>LPNX010395860.1:29231-144894 GCA_001517045.1 Pseudotsuga menziesii
CCCTTGGAGAGAATACCTCAAGTCATGGAAATCAGGTAGTAGAGCTACAAACAATTTATATAGAACTAAAGGTTGAGTGTGTCCCCCAAACCATAATGTGTTTGTTGTAGCCACTCTTATTTATGGTTTTGGGCCCCACAAAATCTTAGAATTATTTGTCTCTTGTCTTAGTTTAATTACCATGGCTTGTCTTAGTTTAATTACCAATCCATGTTTCATCTTAGGAAAATATAAACTTGTGCATGGATGGCACATGCCAAATTCTGAATGTTTCTTGTTGCTTTGCATTTGCATTTGCTAGGGTGCTCTATGTCGAATTTTCATTAGACAATACTGATTTTAAATAGTGCATTATGGGCATCAATCTTGCCTGTTTTTTGCACCATTACTGAGGAGGTTCTAAAATCACCAAGGGAAAAAAATTCTTGTGATGTTAGGGTTTATTTGTGAAGGGGTGAAGGCACCAAAGTTCTTGAGTATTTCTTTTTAAATTGTCTCTCTTTCGTTTGTATTAAGGTTTTCCATAGTGAAGGAAGTGAAGGAGAGAAGGAACAAGAATTGGTAGCTGATTTTCTTTGTAGTGGTCATGTTTCTTGAAGGCAATATCACTCTTTTGTTGTAGACACATTCAATAGATTTATTTAATTAAATTGCATGCCTTGGTGTAGTGATAGCTATACCCATTTTTTTTGCGAAATAATTTTGAAAAGTGGTACGGGGAAAGTGACAAATATCCCATAGGAGGATAAGACAAACAAGAAGAAAAATAGGGAATAACCTATGCATACTTATGGCCTTGAATATTTAGTCTGAATTTGTGGGCAAGTTATCTCCCTTATACTCATTAAATCACTATCCATGCCATTTACATTTTTTTCCTATGCCCAATCTTGAGCATGCATAATCCAACTTTTGGATTAGGGGTATTTTTTCACCTTAGCTAACCCCATTTAGCCTTTTGTTCCTTGTTGGAAACTGTTTCTTTATTATGTTTTACATAGCTAATGATAACATTAGAAAAAGGGTTAATTGGTTTTGCATGAATTTCATTTTCCCAGTTATGAATCAACTCTTGGCCTCCTGATTCAAATATGATGGTTCACTAAATGCACATATATGTAAGAAGAATATGGGTACATGTTGTTGCATAGAGGTATATGTTGTTACCTTATGCTACTAAAGTTTAGGTTGTCGAAGAGTCGTTTATTACTTCCATTTGATTCATGATTTATGAATTTTAGATTGCTAAGGAATCATCTATGTTGTAAATATAGAATGTTAGTGTATATGTTTAATCACATATGCAACAATTCTTTAAAGCATGGAATAGAATCACTTTGTTGTCAACAAACTACCTCGATTAGGCTTAATTGTAATTTCCTACTACCTGCATTGCAAGCCTCCATTCAATACTCAATATAACAACACACATAGTCTATTTGTTCTTGAAGGTCTAGTTGGTTGAAATATTTAATGCATACTAGATCAATCCATTGATGTTGAAATTGTTATTAGTCACATGAATACACTTGGAAGAATATCACGCATATCAATGAGCAACGATTTTGAAGTATAGGAAAACGAGGAATAAGTATGTTTTATCAGCTAAAGGGGGCCATGACAGTCACATAAATCACCTCCAAATATGTATAATGAGCATCTTTGCATTTCAATTATTTAGGGGTTAGCCAAATGAATGAAACATTAATGATCCTCTCAAAACTTGGTATCCTCTAATTCCTCAATAATGATCTCAATACAAGTAATGCCTCCACAACCATCGAAATATCCAACTTCTTATATGCAACAATATAATTTTTCCATTACCAACAAAAACAATAACCACAACATTCCACTCCTTAGTAGAGTTGAAGAGCTTAACAATGTTGTCCACAACAACATAACACACATTTTTTCTCTCTCCTCAACAAAACAAAGACCAATAATTTCTCTTGTCAATTCCTTAGGATAAGAACTATCTGCCAAGATTACACCAATTCCACTAACGAATGAAATGGTAGCAATACATGAATTATGTAGATCGTGACAACTCTAGCTTGCTGCATAAATCATTAATGAGCAATATGAGTAAGAACAAGTGCACAAATAACCTCTTTTTCACTTAGACTAAAAAGGATGACCTCGCCTAAATTTAAATCTTTTGGGGGAGCCATCAAAACATTGTGTTAAAATTATCCAAAAGAGAGGTGTTAAAGGTTGAAATAGATTCTTTACTTGGGGTTTTGAATTGTATTTCTCTTTATGTAGAGTTTTAATCTCATATTAGGTTGTATTCATAGAACAATATTAGATAAAACCAAGCATGGAAGGATTGAATCCCTTATAGATAATTCCTTAATCATCTTGACACTTTTATATCTTTTCTAGAAACTACAGAATCAATATTCCATACAAGATTGAGCCCAACTCCTTCTGCATCATTTTGAGTAGATGAATTTGCTACAACCATAGTCATAATAGTTTTATTTTGAGGGGGAAGTGGAGAAGCTTCAAAAACTATTTTGAGGGCATATAGTCCTCGAATTCTAATTTTATACCTAATTTGAATCACTTCATTTTGATAATATACATAAAAGTTATGTCCAAAATAATGACTACTTGTTCCAAAATCTCCACTATTAAAAAACATCATTCTAGAAGAGTTCTTAGCATATTTGACTTGTCAAATGAAAGTACTTTAAAAATATGTTTCTATTGAAGATAGCTCTATAAATCTAGTTTCATGTACTCCTACTAGAAGAATGTCTTTCTGACATTTGATGAAAGAGTCGTGCCAAAAATAGTCACCATTGATGAAAGAATGAAACTATACAAAGATTGTAATGTGGATTGTATCCTAGCATAATAGTTTTATTTTGAGGGGGAAATGGAGAAATTTCAAAAACTATTTTGAGGGCATATGGTCCTCAAATTATAGTTCTCTACTTAATCCGAATCACTTCATTTTTATGGCATGCCGAAAACCTATGCCCAAAATAATGACTACTTGTTCCAAAATCTCCAATGTTAAAAATCGACATTCTAGACGATTTCTTAGAAAATTTGACAAATCAATTTAAAGTACTTTAAAAATATGTTTATATTGAAGATTAATCTATGAATTTAATTTCATATCCCACTAGAAGGATGTCTTTCTGATCTTTGATGAAAGGGTTGTGCCAAAAATAGTTACCATTGATCAAAGCAGGAAATTGTAAAGAGCTTTGCAATGTTGACGATATCCTAGCATCTAACATAGAAATTCGATACACTTTCAAAACCTATTTATAATGGACATGTACCTAGGAATCTACTTCATTCTTCCTTTTAGATAACTTCAGTCTGATATCTTACGAAAAGGTTATAATCAAAACACTTTTTGGTAGCCTAGGTTGGTTACCACTCCAACATGTTTGAAAGAGGCCACTTAATTAATTCCTTTTAGATATGTTTTATAAGCATTGTTTGTAATCATTCTTTGAATGGAAGAAGAAATTCCCCACATATTCTTTTATCCATAATCTCACCTTATATTGTGGAACAAGTAGTACTGTTTTTTGTAGTTGGCTAAAGATCAACAAGATTATTGACGGAGTTCTATGATTTTCTACATAAAGGGAAAATCCACCAATGAATTTAATAACTGCAAGGTAATAAAATGTAGAGTCCGTAACAAGAGCATTTATTGATTTTGTAGTAGAGGATCATGGGAACTTGTTATAGAATTGAAGAATGTACATATGGAGGACTTAGGACCAAGGGGATTGTTTATGGGGTCAATGGACGAGGAAATTGATTCAAAAACATTTGTGGTTATCATTAAATGGTTCAAGTCAAATATGGGGTACTTTCTTTTGGCTCAAGCCAAAGAGAGGAAGGAGAGTTTGAGCAATCTCCAATGAAGATGAAGTTTATAATTGTTGCTGGGGAATTCTATTAGTAATTGAAATTTTATGAACATCATTATGACAATATTGGAAGAGTATTTAAGCATGAGTTCGAATCAATAGAGTGGATGAGCATCATGTTTCCCAATATTTTGACAACAACATAAGATGATAAAACATGACATTGTGTAGTTGTTGGAGAAATGTGAAAAATGATGCATCAGTAGAAAATTCCCCTAAAGTTTCACCACCTATACACCGACTGAACTCAAGAAAAGAGATATTTTCCTCAAAGATCCAAACACATTTTTAATAGATCATTGAAGAGTGCTCAATATTTTTTTATAATCTAAAAATACATCACTTGGATCAATGAAAGCAATGATAATACCTACACCAACCACTTTAAGAATCTAATTTCATATCCCACTAGATGCATGGGCCATTTGACCTTTGATGAAAGGGTTGTGCCAAAAATAGTCACCATTGATCAAAGCATGAAATTGTAAAGAGCTTTGCAATGCAGACCATATCCTAGCATCTAACATAGAAATCCAAATACACTTTCAAAACCTATTTCTAATGGGCATGGACATACCCCTAGGAATCTACTTCATTCTTCATTTTAGATCACTTCAATCCCATATTTTACTAAAAGGTTATGATAAAAAATCTTAGTTGTTTCATGATATTCCAATATTCATTATACTAATTATTCCTTGTCTTAAATGCTAACATTTTTATAAATTGTTGAAAAATGTTCAAAATTTATGATAAAAAATTAAAAGTGCCTTCGACATTGTCTACACTTCTTTCACGATCAAAGATTAACAATGCCTTCAATATTGTCTACACTTCTTTTAAATAAATAAAAATACAAGACTTCCAACATGTTAAATAATTAACAAACTCATCAACAAAGATTCCACTAGTACTGTAAATCAGATTGCAACGGCTCCAAAATAAAGTTTCAAATTTTCTATTGAATAAAGATTTGAATAAAGATTCCAATCTGGTCAAGCAAAGTGATTTTGATCAATGAAAGCCATGATCATACCAATTTTTTTTTATAATTAAGCCAACCTCTGCAAAAGAATCCAAAATCAATCAATACTATTTGGGATATTCAAACACAAGACGGCACATTGGCTAAGGAAATAGCTTTTGACAGGAAATGTTTATATATAAGTATTGCTATTTGACCATCCTAAGCTCAAACACAAGACTTCCAATTCTTTTCTTGGCGATTACTCATTTTGAAAAGAAGTCTTTTTGTTGAGTGCTTCTGATTGATAAGCTGCTGTATTAGTGCTTCTGATTGATAAGCTGCTGTATTTGCAGGAAAAGAAAAGGTGCATACCCACCTACTGAACAGCACCGACTGAGTTTGCAAAGAAGGCCAAACAGCCCCGACTGAGTTTGCAAAGAAGGCCAAACAGCCCCCTTTGTCTTCCATTTGTGGTTTTTTCAAATTTCTGGTGATATTTATTGGGCAAGAAAAAAACAGATGTCTCTGGAATGAGATTCCACTCCCAGTACGGTCCCTTCCCCATTCGTCTCTGGAAACAATATGTTCACGGAATCACAGGTTTCTAATGTAGAACAAGGCAGCGGATCGAATTCTAAGAGCCTCTCTGATGGTCTAATGGCTTCACTGAAAGCAAAGGAAGCAGCGAATAGAAGGTTTGAAGCTGCAGCATGGGTAAAGAGCATGGTTGGGTTTTTGGACATACCGTGTGAGCCATCGGAGGAGTTTTGTCTTTGCTTGAGAAATGGGATCATTTTATGTAACCTTCTCAACAAGGTTCAACCGGGAGCAGTGTCCAAGGTCGTTGCAAATCATGTGGAGGAAGGACGGTCTTTATCTGCCTATGCCTAGCAATATTTTGAGAATGTTCAGAATTTTCTTGTAGCTGTTGAAGAGATGAAGTTGCCTACTTTTGAGCAGGAGAGCTTGCAGCCTGGTTCTACTGCAAAGATTGTTGACTAGATGAAGTTGCCTACTTTTGAGCAGGAGAGCTTGCAGCCTGGTTCTACTGCAAAGATTGTTGACTGTATCTTGGGGCTGAAGGCTTATTATGAATGGAAACAGTGTGGAGGCTGAGACCCCTATGGTTCCAAGAAAGACAGGAAATTTCCTTGAACAGTCAACTCCTTGTGTGCCTGTGCCTGTAAAAGCACCCGAAACTTTGTCAAACCCATCAGTTGGAAACATTGACGAGGGAGAGAAAAGACTCGATGACATCTTTCAATCTAATGACTTTATAGGAGCTTGGTTAAAGCGAGTTGCTGTAGAAATAACAAGTGACAAGGAAAATGTTGACCAGAACCTTGGCGAAGCCATACAAGCTGCTGCAGAGCATGGCTCGACGCAAACACTTATGGATCTTATCATTGCTATTATTGCAGAGAATAAACAGATCAGAGAAATGTGCAGTGTTAATTCCAGTGGATATCACAGAGTTCTGGAAGAAAACAAGATCCTTTACAATAATCTTCAAGACCTCAAAGGAAGCATAAGAGTATTCTGCAGAATCAGACCACATTTTGGAGGCCAATCTGACGCTGACGCTCAAAGTGCAGTGGAATTTATTGGGGAAGACGGATCCCTCCTTGTCAATACATCGAAAATGGGCAAATATGTACAGAGGATATTTAACTTTAATAAGGTTTTTGGGCCATCTGCTACACAAGAGGATATTTACATGGATACACAGCCATTGATCCGATCTGTAATGGATGGTTACAATGTCTGCATTTTCGCATATGGTCAAACAGGATCTGGAAAGACCCACACCATGAGCGGTCCAACAGGTGCTTCTGAAAGGGATATGGGAGTGAACTATCGAGCACTCAGTGACCTCTTCGAGTTATCTCAAAAGAGGAAAGATTTAATGATGTATGATGTTTCTGTTCAAATGATAGAGATATACAACGAGCAAGTGAGGGATCTTCTGGGAACACATGCCTCAAACAAGAAACTAGATACTCGAAATAATGCTCAGAATGGATTTAATGTACCTGATGCCATACTTATGCCCGTTAAAGCAGCCTCTAATGTTTTGGATTTGATGAATTTTGGCCAAAAGAATCGTGCTGTTAGCTATACTGCACTGAATGACCGCAGCAGCCGTTCTCACAGTGTATTGACTGTGGATGTGCAAGGTACAGATCGTGTTTCTGGGTGTAACATTCATAGCTACCTTAGTTTGGTAGATCTTGCTGGAAGTGAGAGGGTGAATAAATCTGAAGTAACTGGAGATCGTTTGAAGGAGGCACAACACATCAACAAGTCCCTTTCATCTCTAGGAGATGTTCTTGCAGCATTGGCACAAAAGAGTCCCCATGTGCCATATCGAAATAGCAAATTGACTCAATTGCTTCAAGATTTGTTAGGGGGCAAGGCAAAGACCCTGATGTTTGTGCACATAAGTCCTGAACCGTATTCATATGCAGAGACAATGAGCACCCTTAAGTTTGCTGAAAGAGTGGCCTCTGTTGAACTGGGTGCTGCTCGTTTGAATAAAGAAAGTGGAGAAGTTCGTGAGCTTAAAGAACAGGTAGACAGTTTGAATAAGGCGTTGGCAAGGAAAGAAGCAGAAGGAGACAGTTTGAAGAAGGCGTTGGCAAGGAAAGAAGTAGAAGTCGCGCAGGTAGACAGTTTGAAGAAGGCGTTGGCAAGGAAAGAAGCAGAACTAGCGCAGTTACAGTCTCAATACAAACTCCATACACCTCAATTTCGTAGATTGAGCCTCCAAGGGACTGTAATAAGCAAAGTTGAGGTACAAAATGGTAATTGTAATCCTGGGATGGTTTCTCAAGATTATGGGGAGATATCCAAGCTTAATAAGGAGATGCCGGTAGGCAAACCAAATGGCAACTATCTGACTAGACTGGGAAATGAGCGTAGAAATTTATCAGTTGTAAAAATTGGGACAGAGGGTGAAACAGATACAGCAACAAACACAGCAACTGAGACACCATCAACCTCTAAAAAGACCTCTCAAATTAAAAAGTCACTACAGTCCTTTGGAAAACTAATCAATGGCCGCGCAAAAAGAGTTACAAGTGAAGTGGAATCCCGGGCAAAAAGAATTACAAGTGAAGTGCAATCCTCACCCCCTGTAGCTGTAAGTAGAATTGAGCGCAGATTATTTTAAGCAGCTATTGTCAGTCAGCAGTGATTGAACCCGTTATGTCCCTTTTATCCCTTATTTCCTCCTTTCCGCCTTCCCCAGTTAATAGCTATCGCTGCTTCCATCTAAGTCAAGCGTCCTTCCTCAGGCCTTGTGATTGCGTTGGTTGAAATTATTTCTGCCAATGCTTCAAATAAATTCCTATATTCACTCTTCTCCCATTGGTTGACACGGCACCACCATTCAATCATCTTTTCATAGCAAATCACGAGTCTGGAAGCGCTTTTCCCAGGCCTCCCTCCTATCAACACGTTCATTCTGAACTGGCGTACCTGCTGTCTTGCTTTGCTCTCTCCCCACAAGAATCCAATAGGGGAATGACCCTTGCGAGCCAACCCTTATCAAACTCTGGGCTTTTTAGGCGAAATTCAATTGAAAAAAAACTTACAGCGATCAACGCTTCCGGAAATGGGCTTTCTAGGCCAAATTCAATTGAAGGATAAGAAAGTGTATCGAAGCCCAGCCATTCTAGAGGAGCAGCTGGTGTTTAAAGTGTCAGCCATTCTAGAGGAGCAGCTGGTGTTTAAAGTGTCATGAACTAAAGTTAGCTTAAACAATGAAGCCATAGGAGGCCATAATTTTAGATTGTGCAGTAGCATTTTAGTAACCCATCCATACTAGAGGGGCAGCTGGTGTTGGTGTTTAAATTGTCACGAACTAAAGTTAGCTTAAACAATGAAGCCATAGGAAGCCATCATTTTTAGATTGGGCACTAGCATTTTAATATTCTGGTTATTTTATTGTAAGTTGAACTTTTTTTTCTCTATAGATAAAATGTAATTTTTATTGTTATTGTTATTTTAAATTAATTATCCTTTCACATTGTCAATTTCATCCTTGATTTTGATAGTATTTAATCTTTTGATGTAATCCCTTTCAAATCAAGAAGATAAAACAATAGTATATGAATAATATTTTATTGATTTTTAAAATAATATATGATAACAAGGAAAACATTAACCCTTATAAAAAAATTAGTATTATCAAATGCTTACTAATTTTTTTTATAAATTAAAAAATGGTATTATCAAATGCTTACTATTTATAGACGATTATCTATTGGTGGACATAACCAACCCCTATCAATCAGGAAGCCTCTTAGAGCTTCAAGAAATGGGATTTCTAGAGGAAACTCAATTGAAAGAAATGGGCTTCCCAAGCTAAATTCAATTGAAGGAAAAGAAAAGTAGCTATGGAATGGAGACCAATAGCTTCTCCACATGGACATGCTGAAAAAACTTGCAAGACACCAACTGATCATTAGTCTCTTTGAAGGTGGGAAAACGAAAGTTGTGGTCCATCATCACTCTTTGAAGGTGGGAAAACAAAAGTTGTGATAACTTGCATTTGCTTAAATCTACTTGTAAATCATTTTTCATTAAAGAAATCTGCCAAGATTGGGTCGGAATTGGAAACTCAATTATTTCGAACTTGCTGTGCTAATCAGGTTATCTAAGCAGATAGTTTTTGTTGTAAGAATTACAAGTGAAGTGGAAGTGGAATACTCACCTCATGTAGCAAAAACCTATTTTTTTGAGGTAGCAAAAACGTATTTTTTTGAGGTTTAGCTATTACTATAAATGGTCATTAATTATTTTTTGTTAGTTTTTAGATAGGATGAACTTTGAAACCATTTTAATTACAGGTAATATGGATGTTAGTGAGTATATATTGCATAATGTTGGTGGAAATTTTAGTTTTAAGGGTAGAGATAAAATGAAATTCCAACCTTGATAGGAATCTGGTACTCAATTATGTGAATAGGGTTATTTGGGCAGTTAATTTGTAGAAGCCCTACCATATTAGAGGAGCTTTAAATTGCCATGAAATGAAGTTAGCTTAAACAATGAAGAGAGAGGTGGCCACAATTTTTGGATTGTGAAGTAGCATTTTCACACTCTGTTTATTGTAATTTTTATTGAGCTGATTTTTTTTTAATGGAAAAAATTGTATTTTTTATTTTATTTTATTGTTATTGTCATTTTAAAGTAGGTGACTGGATCATTGTTCTGGAGGAGTTTTTATAAGCAGTTTTATAGAATCAAAAACTGGTTAGCTTGGAATTTGGGGAATGGAAACAAAGCATTGATTGGTATAGACCCCGTGGTAGGTTGCAAAAAAGATTATTTTTTGCCTTTGCACATCATTGGGAGGCTACACTCGCTATATATCTGGTATTTCTTTCAAATACGATCAGGGAGAGTGGAGGACTACAACAGAGGGTATTGGCTGGGCAGTAATCTCTTAGGCTTCACTGGGAGGGATGCTACTATTTGGAATAACTATGTGGCTGAGTTAGAGAAAGTTGGGATCCGTTTAAGGGATAGTGAAGACACTTTGGTGTGGGACATGAGTAAGTTTGGAACGATTACTGCAGAGGAGGTTTACTGTTCTGAGATTGAGGAGGTATTCCCGTCAACTGGAATATGGTGGCATCAGGTTATTTGGAAGTGGAATGTTCCCCTAAAGATTCTCTGTTTTCTTTGGCTGGCCCTCAGTGAACGCATTCTCACATGGGACTTGCTTTGCAAAAGAGGTTACTCTGGACCTAACATGTGCCAATTGTGTATGGAAGCTGCTGAAACAATTGATCATCTTTTTTGTCATTGCACTTTCTCATTGCAGGTATGGCGTTTGATGAAGTTACATTTTGATTTTCTTGATGACTGGGGAGGTGGATCACTAGGTCACAGACTACATGAGTGGCATAAGTCTCATAATTTACACAAAACTTTACCCATTTTCTACATTTGGGTTTTGTGGAGGTACAGGAACATACTTATCTTTGAGAACTGTAAAATGCCTATGGATGCCATCATGAGCTGGATCATTAGATTATACAGCCATTATCCTTTTAGTCTGAGTAGTAGGAGGAATGCTGGCATACATCACCCTCCATTACTACCGAATGGAATCATTGGTACTTTTGATGGGGCTGAACAGGGAGGTATTTGTGGAGGAGGGGGGACTTTGATAGTGGCATACAATCATTTCTTCCATTTTTGGTTGGGTTTGGGAATTGGAACAAATACTAAGGCTGAACTGGTGGCACTTTGGGCATTACTCAGATTGGCTAGAGAACAAAAAATTGATAACATAAGCATTCTGGGTGATTCGAAGGCAATTATTGGCTGGGCCAGAAAGGAACATCCCATACGAGTCAACAAACTTCTTGGATGGATTAACAGAACAACTGAGATCATTGATACCTTTCAGCATAAAATTTCGGCACCTATACAGGGAGCATAACTCTACAGTTGATAGGCTATCCAAAAGAGGTTTGAGGGACAAAGAAGGATTCATTTATATAGAAGAAACTTTGGAGGGTAGTAGATGCACCCGTAGAAGTACTAGATTTTATTAGATTGGTAAATAGGAGAGGTTCCATAGTACTAGTATGGAAAAGAAGATTGTGATTAGATACATCAGATCTACAGTTTGATTACATATAACATATCCGAAACACATTTTGTGATGTAAGTTTTGATAACAGCATATGATGGATCCTTGGATAGCAAGGTAGATAGATTAAAGATGATTAGATGAATCATGGATGTATTGAAACTCTTGTATGGATAAGTCACCTTTGATTTCATAATAGAAATAGCAAGGGACTGTTTTTTCCCTTTACGTGAAAAAAAAAGTAGCCCTTCACATTGACAGTTTCATTCTTCCGCTTTGACATCAACTTTTATAACCATAAGTTTCATTTATGTGACCAAAACTTAGTTTTTCCAAGTGCACTGTACCTATTTAAACCATCAAGGATTTGATGTATTGATGTAGATCTCTTTCAAATCAAGAAGAAAAACAATATTATGTGAATCGTACATAATATTTTTCTTGACTTATAAAATAACATAAAATAACAAGAAAAACATTAACCCTTATAAAAAAATGGTATGATCAAATCTTTACTAAATTTTTTATAAATTATAAAAACATCTATCTTACATCAAAGCATTAATATATCAACCATCAAACTCAACACAACATTAATATATCAACCATCAAACTCAACACTTAACACTTAAAGATATTAGCTACAGGGAGAGGGTTAAATATGTGAGACCAAAGACATTAGTTACACCAAGGGGGTTAAGACTCAAGTTCAAAATATTTATGATCTCATATTTCCTTTTCCCTTTAGCCTAACTAAAATAAGACTTTGAAATGAGATGCATGTTAATTTTTGTAAGTGACATGATGACCATTCTCCCTTTAGCATAACTAAAATAAGACTTTGAAATTGGATGCATGTTAATTCATGTGATGATCATGCTGAGCCCCTTTGTATTGACAATGTAATGATTAAGTGGGTTAGGTAATCCTGATGGATGTTGCCCTTAGTAAACCACCATTTAAAAAAAAGATTGTATAAATTATATACTTTTATAATAATAATGATGATGATGATGATGATGATATATGTTTGATGTGTCACATAACTAAAATATATAAAAATTCCACGTTTTACAGAAATCTTTTCAAAATACAAGGGCAACCAATTAAGCATACAAAAATGTTAACTACATGATTATAAAAATGTATGTCATAAGACGAGTGAAGGGGAAGACACACACACATACACATATATATGAGGAGGTAAGGGTATTTTAAAAGGGGTAAATATTTTTTTCATTTCCACAACAATGCCATACTATGTACACTTACTAAATATTCTTCACCAAAAGAGAACCTTTGGTTTGATTGATTTAGAATCCATACATGCCCATACTATTTTGATAGAGAATGTATATATGAGATGAGCTATGTATTCATGGCCTAAGGTGAAGTATTAATGGGAATAGAAATGAACCCACATATCATAAGATAAGTGAGAATTAGATTAAAGGGTCATTCAACACTATTTTTTTTTTATAGATAACTCTGGTTCATATGAATGATGAATCCTTATTAAAAAACATGAATCTTGTAAAATGCATGAGAAACTTTTGAGAGGGTTCTCTCAAAACCCAATTAGGATAAGAAAAACAAATTGCTCTCTTTGCAACAAAATTATTGTTAAATCACATAATGTTAACATTGGTTGTAAAGTGCAATTTCTCTTTTGTTGGAATCTAACTCCAAATTTGATGATAAGTTTCAAAACATGAAGAATGACAAGGACATTTTGCTTCAACAATTGGATTATAAGGATAAGTTAATCCAAACCTTATGCAACCTTAATCAAAGCCTCATTTACAAACTATAAGTGAAATCATAAATAGTAAATGGAAGAAGGAAGGAGCAATTCACAAATTGCAAAAGGATCCTCAAACTTCTTCTAAAGAAACCACTCCTGCATTTTTTTTACTAATTAGCAAACTGAAAGACATTGGTTTTATGTCACTTTAACATATCATAAATCTGCCAGGATCGGGTCGAAGTCTGGAACTCAATTATATGGGACTTCTAATAGGTATTGTTGTTGTGAATCAGGTTATCTAAGCAGTTGTTTTTTTATGTAGAAGACCAGTCATGTTATAGGAGCCTTTTAGCCTTTAAATGTGTTTAAATTGCCATGAACGAAAACTAGCATAAACAATGAAAGATAAGTTTTTGTATTTTGCAAGCATTGTGTTGATTGTAATTTGTATGCTCCTTAAATGATAATTACATTTTTTTTCTAAAAAAATGAAATTTTTATTTTTATTGAAATTATTTTAGGATTTGATTATAAAGTAATAATAAATATTTTTCTTTTTAATATATGTAGATACTTTTTTATTCCTATATAGTTTTGTAAATACATGTGCAACACTTATAATGATATTGTCATTTTAAATTAATTGCTAATGAGAATTACATGGATTCCCTTCACATTGTCAACTTCATCTTCCTACCTTGACACCAAATTCTATAATCACAAGCTTCACTTAGATAGTCATTTTTCCAACTGCTTTACATGGATTCCATCTATCAACAATTTAATGTCTTGATGTAGATCCCTTCCAAATCAAGAAAGGAAAACAATATTATGTGAATTAGTTTTTTTTTTGTATAAATAACATAGAATTAAGAAAAACATTAATATTTATACTCCTCAACAAAATGGCCTGAACAAATGATTTGAAAATGATCAATATATAATTTCTCATTGTTATGGTACTTTATGGGTTGAAGAATCAAAACCATGGACTTCTAGAGGCCATTTTCATGATTGGTCATCAAATCTAATAAGCAAACCCAAAGTCAGATAATGCCCAAATGGATCCCAACAATGCACCCTTTTTTTTGTGTGTGTGTGTTTTCTGTAAGTTGTTGAAAGTTTTATTAATATACAAAAATGAGTACATGCATAGAGTCTGTATCTCGGATATCATTGGTGTCTGTACGACACCCTGATTTTTGCACGTTCAGCTCTAGATTTTGCAATTATTCATCTAGATGCTGGATGGACATAGTATCATGTGGCTGAGGGGTTTCCTAAGGAGGATCCATAGGATGCAAGCCGGGTGAAGACGAAGATTTCGCCTTGCTAGAAGAGCTCTTTGAGTTGTTGGAGGGAGAAGGAGAGGGAGCCTTTTATTTTTCCCATAGCAGCTGAGCTAAGAAATTCTTCACACAACAATAATAGGAAAGTCGTTGTCTTAGGGGCTGAGTTGTGCGATAATGAACCAAAAATTCCGCATCCCAATAAGCCATATCCTGATGAATACTGAGTAGGATGTGAGCACCATAACCTGCAGAAATAAAACGTCGCATTGCAAAACGAGCCCTCGCGGGCCCCTGGAGCTGATCCCCCTGCAAGTTGTAGCACAAAAACATTGTGGCATGGAGGAAGAGTAATCCCAGAACTCCCTAACCTTCAGAAAACTAATCAATGGCAGGGTAAAACGAATTACAAGTGAAGTGGAAGTGGAATCCTCACCACATGTAGTTGTATATAGAATTAAGCACAGATGATCTAGTGGTGGACAGACCCAACCCTTATCAAACTCTGGGATTTCTAGGTGAAATTCAATTGAAATAAAATTTATAGCGGTCAACGCTTCCGAAAATGGGATTCCTAGGCGAAATTCGATTGAAGGAAAATAAAAGTTTGTAGAAGCCCATCCATACTAGAGGAGCAGCTAGTGTTTAAATTGTCATGAACTAAAGTTAGCTTAAACAATGAAGCGATAAAAGGCCATAAATTTGAGATTGTGCATTTGAATTTTAGCAACCCAACCATACTAGAGGAGCAGCTGGTGCTTAAATTGTCATGAACTAAAGTTAGCTTAAACAATGAAACGATAGGAGGCCATATTTTTTAGATTGTGCAGTAGCATTTTAGAAGCCCAACTAGAGGAGAAGCTGGTGTTTAAATTGTCATGAATTAATGTTAGCTTAAGCAATGAATCGATAAGAGGCCATAATTTTTAGATTGTGCAGTAGTATTTTAGTATTATGTTTATTTTATTGTAATTTTTATTTAGTTGAATTTTTTTTTCTCTATGAGATAAAATGCAATTTTTATTGTTATTGCTATTTTAAATTAGTTATCCCTTCACATTGTCAATTTCATCCTTGATTTTGACATCAACTTCTATAACTATAAGTTTCATTTATGTGACCAAAACTTATTTTTTCCAAGTGCATTGCAACTATTTGAACAATTAAGTATTTAATCTTTTGATGTAAATCTCTTTCAAATCAAGAAGAAAAAACAATAGTATATGAATAATATTTTTCTTGAATTTTAAAATAATATATAATAACAAGGAAAACATCAACCCTTATCCTTATAAAAAAATGGTATTATCAAATACTTACTATTTTTTTTTAAATTATAAAAACATCTATATTTTTTTTATAGATTAAAAAGTGGTATTATCAAATGATTACTATTTATAGATGATTATCTATTGGTGGACATAGCCAACGCTTATCAATCAGGAAAACTCTTATAGCTTCAAGAAATGGGCTTTCTAGGCGAAACCCATTTAAAAGAAATGGGCTTCCCAGATGAAATTCAATTGAAGGAAAAGAAAAGTGGCTGTGGAATCGAGGCCAATAGATTCTCCACATGGACATGCTGAAAAAACTTGCAAGACACCAATTGATCATCAGTCTCTTTGAAGGTGAGAAAAACAAATTTGTGATCAATCATCAGACTTTGAAGGTGGGAAACCAAAAGTTGTGATAACATGCATTCGCTTAAATCTACCTATAAATCAATTTCCATCTTAGAAATCTTCCAGGATTGGGTCAGAGTCAGAAACTCAATTATTTTGGACTTGCTGTGCGAAATGGGTTATATGAGAGCAATTAGTTTGTAGAAGCCATGCCATATTAAAGGAGCAGATAGTGTTTAAATCGTTATGAATTAAAGTTAGCTTCGAAAATGAAGAGATAGGAATAGCAGAATTTTAACATTTTGTTTATTGTAATTTTTATTCAGCTGAATTTTTATTTCCATAACAATGCCATACTATGTACACTTACTAATATTTTTCAAAAGAGAACCTTGGGTTTGATTGATTTAGAAATTAGAATCCATACATGCCCATACTATATTGATGGAGAATGCATATACTAGATGAGCTATGTATTCATGGCCTAAGGTGAAGTATTAATGGAGATCCAAATGAACCCACATATCATAAGAAAAGTGAATTGGATTAAAGGGTCATTCAACACTATTTTTTTTATAGATGAATCTGGTTCATATAAATGATGAATCCTTACTCAAAAACATGAATCGTGTAAAATGCATTAGAACTTTTGAGATGATTCTCTCGAAACCCAATGAGGATTAAAAAAAAATTGCTCTCTTTGCAACAAAATTATTGTTAAATTACATTATGCTATCATTGGTTTTAAAGTGCAAGTTTATCTTTTGTTGGAAAATAACACCAAATTTGATGATGAGTTTCAAAACATGAAGAATGATAATGGCACTTTGCTTCAACTATTGGATTATAAGGATAAGTTCATCCAAACCTTGTGTAACCTTAATCAAATCCTTGTAAGCAAACTATAAGTGAAATCATAAATAGTAAAGGGAAGAAGGAAGGAATAGTTGACAAGGATCCTCAAACTTCTTCTAAAGAAACCACTCCTGCATTTGTTTTACTAATTAGCAAACTGAAAGCTATTGGTTTTATGTCACTTGAACATCTCATAAATCTTCTAGGATGGGGTCGAAGTAAGTATTCTTGTTGTGAATCAGGTTATCTAAGAAGTTGCTTTTTTATGTAAAAGACCGGTCATGTTAGAGGATCCTTTTAGCTTTTAAATTTGTTTAAATTGTCATGAACTAAAACTAGCATAAACAATGAAAGATAGGACTTTTGGATTTTGCAAGCATTCTGTTGATTGTAATTTGTATACACCTTAAATGTGAATTACGATTTTTTTAAAATGTAATTTTTGTTTTTATTGAAATTATTTTTTGTTTTGATTATAAAGTAATGATAATTATTTTTCTTTTTTAATATATGTAGATATTTTTTTATTACTATACATTGGTAAGAAAAGTGAAGGCACAACTCATAAGAAAAAGTGAGAAATGGATTAAACTACATTTTATTTTTTGTAGTGTTAGGTTATGTATGCGACAACATCTCCCCCATACTGGGTTGTAGAGAACCTCACTACTCTCGGTGCAATAACATAGAATCAACAAGGTAGTGCTAGTCATCATAGACATGTGATACCTATGATGCATAGGAAAGAGGTGCCATATATTGTTGAGACATTGTTTAATATATATCTATATCTATATCTATATCTATATCTATATCTATATATATCTATATCTATATATATATATATTATTCAAGTCTATTTTACAATGATGGTAGGACCACATAATGTTGGATTCAACAAACATGACCACTACAAAGAAAAACACTTACAAATTCTAGTTCCTTCTCCCCTTCACTTTGGAAAACCTTAATTTAAACCAAAGAGAGACAATGCAAAAAGAAATACTCAAGAAGTTTGGTTCCTCCACCCCTTCATAATGAAACCCTAATATCACAAGCAATTTTTCCCTTGGTGATTTTAGAACCTCCTCAACAATGGTGCCAAAAAGTAGTGAGATTTATGCCCATAATGCACTAAAAAAATTAGTATTGTGTAGTGAAGATTTAACATGGGGGATATTGACTTTGCACATGTGCAAGGTACAGATCGTGTTTATGGGTGTAACATTCTATAACACCCCGGTTTTGACCCCGTTTTGCATTAATAAACATGATACACATATTGTAAATAATCATGGTGTGGAGCTAAAGGCAAAGGCCCCACCATGATTTGGTTATGTTATGTTTTGGATTGAAATGGTCACTGATGGTATATCGGGACACATGGCATACATATTAAGTTGTAACATCATGTAAACATGCATTTTAATTAAATAACCCAACCAACTATGTTCGCAGAAACTAAATTGAGAAGGGGCATGATTCCTAAGGGTAAGGAGGGGGGAAGTTAAATCCTGAGCCATAGGGGGGGGAAAGCCATGTGCCACATCTCTCTTCACTCACCCTCCCTTGTCTCATCCAACTACCACCCTTCATCGTTCTGTTGTTAGTGGGACATATATTCACTGACAACACAACCACTATGCCACGATTGCCATTCTCCCCACGCGCCTGCACTCTCTACACGATGCACCTTCTGAATTTCAGAGGGTCTATCCACTATCCGAATGGTGTGGCTGTTCATTCACCTTCACATGGACTGAGTTAAAAGGGATACACATTCCATGATGCAGGGTTCTCCATTCCTCTCACACTGCCTTGCTAATCGGAGAGACATTCTTCCCCTATTCATGCAGAGCATTGGATTTTCCCACCATTGTTAGAATGTTGTGATTTTCCTCACCGATCACCAGTTGCAGCTTCCTTCATGTATTATCGACTATGTTTTTTTTTCTTGTATAATGCAGAAATTGTTGTAGATTACTGTGTTTTCCTTTGTGGTTCATTAGCTGTTATCCCATCGTGGAATCGTGGTCATGATTTCCTTTCCAGCTATGTGTTTTAGCTTTTTCTTATTTCCCTCACACACAGATTGAGAATCGTTTCTCTTCCCATTCTTTGGTCTGTGTATTTCTTCAATGATTGCAGTAAAGATTGTGGGTTTTGGGTTCAAGGTTGCTCATGGGCAGTTAATGGCCACAATTACTGAACTTTGTTTTCCCCTGTAAAATCCTGAAGAGCTATTTGGCTGCTTGCATGCAGCGGTTTTGTCCCCGAACTACATTGGAGTGGTGAATAAGGGCTTGAGGTGCTTGATAAACCTGGTGGGTTGAGAACCACACAGACAGAGCCGCTGAGCTGGTCTTCTTCTCCACAACCCTTGAATAGCACTAGAAGGGAGATCAGGGTCTGAGGGACTGCATTGCAGAGAAAGGACTGATTTCCTTGTGTTGGGTGTGTGTGGGTGTTCTAGAATCCAGTCTAGTTCTGGTGTCGGTGCACCAACTTAGAATTATCCTTTCCCAGCTCCTGGATGGCCTGATAAACCCAACTTTGTTGGCTTGGTTAATCTGATGTTAGCCTGATAAACCCAACTGTGTTGGCTTGGCTGAACTGTGTACCCTAGTGGTGTTGTTATCCTTGGCTATGTGTAAGCCTATGAGTTCCTTATTCCTTGGGGAATCATGCCCAGCTTGGGGGTGGCAGCGTTGCTGAGAGATTAAGGAGCACGCGGGCCTATGGTTGGGTGGAACGTTGCAGCGACGTAGCTGGTTGCGGAACAAGTTCTCTATAAAGATAAGTACTCTTGCCTAACTTGTGTCTGCAATTATATATTTACCATTGATGAATGAGGATATACATGTTAAATTCTTATCTATATATGCATGAATGTTGATTGATATGTTTTGCTTCCGTTGTGTATATGAATTATTATGCTTCATAAAATGTTTTATGTTTTAAGTATCATGCTTCAACACTATATGTATGTATCTTCATGCTCATGGGGCTAGATGCCCGGATGATTTGACGTATAGTAGCATCCTCTTCGTCGGTTGGAGGGTCGGGGACGTTATAGTGTAGTATCAGAGCTCTGGTTGCAGCATGGGCCTGAATGGGCCATGACAAATCAGATAGAAGAGGCAGGTTTCCTTCTGCCCAGCAGCAATCAGAAAATTGTGGCAGGAAAACTCAGAAAATTTTCAAAGTGCCATAACTATCGGCCATCGGAAGACTTAGTGACAAGATCTTCCGATGCAGCGGGCACTTAGTGGGAAGGCCACCCGATGGACGGTAACCGAAAAAACTTTGAATTTTTTTTCTAAGTCCAACCATCGGCGATTAGTGGAAGATAGTTGTTCTCATCGCTGATGGTTAGATGGGGAAACTACCGATGAATATCATCAAGAGTTAGTTGAATGGATTGTCATCGTTGCGGATGCCGTGGGGACTAAAACTTCAATGCGGCAGTGCTAGTGGTTCTGACCGTGGATAGAAGAAGAAAGTTTCAAAATTTTGTTAAGTGTGGAAATCATCGACGGAAACTAGTTGATTGAGCACCCGCCGTTGCGGATGGCTAGACCACTATGCTCCCGACGCATAGAGCCTGCGATTGCTGACGCCGGGGAATTTTGGAAAATTTGATGAAGTGACAGGACCATTGGCGATCGACGATGATTAGTTGATCGCATCATCGACACACAACTGATCATGTTGCTGATGTGGTGAAAATTGGCGACTACAGTGAAAGGAATTAATGCAACAAAGCGCCGCCGTTGCGGAAGCCTATTCCACTAAACCTACGACGGTTACAAATTCCACTTGCCGATGCCAAGGTGGTTGTTTATTGATGCGATGACATATAAGGGAAGATGGAGCCCATAAAATAGGTGGAAGATAAAGGAAGATCCCACCGACAGACAATTAACTGAATTAGTGAAAGGGAAAAATTTTCAAAATTTTTCTAAGTTGTGGAACCATCGGCCATTGATGGTTGGTTGATCACATCGCCGATGATCAGATGATGCGGTCACCGATGAGCTACGTCAAATCTTGTTGAACATCTACCGTTGCGGAAATCTTGATGACTAATCGTTCGATGCATAGGGAATCCGACCACCGATGCAATAGGTTATGCTATCGCCGATGAAGTTCGAGATGATAGACCACTGCAGGGCCGATACGGCAGAAGAAAATAGAAGAGTAACTCGCTGACACAGGAGGAGAATTTAGAAGTTTCAGCCGCCGAAGAAAATGTTGAAAAGTTTTGAAGATTTTTGTATAAGGTCATCGGAGAAGTATTAAGGTTCAGATCGCCGATCAAAAGGAAAAAGGAAGATTGTAAACCTGCCATTGCGACTGCCCAAAGGAATGCGTGCACGATGAACAACATGTCCGACCGTCGATACCGCAGAGAGATTTAGCTGAAGAAACCGTCGATGGATAGACCTCGGCATCGTTACAGATTGAGAGGGTTAGACCACTAAGGACCCGATACAAAGGAAGGGAATAGACCAACGAATCGTCGACACGCCGGGGAATTAACAAGGAAGAGACTCGACTTGAGAAGTAAAAAGGCATCGAGAAATTGTTAATGATCGGATCACTGATCGGAAGCTCAATCGGTTACCCACGGAACCGAAGTAAGAACACTTTCTGCCGTTGCGGATACTAAAGAGACTGTGCACCCGATCAACAGATGGTTTTCTCACCGATATAAAGTGGGAGTTTAGTCATTTTACCCGCTGAAACGTCAAAAAGGAATAAACAACAGACTGCTGACGAACATATAGTTTCTTCACCGATGCAGATCGAAGGTGTAGTTGTTTTGACCACCGCAATATCAGAGAATTAGTTGGGAGGAGGTCCGAATGGACCTAAGAAGATTTAGGTTTTTCGAAGGAATTTCTCAGTGATTTTGCAAGCATTTTTCAAATGTTTTTCAGTAGGTTTTCAGCAAATTTTAGCAGATTATCCATGGTTGCAGGGATGAAAAGAAAAAGAGGAAAATTCTATGTTTTAGCATAATTGTTGTTTTATAAATTTCCAGAAGAGGAAGGTAAGTAGTTTTGATTTATATTAATGTTATGCATCTAATAGTTTGCTACTAACACATTTGCAGAATTATAGACAACTCCCAAGAGCAGTACTTCAGAAAGAATGGTGTGGTAAAGAAAGAGGTGGTTCAGTCATGAGAACCCATGATGGGTATGATGCTCAGGATTCTTATGAGCGAGCAGAAGATGCCATGGAAGAAAATTTTTGTAATGGAAATGATGACATAGAATCTAATGGAAGGAGATTCCAAAGGACACCATCCGAGGTTGTAGCCACCATGAGAAGCTTGGTTAAATCCCAGGAAGAACAACATGAGTTGAATGCTGCCATATTACAAAGTTTGACAGACTTGCAGAAAAAGATAGATTCTGGACAAGGTACATCAAGACCAGAAGGAAATAAGAGCAGCACTAGGAGAAGAAGAAGAACTTCCAGTGGATCATCTGACTCTGAAGAATCCACTGGATATACAAGTTCATCTTCTCGTAAAAGGAAAAGAAGAAGGCACCATAGGGATCACTCTCAAGATGGATTTAGGAAAGCTAAACCTCCTACATTTGATGGTGAAATAAAGATAGGACAAGAAGCTGAAGCTTGGCTTCTTGGGATAAAGAAGTACTTTCAAGTGCAGGATTATTCAGGAAACATGAAGGCATGAGTTGCCATATTCAACCTGAATGGACGAGCATCCATTTGGTGGGAACACTTCAAGCAAGTAAAGAAGATCAGTGAAAGGAAATTGAAGTGGAAAAAGTTCAAGAAGTATTTCAGGCAGAAATACCTTTCTGACAGGTATTATGATGACAAGATCAAGGAATTCCATGAGTTGATATTGGGACAACAGACCATGGATGAATATGCAAATAAGTTTTTGGAATTGTTGAGGTATGTACAGTACATTAGAGATGAAAAAGTGAAGGTCCAACGGTTTCTAAGTGGACTACCTCAAGCCTACAAAGATAGAATTGAGTTCTATGAGCCGAGAACTCTCAAGGAAGCAATAAGAAAGGCTAAATACTGCTATGAGCAAAGCAAAGGTAAATCTGATTACCATAAGGCATGGAAGGATAAGAAGAATGAGAAGTTTGACCAAAGAAAGAAAGGTTTCAAACCTTCTAGATTCAGGAATCAGCAAAAGCAGCCATCCCAAGCTGCGAGTAATCTAGTTGGAGTGATTGTCTCCTTGAAGAAGTTCTGTAGGAAAGGTTTCCAGTGTATGCAGCTCATATTCTGGAACCAACAGGAGATGAAACTCCTAGGTTAGAGGACTATTAGGTGTTACAGGAATTCAACGATGTGTTTCCTCATGAGATTCCAGGGCTTCCTCTAAAGAGGGACATTGATTTCACCATTTAACTTGTTCCAGGAGCAGCACTAGTTTCCAAGACACTCTACAGGATGAGTACAACAGAGATGCTAGAGTTGAAGATGCAACTGCAAGAGTTGTTGGAAAAGAAGTATATCCAACTGAGTCTGTCTCCTTGGGGAGCATCGGTTCTGTTTGTAAAGAAGAAAGATGGTACACTCAGGTTATGTATTGATTATAGACAGTTGAACAAGGTTACTGTGAAGAATAAATATCCTTTGCCTAGGATTGATGACATCTTTGATCAAATGAGAGGAGCAAATGTATTTTCCAAGATCGACTTGAGGTCTGGTTACCATCAGGTGAGAATCAAGGATGAAGACATTCATAAGACAACCTTCAGGACAAGGTATGGACATTATGAGTTTGTAGTGGTACCATTTGGTCTCACAAATGCACCAACTACATTTATGTGCCTTATGAACAGTGTCTTTAGTAGGCATTTGGACAAGTTTGTTCTTGTTTTCCTTGATGACATTCTTGTTTATTATAAGAATGAGAAAGAACATGAAGAGCATTTGAGATTGACATTGCAAGTGCTTAGAGAACATCAGTTGTATGCAAAGTTGAGCAAGTGTGACTTCTACAGGGATAGAATTCAGTACTTGGGTCACATTATCTCAGAAGAGGGTATATCAGTAGACCCTGAAAAGATTGAATCCATTATGAATTGGCCTACTCCAAGAAATGTGACAGATGTAAGATCTTTTATGGGACTTGCAGGATACTACAGAAGATTCATTGAAGGATTTTCCAAGGTTGCACATGCCATCACTTCTTTGCAAAAGAAGGGGATAAAGTTCGAATGGACTTCAAAGTGTAAAGAAATCTTCTAGCGGTTGAAGAATCTTCTCACCAGTGTGCCAGTGTTGAAAGTTGCAGACCCAGAGAAAGATTTTGTGGTATGTACCGATGCATGTGGACAAGGGCTTGGAGGAGTCCTTATGCAGGACAATCATGTGATATGTTATGAGTCGAGAAAGCTGAAGGAGCATGAGAAGAACTATGCCACTCATGATCTAAAGCTTGCAGCCATAGTACATGCTCTCAAGATGTGGAGACATTACTTGATGGGTAGAAGATTTGAACTCATACCAGATCACTGTGGACTGAAGTATTTGTTTGATTAGCCTACTCTAAATGCTAGGCAAGCGAGATGGCTGGAATTTTTATGTGAGTTTGATTTTGAAATCAAGCACATAAAAGGAAAAGAAAATAAGGTAGCTGATGCACTTAGCAGGAAGGTACAGGAAATGCATGTGGCATCTCTTAGTATTTGCCAATCAAATTTGAGGCAGCAGATTGTTAATCATGTTGCCGGAGATGAATTGTATGAGCAGGTAAAAGACAAATTGCAGCAGCAAAGTCTTGAGAAGAGGTATGAGGGATATAAATTGGAAGAAGATGTGCTTCTTACTTATAAAGGCATAATTTATATTCTGAATGTAGCAGATATGAGGAGAGTTGTTATGGATGAAATCCATCAAGCTCCGTATTCTGGTCACCTAGGATACCAGAAGACGATTCTATAGCTAGGAAGCACTACTTTTGGCCAGGTATCAAAAAGGACATGGCTAAATACATTTCAAGGTGCATGAAATGTCAACAGGTAAAGGTTGAGCATCAACATCCAACAGGATTGTTGCAGCCTTTGCTAGTTTCGGGATGGGAATGGGAAGTTATTTCCATGGATTTTATTACAGGATTGCTGATGACTTGGAGACAACATGATTCCATCATGGTTGTAGTAGACAAGTTGACAAAGGCAGCACATTTTATACTAGTGAAGTCTATGCATAAGAGTGATGACATTGCCAAGATTTTCATGAAGGAGATTTTCAAATTGCATGGATTGCCGAAGGTAATAGTCTCTGACGGAAATGTCAAGTTCACTTCCAATTTTTGGAAAGGATTGTTTGCAGATTTGGGTACAAAGCTAAACTTCAGCACTGCCTACCATCCTCAGATAGATGGGCAGAAAGAAAGATTTAACCAGGTGCTTGAAGATATGCTTCGCATGTATGTGATGGACAAACCAACCAAGTGGGAATATTACTTACACTTGGTAGAGTTTGCTTACAACAATGGACAGCAGGAATCCTTGGGGATGAGTCCGTATGAAGCTTTGAATGGAAGAAGGTGTAGGAAACTAGTGACTTGGGATAACCCAGTGAACAGAATTGTGCTTGGGATAGAATTGCTCAAGGAAATGGAGCAAGAGGTTGTAAAGATCAGACAGAATCTGAAAGCAGCACAGGATAGACAGAAAATCTATGTAGATAAGCATAGGGTGAACAAAGATTTGAGTGTTGGGGATCATGTTTACCTCAGAGTGAAAGCAAAGAAAAGTTCCTTGAAGCTTGGAAGTTGTGCCAAGCTGTCACCTAAATATTGTGGGCCATTTGAAGTGCTTGAAAGAATAGGGCCTGTTGCATATAGACTTGCATTGCCTGCTAGTACTAGAGCTCATAATGTTTTTCATGTCTCTTTGCTTAAGAAATATGTACATGATCCTAACCATGTGATAAATTGGGATGTGATTCAGGTGGAACCCGAGGGAGAGTTTCGAATTGAGCCAATGCGCATCCTCGACAGGAAGGTCACAATGCTCTGGAACCGAGCCATAGGGCAGGTAAAGGTGCAATGGGAGCATTATGGACTTGAAGAGGCTGCATGGGAGCTAGAGAATGCCATGCAATTGGCACATCCATTTTTGTTCAATTCTGCGGAACACTAAGGCGGTACTAGTGTAGCATTTTGTTCAGATTTTGTAAAGCACTGAGGACAGTGCTATTAAAGGGGGAGGGGAATGTAACACCCTAGTTTTGATCCCGTTTTGCATTAATATAAATGATACACATATTGTAAATAATCATGGTGCAGAGCTAAAGGCAAAGGCCCCACCATGATTTGGTTATGTTATGTTTTGGATTGAAATGGTCACCGATGGTATATCGGGACATGTGGCATACATATTAAGTTGTGGCATCTTGTAAACATGCATTTTAATTAAATAACCCAACCAACTGTGTTTGCGGAAACTAAATTGAGAAGGGGAATGCTTCCTAAGGGTAAGGAGGGGGAAAGTTAAATCTTGAGCCACGAGGGGGGGGGAAGCCATGTGCCACCTCTCTCTTCACTCACCCTCCCTTGTCTCATCCAACCACCACCCTTGATCATTTCGTTGTTAGTGGGACATCTATTCGCTAACAACACGACCACTATGACACGATTTCCATGCTCCCCATGCGCCTGCACTCTCTACATGATGCACCTTTTGAATTTCAGAGGGTCTGTCCACTATCCGAATGGTGTGGTTGTTCATTCACCTTCACACAGACTGAGTTAAAAGGGATACACATTCAATGATGCAGGGTTCTCCATTCCTCTCACACGGCCTTGCTAATCGGAGAGACATTCTTCCCCTGTTCACGTAGAGCATTGGATTTTCCCACCATTGTTAGACTGTTGTGATTTTCCTCACCGATCGCCGGTTGCAGCTTCCTTCATGTATTGCTGACTATGTTTTTTTTCCTGTACAATGCAGAAATTTTTGTAGATTATTATGTTTTCCTCTGTGGTTCGTTGGCTGCTATCCCATTGTGGAATCGTGGTCGTGATTGCCTTTCCAGCTATGTGTTTTAGCTGTGTCTTGTTTCCCTCATGCACAGATTGAGAATCGGTTCTCTTCCCATTCTCTGGTCTGTGTATTTCTTCAGCGACTGCAGTAAAGATTGTGGGCTGTGGGTTCAGGGTTGCTCGTGGGCAGTTAATGGCCATGATTACTGAACTGTGTTTTCCCCTGTAAAATCCTGAAGAGTTTTTTGGTTGCTTGCATGTAGCGGTTTTGTCCTCGGACTGCACTGGAATGGTGAATGAAGGCCTGAGGTGCTTGATAAACCTGGTGGGTTGAGAACCACACAGACAGAGCTGCTGAGCTGGTCTTCTTCTCCACAACCCATGAATAACAATGGAAGGGAGATCAGGGTCTGAAGGACTGCGTTGCAGAGAAAGGATTGATTTCCTTGTGTTGGGTGTGTGTGGGTGTTCTAGAAGCCAGTCTGGTTCTGGTGTCGGTGCACCAACTTAGCATTAGCCTTTCCCAGCTCTTGGATGGCCTGATAAAACCCAACTTTGTTGGCTTAGCTAATCTGTTGTTCGCCTGATAAACCCAACTGTGTTGGCTTGGCTGAACTATGTACCCTATCCTTGGCTGTGTGTAAGCCTGTGAGTTCCTTATTCCTTGGGGAACTAGGCTTGGCTTGGGGGTGGCAGTGTTGCTGAGAGATAAAGGAGCAGGCGGGCCTATGGTTGGGTGGAATGTTGCAGTGACGTAGCTGGTTGCGGAACAAGTTCTCTACAAAGATAAGTACTCTTTCCTAACTTGTGTCTACAATTATATATTTACCATTGATGAATGAGGATATACATGTTAAATGTTGATCTATATATGCATTAATGCTGATTGATATGTTTTGCTTCCGTTGTGTATATGAATGATTATGCTTCATAAAATGTTTTTTGTTTTAAGTATCATGCTTCAGCACTATATGTATGTATCTTCATGTTCATGGGGCTAGATTCCCAGATGATTTGACGTATAGTAGCGTCCTCTTCACCGGTCGAAGGGTCGGGGACATTACACATTCATAGCTAACTTAGTTTGGTAGATCTTGCTGGAAGTGAGAGGGTGGATAAATCTGAAGTAATTGGAGATCATTTGAAGGAGGCACAATACATAAACAAGTCCCTTTCATCTCTAGGATATTTTCTTGTAGCATTGGCACAAAAGAGTCCCCATGTCCCATATTGAAATAGAAAATTGACTCAATTGCTTCAAGATTCATTAGGGGGAAAGGCAAAGACCCTGATGTTTGTGCACACAAGTCCTGAACTATATTCATATGCAGAGACAATAAGCACCCTTAATTTTGCTTAAATAGTGACCTCCATTGAACTGGGTGTTGCTCATTTGAATAAACAAAGTGGAGAAGTTCATGAGTTAAAAAAATAGGTAGACAGTTTGAATAAGGTGTTGGCAAGGAAAGAAGTAGAAGGAGACAGTTTGAAGAAGGTGTTGGCAAGGAAAGAAGCAGAACTGGCTCAACTACAGTCTCAATATAAACTCCATACACCTCATAGATTGAGCATCGAAGGGACTGCAATAAGCAAAGTTGAGGTACAAAATGGTATTGTAATCATGGGATGGTTTCTCAAGATTATGGGGTGATATCCAAGCTTAATAATGAGGATATGCCTGTAGGAAAACCAAATAGAAACCGTTGGAGTAGTCTGGGAAATGAGTGTAGACATTTATCAGTTGTAAAAATTGGGATAGAGGGTGAAACAAATACAGGAACCGAGACATCATCTGCCTCTAAAAAACCCTTTCAAATTAAAAAGTCACTAAATTCCTTCGGAAAACTAATCAATGGCGGGGAAAAAAGAATTACAACAGAATTGGAATCCTCACTCCCTATAGCTGTAAGTAGAATTGAGCACAGATTATTTAGTGATGGATAGAGCCAAATCTTATCAAACTCTGTGCTTTTTAGGCGAAATTCAATAGAAAGAAAACTTACAATGGTCAACGCTTTGAGAAATGGGCTCCCTAGAATAAATTCAATTGGAGGAAAAGAGAAGTAGTCATGGAATCGAGGTCAACATCTTCTCCACATGGACATGCGAAAAAACTTTCAAGACATCAGCTGATCATCCGTCCCTGTGAAGGTGGGAAAACAAAAGTTTTGATTGATCATCAGTCTTTGAAGGTGGGAAAATGAAAGTTTTGATAACCTGCATTTGCTTAAATCTACTTGTAAATCATTTTTCATCTCATAAATCTGCCCAGATTGGATCGGAATCAAGAACTCTGTTATTTTGGAATTGCTACCCGAATTAGGATATCTGAGCAGATAGTTTTTTGTTGTAAGAATTACAAGTGAAGTGGAAGTGGAATCCTCACCTCCTGTAGCAAAAACGTATTTTTTTGAGATTTAGCTATTTCTATAAATCGTGGTTAGTTATTTTTTGTTAGTTTTTCCAGAGGTTGAACTTTGAAACCTGTTCCCAAACCCAAATTTTAATTGCAGATAATATGGATACTGGTGTGTATATATTGCATAATGTTGGTGGAAATTTTAGTTTGAAGGGTAGAGATCAAATGAAATTCCAACCCTAGCCGGAACTCAATTATGCAAATAGGTTTATCTAGGCATTTTGTTTGTATAAGCCCTACCTTATTAGATGAGCAATTATTGTTTAAATTTCCATGAACTAAAGTTAGCTTAAACAATGAAGAGAGAGGAGGCCATAATTTTTGGATTGTGAAGCAGCATTTTAGCATTCTATTTATTGTAATTTTTATCAAGTTGATTTTTTTTTTAAAGTCAATGAATATAGGAATCATGGGTATCCAACCACAATTTGACTTCAAAATTATCGATCCTCAACATGGAAAGACATATTTTCGAGCCTTAGTTGCTCGACCATGGGGCTTTTCGAGTAATTTGTATACTCCTTAAATAATAATTACATTTTTTTCCTAAAAAAATGTAATTTTTATTTTTATTTTTTTTGAAATTATTTTATGTTTTGATTATAAAGTAATAGTAATTATTTTTCTTTTTAATATATGTAAATACTTTTTTATTACTATATAGTTTTGTAAATACATGTGCAACACTTATAATGATATTGTCATTTTAAATTAATTGCTAACGAGAATTACATGGATTCCCTTCACATTTCCAACTTGGTCTTCCTACCTTGACATCAACTTCTTATGCCTTTCACATTGTCATCTTCATCTTCCTACCTTGACACCAAGTTCTATAATCACAGGCTTCACTTATATAGTATTTTTTCCAAATGCTTTACATGGATTCGATCTATCAACCATTTGATGTCTTGATGTAGATCCCTTTTAGATCAAGCCTAGGAAAACAATATTACGTGAACACATTTTTTTTTTGTATAAATAACATAGAATCAAAAACATCAACATTTATACTCCTCAACAAAATGGTGTGAACAAATGATTTGAAAATGATCAATATATAGTTTTTCATCGTTATAGTACTTTATGGGCTGAAGAATAAAAACCATGGACTTCTAGAGGCCATTTTCAGCATTGGTCATCAAATCTAATAAGGAATCCCAAAATCAGATAATGCCCAAATGGATCACAACAATGCACTCTTTGAGGTTGAATTTTTTTTTAAAGGTTGCTAAAAGTTATATTAATATACAAAAATGAGTACATGCATAGTGTTCATATCTCATATATCATCTGTGTCTGTAAGACCCCCTTATTTTTGCATGTTCATCTCTGGATTGTGTAAAGCTTCATCTAGATGTTGGATGGACATAGTATCATGTGGCTGAGGGGTTTCCTAAGGAGGATCCAAAGGATTCATGCTCGATGAAGATGAGGATGTTAGATTTCTAGAAGAGCTCTCTAAGTTGCTATAGGGAGAAGGAGACGGAACTTTGTATTTTTCCTGGAGCAGTTGAGCTAAGACATTCTTCACATGCCAATACTAGGAAAGTTTTTATCTTAGGGGATGAGTTGTGAGATGATGAGCCATAACTTCCACCTAAATATCATCCATATCTCGATTAATACTGAGTGGGATGTGAGAACCATAACCCACAGAAAGAAAATGTTGCATCGCAACATGACCCCTTTCTCCCCTAGAGTTTCTCCCTTTGCAAGGTGTAGCACATAGATGTTGTGGCTTGGAGGAAGAGTAATCCCATAACTCCCGAAACTTAACACTCTTCCTGGACAGAGAACTGATGAGCCATGTTAAAATGAGGAGAACAAAGAGTGCGGGGAGGATAACCATGTGCAGAGACCAACCCTTTCCGAGGACACCTGGTGAATTGAAATCCTTCATGTTGTAGTAGTAATGGAGTGTATTAATTTGAACATCGTCGAACATAAATTCCTTGCACTGAGAGAAGAGAACCATTGAATCACGTGAGCTATGGACAAGATTCACGAGTGTACAATTAATGGAGTGTCCTTCCCTCAATCACGCCATACTCGGGACACCCACATTTGGGGATACCATGTCTTTAGTTGTGATGGTCTTACAATATTCCCAGATATCTAAGGGAGTGGTAGAGATGAAATTAATATGATGCAGCTGGGAGTGTGAGATCAGACCTTCATTTACAATTATATCCGCAAGGGCATTGGATTTGTGTTTTACATGTTGGGGCATGATCGAGGTAGTGCTATGATTTCTATGGTGTGTAGCTAAAGGAGGAGATTAAGTCACTAACTTGGTGCAAGTTTGGATGTTGGAGATCCATTCTGAATTTGGGTAGCTAGAGATATGATAAGTTTTGAGTCTCCCTCTAGGATTAAGGGGAAGAGGTTCCATTTTTTTGAAAGTTGTATTCCAAAGAGAAGTTTTGAGAGTTCAACCTCATTGTTGCCATTTATACCTAAGGATTTGTAGAAGATTCTTAATATTCGACTGGAGGCATCTCGGAAGACTCCCCCAATTCCAGCTTGGTCAGGATTGTCCTTTAAGGCCCCATCAAAATTGCATTTTATGAAACTAGGAGGGGGTGGAATCCAAATATCAGGACTGGTAGAAGGGATATGAAAATAAGAGAGGGACGATGACGTGTGGAGAGAGTACCAGGGTATCACAGGACAAAGTTTTAGACCCAAAGGAGTCAAAATTCAAATTTTACCTCAGTTACAAGTCACACATAATACAATCTTCTAATCAGGGTTTGAAAAAGGTATGTCATTTTGCATTTGAATATCTTTGAGTAGAAGGATCTATTTGTGGTAAACCCTAGGGTGTGATATATATTTATTGTTCAAAAATCCACCAAGAGGAAGTGGAAATAAGCACACTCCTCTCAATCCCCCATAGGATTCATCCCCGACATATGATGAAATGGAAGACACATATTTCAGAGTGTCCAAGTTGGAAGATATAATTAAAGGAAATGTGAAAATGGATGACTTAATTAAATTGGAAAATAAGATGGCTAGTAAAGAGGATCTCAAAGGGATTGATGAAGGATATGGATAAATAAATTTGAAAAGATACCAACTTCGAGGAGGTTCTAAAATCACCAAGTGAAAAATAATTCTCAAAGGGATGGCATCAATCTCAAAGGGATGGTATCAATCTCGCTAGTTTTTTGCACCATTACTGTGGAGGTTCTAAAATCACCAAGGGAAAAAAATTCTTGTGATGTTAGGGTTTATTTGTGAAGGGGTGAAGGCACCAAAGTTCTTGAGCATTTCTTTTTAACTTGTCTCTCTTTGGTTTGTATTAAGGTTTTCCATAGTGAAGGGGAGAAGGAACTAGAATTGGTAGCTGCTTTTCTTTGTAGTTGTCATGTTTCTTGAATGCAATAACACTCTTTTATTGTAGAGGCATTCAACATATTTATTTAATTAAATTGCATGCCTTGGTGTAGTGATAAGCTATATCCAATTTTTTTGAAAAGTGGTACAGGGAAAGTGACAAATATCCCATAGGAGGATAAGACAAACAAAAAGAAAAATAGGGAATAACCTATGAATACCTATGGCCTTGAATATTTAGTTTGAATTTGTGGGTAAGTTATCTCCCTTATACTCATCAAATCACTATCCATGCCATTTACATTTTTTCCTATGCCCAATATTGAGCATGCACAATCCAACTATTGGCTTAGGGGTATTTTTTCACCTTAGCTCACCCCATTTATCCTTTTGTTCCTTGTTGGAAACTATTTCTTTATTATGTTTTATAGAGCTAATGATAACATTAGAAAAAGGGTTAATTGGTTTTGCATGAATTTCATTTTCCCAATTATGAATCAACTCTTGACCTCCTAATTAAAATATGATGGTTCAATAAATGCACATATATGTAAGAAGAACTGTTAAAATAATCAACCCATAGTTAGCCATATTTGACATTAATTAAATCATTTTTGCCTTATTCCTAGAATCCTAGATTCCCTCTCTATGCTAGTTGACTTCTACATGTTCCTAGAAGTCAATACTTGCTAAACTGGGTCATGGAGAACTTTGGAATCATCCTGGAACCATATTTAGCATGTCTGCTTTATTCCTGATTTCTTAAAGTGCATATCTACTTTTTCTGAAAGCTGCCTTTCTTTACATCTGATTTAAGGCATAAAGGAAAAGCTAGTCTAGGGGAACTTGCCTTGTTTTTTGACCACATCCTCCTCCTTCCTTTTCTCCATACAAAAGCATGAATGATTTGTCTTTCCACCACACATTATATTTCCCACTTGCTTTAGCTAATTCGTGAGGATCCTCATGGAGTTGGAAAGTCCTTTTTGCACCTATGGGGGATTTGACTTGTTTTAGTAAGCCTACTTTTTGACCAATTCAAATAGAAACCTAGTGCTTTCAAATATCTCATGTAATTATATATTTTAGCAGCGTATTACTTGATATTTTAGCAGCATATTAATTTATGCTCCAATTTTAGTCTCCTTTTGTGTGAATTTTGCATGTTTGATTAGCAATTTTGTGAGTGTAATTGATCTATCTCTTGGGTTCAATTTCCACATGGTATCAGAGCCTTTTTGGATCAATTTATATTCTTCCAAATAGTTATTTTAGGTTTGACATCACTGACTGGGAGCGCATTCTGCTTACTAAAGGGCATAGGAGCTGAGATATGGACCAATCTCAAAGGATCATCTTGACTCCATTCAATTTATTCAAATGGAAAGATGAGATGGAGATATTTTTGAGAGGGAAAGGTATTTACATGGTTACCATGGATATTGAGGCAGAGCCCAATGCAAATGCAGATAAAATCAAATGGCACAATAGGAGGGATGAGGCCTATGGTCTTTTGTGTCCGAGTATTTGAAGAGACCTCCTCTTCCATCTTGATTCATTGAAATATCCTAATGAGGCGTGGGAGAATATTGAAGATATTTTTGGAAATATAGATAAGATGAGAGGACATCAAATCAAGAATGCATTGATCTTCTTGAGTCCCAGTAGCTTCGAATCATTGCAACTCTATTTTACTAAGTTTAAGGCCCTTGTTTTGCTGTTAAAACAATGTGGGATTGAAAAGGAGGAGAAGAAACTAGTTTTGACCATTCTCTCAAAGCTTGGTCCTGACTATTCGGTGTTTTTTTTGACCTTCTATGCCACTAAATTGACAGCTCGAAGTTGGAAGATGCCCTAAGCTTGTTGAGTTCATGGAATCCCTCACTTAGGAGCAAGATAAATTAGTGATGATGAGCACCATCAAACCTTCCAAAGGCCAAGATTTGGTTGCTAGAGATTCGAAGGTGGTTTCAAAAAGAAAGAGAAAAGGTAAAAAGCCACTTGAGGAAAAGAGAGACAAGGAAAAGTCTCAAGAGGAGTCCTCAGGCTCCAAAAAGAACCCCCAGAAGAAGAAGAACAAAGGAGAAATGAGAAAGTGTGCATACTGCAGTAAGGGCTATCATCCTGAGAGCTCTTGTATGAAAAATAAGATAGACATGTTGACCCAACTCCTGGAAAAGAACAACATCTCCCTTCCTGATTGCGCAAAGAAGAGGGAAGGAGGATAAAATTCAAAAGACAAGGAGAGAGTACATTCCTTGGTTGCTAGAACCTCAAGCTCACCCTCATTCATCATTGATTATGGAGCTTCTAGACATATGGTTTCGACAAAAGAGATCTTCTCTTCTCTTGACATGTCGAAAGGGCATCCAATAGTTTTGGGAGATAACTCTCTGACTGTCAGTATGGGAAAGGGTAGGATTTATCTTGACCATGGTAAGTTCAATAATATGTTGTATGTTCTAGGTCTTACCTCTAATATCTTGTTAGTGTATCAGATGACTCACAATGGGTCTCCAAATAAAGTCATCTTATCCCCCAATGAAGTGGAAATCACTGAGATTTCGAATGGTAAAGTCATAGCAAAAGGTGTTGTTGATCACACTTCGAAGGTATACAAGTTTTCCCATTTTATACCCTAGTCAAACCCATCTGCTCTTCTTACTCATGCTAATGAAGCAAGCAAGATTTGGCATGAAATATTTGGCCATGTTAACTACAAGCATCTTTCTTATTTGAGTGAAAAATACATGGTCATAGGGTTACCAAAGATCAAGTTTTCTAAGGGACTCTGTCAAGGTTGTATCCTAGGAAAACACCCAGAGCACAAGTATGAGAGAGCTAGTCATGAGAGAACCTCTGCACCTCTTGAGTTGATCCATAGTGACATTGCTGGTCCATTCCCTCATATGTCCATGATTCAAGCCAAATATGCACTCACCTTCATAGATGAATTTTCCAGGTATTGTTGGGTTCACTTTCTAAAGCATAAGTCTGAAGTTTTTGACCTCTTCAAATTCTTTAGAGCCTTGGTTGAAAACCAGTCTAGGAGGAAACTCAAGATCCTTAGATCTAAAAATGGTGGTGAGTATGTCAAGTTTGAGTTCATCCAGTATTGCAAGGATGTAGGTATCTAGATGCAACATTCTATCCCTTATACACCATAGCAAAATGGTGTTGCTGAGAGGAAGAACAGATCATTGAAGGACATGGAAACTTGTATGATGGAGGCTAAAAATTTGCAACCAAAGTTTTGGGCCAAAGCTATAAACTGTGCATCCTATATCCAAAATAGGGTGCCACATAAGTAGCTTGATGGTATGACTCCTTCCGAAGCTTGGAGTGGGCACAAGCCAGATGTGACCCATTTCAAGATTTTTGGCTCAAAGGCTTGGGCTAGAATTCCAACTGAAAGAGGAAGGATTTGCAACCCCAAAGCCAGGAGTGCCTATTTGTTGGATATTCTAAATATTTAAAAGGGTACAAGCTGATCAACTTGAGCGCAAACAAATCTTGCATTGAAAGAAGTGTTCAGTTCGAAGAAGAGCCTTTAGCAGCAATTGAAGTTGGAGCGTCCTCTTCACCACCACAACCATTGATTGTAAGTGAAGAGACTAATGAGTTTTTTTATTCTGATTTGTCTGATAATGATGAATTAATTTTAGATCCTAACAACCCTACAAGACCAAAGTGGGCATCAAGGACCATCCATGCAGCTAGGGAACTAGCTGGAAATTCTAATGACACTAGGAGGACTAGATCTCAATTTGAGAGTGCCCTTTGTGTGAAAGATCCTCTCTTTGTTGAGAAGTGTTATTTGACAATAGATTCTGATCCATAGACATGAATATGCAGCACGTGATCCAATATGGAAAATAGCCATGAAAGAAGAATTCAGCTTGCTCCTGAAGAACAACAAATGGGAACTAGTTGATCTTCCCCCAGGGAGGAAGCTAGTGAAGTGTAAGTGGGTCTTCAAAACTAAGTTTGCTGCTGATGGTTCACCTTTTCAATATAAGGAAATATTGGTAGCCAAGTGCTACTCTCAGGTACATGGTATTGACTACAATGAGACCTTTGCACCAATGGAAAATATGGACTCCATAAGGCTTTCCCTAGCCATTGCAGCTTCGAAACAGTGGGAGGTACATCACATGGATGTAAAGTGTGCCTTTCTGAATGGAGATCTGACTGAAGATATTTACATGCAACAACTAGAAGGTTTTGTATCTAATCCATATTTAGTGTGCAGATTGAAGAAATCATTGTATGGGTTCAAGCAAGCCCCCAGGGCTTGGTATGCCAAGATTGATGGCTTTATGCTGTCACTGAGTTTTGTTTGATGCACATCTGATCCTAATGTCTATTTGAATATGATTCATGGTTATTTAAATAATTATTTTTCTCTATGTGGATGACCTTCTGATTACAGGAAAATCAAAGAAAGATATTTTCTCCTTGAAGGATGCAATGAACCATGCCTTTTCTATGATAGATTTGGGAATGTTGAGCCAATTATTGGGTCTCGAAATTGCTCAATCCCAACATGGAATCAAGGTTCATCAGTCAAAGTATGCTTCATATTTTCTCATCAAGTTCAGCATGAAAGATTGCAATCCAAGCAAGACTCCATTCCTTTCAGAAGATAAGCTTGAAAAAGCAGGTTCTCCTCCTGGTATCTTCAGAAAAAGTAGTAGACATATTCACCAAAGTATTATGTGAGAAGACCTTCAATAATCTCAAATATCTACTAGGGATTGCTGATCATGTGGTGAAGAATGATTGATGACAAGATTTCCAAAATTTTGTTTTCCTGTCCATGTTTAAGGGAGGATTTTCCCACTGGGTTTTTGCCTCTTTCCTTGGTTGTATGGGCATGCAGTATGTAAAAGGGTGACATAACCAAAAAAACATATAACATAATTCTAATTATGTAAAAACGTCTTGTGGAGACCTTCAGAATTTTAAATTGGCATAAGAAGCAGCATTACATGATGAGACTGCTTTGGTGTGAAGTCTACCAACCTTGAATCATCCACACAAAATCATGTTATTCTGACTCAGGTACACCTACATTGTACTTCATCCAGTCCCATCCTTATCTCAAGTGATAGTAAATTGCACTTGCCTGTCACTTCTGTTGATGGTAAAAAATGGAAAGAATCCGGACAGTAGCATATAGAATAAGATTGTAATGAATGTGCTCTAAAAAATTCTGTAGAATGGACTTGGATGATATGGATTTGCTTTATTAGTTGCTCATATATCTTTGATGGAAATGTTACAGTCTGTTAATGTGATAGCAGTTAAGATCAATATGTGTATATTTATCCAACAATGAAGCTGTTATCTATTTTGGGAAATCTATTAAGTCGTTTCTACAGTCTATTGTAGTCTCGAAGGTTGTTTTTTTCATTACTGTTCAATTTGTCTTTCACTTGGTTTTTGACATTGTTTTTTAATTTGTCTTTCACTTGGTTTTTGACATTGTTGTTTAATTTGTCTTTCAATTTGTCTTTCACTTGGTTTTTGAAATTGTATTTTGTACATCATCTTCATGAATTTATGAATATTTCCACGTTCTACAACTAGTTTTTTTTATTTTGGTTCCAAAAGTGCCTCATGTATGCATTTTTACAGAGCATGGGATTTTTAGTCTTAAAATGATTATATCAACAAATTTGACCATGAAGATACCATGCATTTATCATAATAAAGAGTATCATAGTATAGGAATTAAACATATACTTATTTGTAATTTGTAAGTATTTCAGTGAAATTGAAATTAATCATTAAAATCCTGATTTGTTATGTAAAAAAAAGAGTGTTAATCTACAAAAATGGGATTAAAAAAATGCATGCCACAGTCCATACATATATTATTAATTTAAAGTAATAACATGGGATTGAAGACATATATATGTTTGAAAAAAACCTCTTTCAGTTTCCTAAAATTATGTTTCAATTGTCTGCAGTTAATTTGACAAAATAACAAATTTTATGTTTGGAACCAAGTCTTACCATGTTCATAAAAATTCCCGCCTAACCGTCACTATTGTGTATTTTTTAGTGATTTAAGTTGGAAATGGTGTGTTTTACTATTTTCCACCTTACTGTACATATAGGTTTTCAATTTGGGTTCCAAAAGTGTCTACAATGTCATTTTTGCAGAGAAGGAGATTTTTAGACTTAAAATGAGTCAACAAATTTGACCATTCATATATTATGACTTTATTATAGTAAAGAGTATCATAATTTATGCATTAAATATGTACATATTCATAATTTGTAAGAATCTTTGTCAAATTCAAAATTAATCAGTAAAATCCTGAGTTGTTATGTAAGAAACAGATTGTAAATCTGTAAAGCTAGGATTACAAAAATGCACACCACAAATTGGGCCCACAACACTAGGATAGTATCCTACTTAAATCATACTATAAGTATGATACATGTATGAATTATTATATTTTATAAGTAGCATTGCCATAATTGGAAAAGAATGTCTAAATTCATAATTTTGTTTTGTAAAAACAGAGTGTAAATCTGTAAAAATGGGCTTAGAAAAATGCCTGCCATAATGTTTTAGAGGTAACTTTTAAAACCTAATTCCATATACCTTGAGCTATATATACTATGGACAAAAACCTCCATAATTTTTAAAATATGTTTATTTTGTGTACAGTAAAGTTTTGAAAATTGCAATTTTTCTGTTTTGAACTTTATTTGATTAGGTATGTAAAATGCACGCTTAGCCCTCATTGTTTAGTATTTTGAGTGATCTCAGTTGGATATGGTGTTTTTTATTGTTTTACACCTTCCTGTACTTCTAATTTTCTAATCTTGGCCAAAAACATGCTTGCTGTGCAAAAACATTGCAAGGCTGCCTTGTAAATCTGAAATGCCTGCTTAGTCCACTAAAATGCAAGCATAAGTTCCATCCTTAGGTATTTTTAAGTGGCTTAAGTTGGAGAATATATGTTTCTTCTTCCCATGTTCTTACACATGTCCAAATATGTCTCATAATATTTGCATGAAGACTAGATATGTCTCATAACATTTGCATGAGGATCTTGTAGCAGGCCCACAGCCTCAAGATACTATTCTATTTATATCATACTATATGTATTATACATGTATGAATTATCATAATTTATAAGTAGCATGGTCATAATTGAAAAGAATGTCTAAATTCACAATTTTTTTTTGTAAAAGCAGAGTGTAAATCTATAAAAATGGGCTAAGAAAAATGCCCATTATAATGTTTATAGAGGTGATTTTAAAAAACTAATTCCATATACCTGGAGCTATATATACTATGGACAAAAACCTCCTTTATAATTTTTAAAATATGTTTATTTTGTGTACAATAAAGTTTTGAAAATTGAATTTTTTCTGTTTTGAACTTTATTTGACTAGGCCTATAAAATGCATGCCTAGCCCTCATTATTTAGTATTTTTGAGTGATATCAGTTGGATATGATGTTTTTTATTGTTTTACACCTTCCTGTATTTCTATTTTTCTAATCTTGGCTAAAAACATGCCTGCTGTGCAAAAACATTGCATGGCTTCCTTGTAAATGTGGAATGCCCGCTTAGTCCACTAAATTGCAAGAATAAGTTCCATCTTTAGGTATTTTTAAGTGGCTTAAGCTAGATAATATTTGTTTCCTCCTCCCATGTTCTTGTACTATTCCATATTTTCTTTTTGAGCCATAAGAAGTATTTTTTATACAAAAAGACTATATTTTGTATTAATGTTGATTATTTTGTTGATTTTGCAAAATAACTCATCAATGGATCATTCGAACCAGTCATATCAACAAAATATTCCTAGAAAATAGGTCGACGCAAGGAAGTAGAATTGAATAATATTCGATTTTTTCCCCCACATGATATTTTCCTTCAATTCACTCCTGCTAGGGGTAAGAAAGATGCTATTCGCGTTGTCCATCAACAATGTCAAGCACTTACAGATCAGAACTCCATACCAAAAAATAATACTATGAATTTCCATCAAACAACAGGAAATCATGTAGCAACTGCTGAAATTAGATGTCCTGTATGTAATCAATGTGTGACAAACAACAATGTTTGTCAACAACCTAGGCATCCTTTGACACCAATTACAATTGAGGGCAATGGTAATGTACAAGATATAACTCTTGACCATACTATTAACTTTGATTCACATAATGTGGTCCGAAATGTCCCTCAAAGATCAACTGTTGATGATGCTACCATTACAAATAATTTGTATCAAAGTATATAAGGTTGTTTTTCTCAACAACCTAGGTTTCCTTTGTCTCCGGTTATGGTTGAAGGGAATGAAAGTGTAATCCTACCTAGTGGAAAACAATTTGAACATGAATTCCTTGAAAATTTGGATACAACTAGAAGTCATGAAATAGTTGAAAGAAATACCTTTCATGAACAAATGGATATAATTGCACGTACAAAAAATCAAAATTTTGCAGATGCACAAGTTTCAGTAGAAACGACTAAAGGACAAATGGATAGAAATGCACCTACAGAAAATCAAAATTCTACAGATGTACAAGCTTCAGTACAAATGCCTGAAGGACAAATGGATAGAAATGCAACTACAGAAAATCAAAATTCTGCAGATGTACAAGCTTTAGTACAAATTCCCGAAGGACAAATGGATAGAAATGAAACTACAAAAAATCAAAATTCTGGAAATGTAGAAGCTTCAGTAGAAATTCCAGAAGGATAAATGGATAGAAATGCCCCTACAGAAAATCAAAATTCTATAGATGTACAAGCTTTAGTACAAATTCCTGAAGAGTGTTCAACAGATCAAACTACATATGTTGTAACTAGAATGTCAGCATGAAACTAGTTAAGGACTGTTAAATTTTCATATGCTTAGCTAAGACATCAGTATTTTATTTCATTTTCTTAACAAAAGCATATAAATAGGATCACTGAAAGGTAGACAAGCACAACCATACAAAAAAGGAACATAAATATTTATCCTGGGAAAACCCTAAAGGGAAAAACCCAGCAAAAGCTTTCTCAATATAAATTCCCCAAAAAGATAAAAGATGAAAAACAACAAGGAGATCAAAGCCTGATACTCCTCCTTCTCCAGCTACTTCTCTCTCCTCCACTAATGCGCTACACAAGTGAGAGTGTGTGTGTGTTCCAAATGAGGAGCACTACACCTCTATTTATATTCATCCGTTCACTTAAGTTAACTCATTTGACATGTAGGATTGAGTTTAATCATGTATCGAGTTACACATGTAAGCTCAAGTAACCAAAATGGGGTGCTGATGACCCACCTTTACAATTAGAGGGGACTACCTCATGACTCTTATTAGTTCTTCCGATTAGGAGCATCGAGGTACAATGTAATACAAGTGGCTCTCCCTGTAGGACCATCGGGGACCACAAAAGATACATATAGAATATTTTTTGAAGTTACAATATTTCAACAAGGACATCCGTATTGAGTCTTAAGAATCGGTCTAGATGGTTTAACCACAGACTAAATGAGGGGAACAAAAAATTTAAGGAAATTGGTAGATGGTTCTCTGGGAAGTCACTCAAAGATGTAGATGAAAATGACATTATTTCTAGAATTGGGTACTTCATGAGCAAAAACTATAATGAATATTCTAAATTGAGGATGTTCTTGAACACCTGGATGGCACTAATACATTTGGGAATATTTTTCCACGTTATTTGTGGATTAATACTTCATTTTTATCATGGAAGAAAAATCATTGCAATATCAACATTTTTTAATTTTCGAAGAAATTTCGTCTCTATATCGACGATCAATGGCTCTCTTTAATTTATCATTCTTATTTATTTAAATGTTATTTGAAAGGTGGTATTGTTGGTACCTCATCGCGAGAAATAAAATGAACTTATTTTGACTTACATATTGCCGTTTGAGGTACTTTCTATAGATTCGGCAGGATCACTTTGACTTGCCGAGCATACTACCTTTGGCGGAAGCCTTCAAATGCAAGAAGCAAATATTCAAATTATTGGATTTATGGTAGAGCAGGGTAGGCTATATTAGGACAGGAGATATAATTTTTTATGGACACAAATCGGAGCAGGAAATTAAGAAACGGAGTCACTTGGACAGGAATTCCACAAAATATTTAGCATAATCTCATATATAATGAATGCACCTACGGAAAAATAATACAATCAATCCTTTAAACTACTAGTAGAAATCACACCCACCAAACAAACACCAGCTTTCAACGGATCTTGGCTGTTTACGCGCGGGTCAGTAAGCATGCATCCTTTTTTGGCTGTAAATAGTTTTTATTTCCTTGTCTTAGGAGGTCGACCTCATCACCAATTTATTTTTGTCATAATTAACCAAAATTTATTTAATTTTCCACATCATCATCATTTTAATTTTATTTTTATGCCAAGACTTGGCCTTCTCTTATGCTTGCATACCCTTATTCAACTTCTCGTATGGGGGTCTTTGATATTCCAATAAGTATGCCCGCACTATCCATATTCAAGGTGCCAATAGTTGATGTATTCAGATGCCCACAAGGTATATCTAGATTCCCATAGCTAGGGTTTAAAGATGCTCACAACTCCTCATTTGAGCCATCAAATATTCCCACAACTCCCACAAATGCACGTAGTAAGTCCTTCCTTATGCCTGCAGCTCACACCAGGATGCCCGTAGGTGGTGCTGAGAAGATGCCTGCAATCGACAATATCTTATGCCCGCAATAGTTTCTATCATGCACGCAATTGTCCTCATTTAGCATGCCTGCATGATCTTCTAGAGATTCCAGCAAAATTTTCCTTGTCCACTATTTTATCATGCCCGTAGCCATCTCTGTTTTTGAAGTAGACGAAAATGCGGAATAAGTATGTTTTATCAGCTAAAGGGGGCCATGATAGTCACATAAATCACCTCCAAATATGTATAATGAGCATATTTGCATTTCAATATTTAGGGGTTAGTCAAATGAATGAAACATTAACGACCCTTTCAAAACTTGGTATCCTCTAATTCCTCAATAATGACCAATACAAGTCATATCTCCACAACCATGGAAATCTCGAACTTCTTCTAGGCAACAATATCATTATTCCATTATCAACAAAAACAATAACCATAACATTCCACTCCTTAGTAGACTTGAAGAGCTTAACAATGTTGTCCACAACAACATAACACACATTTTTGTTCTCTCCTCAACAAAACAAAGACCAATTTCTCTTGTCGGATTCTTAGGATAAGAACTACCTGCAAATATTACACTGATTCCAATAACAAATGAAATGGTAGCAATACATGAGTTATGTGTATCGTGACAATTGTAGCTTGCTAGATAAATCATTAATGAGCAATTAAGAACAACTGCACAAATCACCTCTTTTTCACTTAGACTAAAAAGGATGACCTCGCCTAAATTTAAATCTTTTGGGGGAGCCATCAAAACATTGTGTTAAAATTATCTGAAAGAGAGGTGTTAAAGGTTGAAATAGATTCTTTACCTACGGTTTGGGATTGTATTTCTCTTTATGTAGAGTTTTACTCTCCTATTAGTTTGTATTCAGAGAACAATATTAGATAAAACTAGGCATGAAAGGATTGAATCCTTTATATACAATTCCTTAATCATCTTGACACTTTTATATCTTTTCTAGAAACTACAGAATCAATATTTCATACAAGATTGAGCCCAACTCCTTCTGCATCATTTTGAGTTGATGAAATTGGTACAACCATAGTCATAATAGTTTTATTTTGAGGGGGGAATGGATAAGTTTCAAAAACTATTTTGAGGGGATATAGTCCTCGAATTCTGATTTTATACCTAATTTGAATCACTTCGTTTTGATTTTATGCATAAAAGTTATGCCCAAAATAATGACTACTTGTTCCAAAATCTACACTATTAAAAAACATCATTCTAGAATAGTTCTTAGCATATTTGACTAGTCAATTCAAAGTACTTTAAAAATATGTTTCTATTGAAGATAGCTCTATAAATATAGTTCCATGTCCTACTAGAAGAATGTCTTTCTGACATTTGATGAAAGAGTCATGCCAAAAATAGTCGCCATTGATGAAATAATGAAATTGTATAAAAGATTGTAATGTGGATTGTATCCTAGAATAATAGTTTTAGTTTGAGGGGGAAATGGAGAAATTTCAAAAACTATTTTGAGGGAATATGGTCCTCAAATTCTAGTTCTCTACTTAATCTAAATCACTTCATTTTGACGACATGTCGAAAACCTATGCCAAAAATAATGACTACTCGTTCCAAAATATCCAATGTTAAAAATGGACATTCTAGACTGTTTCTTAGAAAATTTGACAAATCAATTTAAAGTACTTTGAAAACATGTTTATATTGAAGATAAATCTATGAATCTAATTTCATATCCCACTAGAAGCATGTCATTCTGATCTTTTATGAAAGGGTTGTGCCAAAAATAGTCACCATTGATCAAAGCACGAAATTGTAAAGAGCTTTGCAATGTAGACCATATCCTAGCATCTAACATAGAAATTCGATACACTTTCAAAACATATTTATAATGGACATATACCTAGGAATCTACTTCATTCTTCCTTTTAGATCACTTCACTCCGATATCTGACAAAAAGGCTATGATCAAAACACTTTTTGGTAGCCTAGGTTGGTTACCACTCCAACATGTTTGAAAGAGGCCACTTAATTAATTCCTTTTCGATATGTTTTATAAGCATTGTTTGTAATCATTCTTTGAATGGAAGAAGAAATTCTTCACATATTGTTTTATCAATAATATCACCTTATATTGTGGAACACGTAGTACTGTTTTTTGTAGTTGGCTAAACATCAACAAGATTATTGAAGGAGTTCTATGATTTTCTACGTAAAGGGAGAATCCACCAATGAATTTAATAAGTGCAAGGTAATAAAATGTAGAGTCCTTAACAAGAGAATTTATTGATTTTGTAGTAGAGGATCATGGGAACTTGTTATAGAATTTAAGAATGTACATATGGAGGACTTAAGACCAAGGGGATTGTTTATGGGGTCAATGGACGAGGAAATTGACTTAAAAACATTTGTGGTTATCATTAAATGGTTGAACATTTTCAAGTCAAATATGGGGTACTTTCTTTTGTCTCAAGTCAAAGAGAGGAAGGAGAGTTTGAGCAATCTCCAATGAAGATGAAGCTTATACTTGTTTCTGGGGAATTCTATTAGTGATGGAAATTTTATGAACATCATTATGACAACATTGGAAGAGTCTTTAAGCATGAGTTCAGATCAATAGAGTGGATGAGCATCATGTTTCCCAATACTTTGACAACAAAATAAGATGATAAAACATGACATTATGTAGTTGTTGGAGAAATGTGAAACATGATGCATTAGTAGAAAATTCCTGTAAAGTTTCACCCCCTATACACCGAATGAACTCAATAAAAGAGATATTTTCCTCAAATATCCAAACACATTTTTAATAGATCATTGAAGAGTGCTCAATGTTTATTTATAATCTAAAAATATAGCACTTGGATCAATGAAAGCAATGATAATACCTACGCCAACCATGACAAGAGAACCAATATTATATGTTTATATTGAAGATAAATCTATGAATCTAATTTCATATCCCAATAGAAGCATGCCATTCTGACCTTTGATGAAAGGGTTGTACCAAAAATAGTCACCGTTGATCAAAGCATGAAATTGTAAAGAGCTTTGCAATGTAGACCATATCCTAGCTTCTAACATAGAATTCCAATACACTTTCAAAACCTATTTATAATGGACATATCCCTAGGAATCTACTTCATTCTTCATTTTAGATCACTTTAATCCCATATATTACTAAAAGGTTATGATAAAAAATCTTAGTTCTTTCATGATATTCCCATATTCATTATACTAATTATTCCTTGTCTTAAGCTAACATTTTTTTAGATTGTTGAAAAATGTTCAAAATTTATGATAAAAAATTAAAAATTCCTTCGACATTGTCTACACTTCTTTTACGATCAAATATTAACAAGGGATTCAATAATGTCTACACTTATTTTAAATAAATAAAAATACAAGACTTCCAACATGTTAAACAATTAACAAATTCATCAACAAATATTAAACTAGTAGTGTAAATCAGATTGCAACGGGCTCCAAATTAAAGTTTCAAATTTTCTACTGAATAAAGATTCCAATCTGGTCAAGCAAAGTGATTTTGATCACTGAAAGCGATGAGCATACCAGTTTTTTTTATAACTACGCCAATCCCTACAAAAAAATCCATAATCAATCAATACTATATGGGATATTCAAACACAAGACGTCATGTCGGCTAAGGAAATAGGGTTGACAGGAAATGTTTATATATAAGTATTCATATTTGAGCATACTAAGCTCAAACACAAGACTTCATATAAAATAATATATAATAACAAGGAAAACATTAACCCTTATAAAAAAATGGTATTATCAAATGCTTACTATTTTTTTATAAATTATAAAAAAATCTATATTTTTTTTTATAAATTAAAAAATGGTATTATCAAATGATTATCTATTGGTGGAGATATCCAATGCTTATCAATCAGGAAGCCTCTTACAGCTTCAAGAAATGGGCTTTCTAGGTGAAACTCAATTAAAAGAAATGGGCTTCCCAGGAGAAATTGAATTGAAGGAAAATAAAAGTGGTTGCGGAATCAAGGCCAATAGATTCTCCACATGGACATGCTGAAAAAAATTGCAAGACACCAACTGATCATCGGTCTCTTTGAAGGTGAGAAAAAGAAAGTTGTGATCGATCATCAGTCTATGAAGGTGGGAAACCAAAAGTTGTGATAACCTGCATTCGCTTAAATCTACCTATAAATCAATTTCCATCTCAGAAATCTGCCAGGATTGGGTCAGAGTCATGAACTCAATTATTTCGGAATCGCTGTGCAAATCGGGTTATATGAGAGCAATTAGTTTGTATAATTCATGACATATTATAGGAGCAATTGGTGTTTAAATCATCATGAATAAAAGTTAGCTTCAACAATGAAGAGATAGGAGTAGTAGCATTTTAGCATTCTGTTTATTGTAATTTTTATCAGCTGAATTTTTATTTCCACAACAATGCCATACTATGTACACTTACTAAATATTTTTCAAAAGAGAACCTTGGGTTTGATTGATTTAGAAATTAGAATCCATACATGCGCATACTATATTAATGGAGAATTCATATACTATATGAGTTATGTATTCATGTCCCGAGGTGAATTATTAATGGAGATCCAAATGAACCCACATATCCAAAGAAAAGTGAATTGGATTAAAGGGTCATTCAACACTATTTTTTTTTATAGATGACTCTGGTTCATATGAATGATGAATCCTTATTAAAAAACATGAACCTTGTAAAATGCATTAGAAACTTTTGAGATGATTCTCTCGAAACCCAATGAGGATGAGAAAAAAAAATTGCTCTCTTTGCAACAAAATTATTGTTAAATTACATAATGCTATCATTGGTTTTAAAGTGCAAGCCCATATAAGGTCATGCATGTGAAAGAATATTTCTATATACCATAAAAGTACATGAAATACCTTTCTGTATACCAACGAGTATGTGTAATAACCACACAGTCCCTAGGATGCAGTGCAGGAAAAAAATGACATCTGCTACACTTAAAGAAGCTAAAACATGTATCTAACCTAACACATAATCTTGATAAAATTTATATCCTAACTAAGGCTTGATTTTATATTTTTACGGTTAGGTGTACAAAATGATGGAAATACTTGACTCAAAAACCATGCAGCGATGAAGAGAGTAAGAAAATTTTCCCAAAACACACAATCAAAATCAAATCCTTCAAAATTCGAAATGACAATCCAAACACACAAATTCTTTGTATTTCACTAAAAATAGATCTCTTGTAAAATAAAAGAAAAACTATATAGTGTTCTCAATTTTACAATTTCCAATTTATGTGAAAAATCAAAAGAAAATCTTTCATTTACTTTAAGAATCTAAAAGTCAAAGACTGATTGAAACTAAAGGAAATATTGTTTTTCCCTTTTGGAAAAGAAATGGAAACACACAAAGAGTTCACCTATAAATGTATACAGAAGCTACAACTTTTTTTTCTTTTATAAATATATGTAATTAAAAGAGATCTCTAAAATAGACTATAAACCCAAGACAAGACTATCACAACCAAAACTATCAAAATCATGCAATTTTTTACAAAAATATATCTTTCAAGATCAATGGAAAGATCGACTCAGATCCAATCTAGTATACAGACTACAATACATAGTGCATATTTTCTAGAAATCAAATTCAAATGCCAAAATACCTATTGAGTCAAAAGGTCATTTAACACCTACCTCGACACAGCCTGTTGATTTGCACTAGTGCATCTTCCCTTGCATGAAACTTTCTATACGCAGGGGAATGGGGTCAACGATGCCTTTTGCAAACTTTCAATAAGTGTCAGTGAGGCTCTGTTACTATACGTAAGAAGCATCAGAGAACCTGTGACACTGATTCAAAATTACCAAGATGCGCTCGATGCAAATTAGAAATAAAAATACCAAAATTACCCTCAACTTTAACTAGTACTGAATAAATTGAAGATTCCTAGAATCAATAAATGAACTTGAGAAGAAAATTATAGTTGAAACAAAGTGAATTTAACACCCTTTAGAGAAAAAAAGGAAACTAAAAGTTTCAATAAAATCAAACCAAAGACTTTGATATACTCCCCAGTGGAGTCACCAATTTTGTCAATGGAAATTCTCAATCCGAATGCAGACAAAAAATGTTTCCCTAATATAAATAATTTATATCTAGAACAAAGCAAAACAAGAATTAAAATATTCTCCTAAATTTATCAAATCACTTGAATAAAAATTCCTTACCTTAAACTGAAGGTTGTCCTTATTATCTCTAATCCCTTGCAACCCTGTTGACGAAAAGAAGCCTCGCAAAAGGATAAAAACAAACAAGAAACAAGTGGAAACAGAAGATTATATGATGTATCTAAGCAATTGATCAAGGAGAATTGTTATAAAGGAAATCAAACATCATTTATGGAAAAGAATATCATAATTGTTTCACAAAAAGAAGGGAGAAATTACAACCAAAAAGAGTTGGTGTTGTGCTTATTCCTACAAGCGTTTTGCCTCAATATCTCAAACCTTTTCCTCTCAAATCTAGAAATATTTTAACAGCATATGGGTGTTTCCTTGGTCGTCCCTCAACCATGAAGGTGACCTTGTATTTATAGGCCAAAATGGATAAAAGGAGTTGAGGATTACTTGGATAACGTTAAGGGATCATCCCTGGGGATTAGGGTTCAACTGCCACATATAATGGGTGGTTGGGATAAGCCTCCATGAGGGTTTCCTTCTAGAAATCTCTCGATTCTTCTCTTTTTTCCCTTTTAATGTCAAGCGTTGTTGGATGCATCTTGTTCATAGACAAGTGGAGTCAGGAATAGGAAATTCTTCCGATGCAAAGAAAAGAAGTGTCACCGACGCTCTTTGTCCATAAGAAACTGGCATCATCCAAGTTTGATTCCTATTTTCAGAAAGAAAGGTGCGTCAATGTCACTAAAACTGGACTTCTAAAAGAAAAAACCTCTTCTCAAGTCTTTTGGCACAAACACTTTAGGGATTTAACCAAGTACACATATTCCTATCATGGGGATGAAAAAATTTTGGTGTAATGGTGGGATAGATGTTGGAGGACCCTAATCGACCAACCGACTAGGTCCTTCGCTCAACTGCCATCGGGATGGTCCATCCAGTCATTTAGGCTAACATAACTAATTGTAACTAAATAACTGTCTGTAAAAAAGAAAATATAGGATGGTGATCCATTATTCTCATAGTTTATGATTACTTTGTACATATTCTGGATTTGATATAATACAAGTGTTGTTGTTGTTTCCTCTTCATTGGTGTCTTCTTGTACATATAATGTGAATGATTTATTGTCTGTACTCTATGTTGTTTATGTTCATGTAATCCCATAGATTACAACAATAAGCATCAAAATCAATAAATTCAATTTAAATGTGAGGTTCATGCTTTATCCAAATATTTTCACACATCTCATGCTTATCCCAACATACAGATTCATACATCCATATTCATTCCTTCACAAGTATTTAACTGGTTCAACATTCGTGGTTTATTTCAAGGAAAAATTAACACAATTATAGCTTCAGTTGTAACATCCATCCAACAACTTTTATTTCTGGCATACAACAATAAAAGGGAAAGAGAGGAGTAAGAGGTTCTCCCTCTTAATTTAATCCCAATCAAGAGCCCCACAATTGTGGTTCCCTACTCCTTGGCCTATTTCACTTCAAAATGTGAATGCTTGACTCTCCAATTCACCATTTCAATGATGACACTTAATATCTAAGTTCCATCCAAGGATTCACAACCAGGGAACCCCCCTTTCCCCCATGGTATGTCTACACAACCTTAGCTAATAGGACCAACACAAGTCTACTAGCACCATCCTCTATGGCTTCTCATGTTGAGATTTTCATGATAGACACAATTCTAGTTGCATGCATAGGATTCCTTCAAGGTTATTTTCTCCCGACACTACCTAGGTGTTGTGCCCCTACTCAACAGCCTTAAAAAACATATTTCATCAAACAAAATCTTATTTTGTTTTGATGAAATGTTGAAATTTCTCATTTCAAATCTAAAGAATTGACAACTACTGAAATGGTGACATTTCGCGAGCTACTGAATCGATGAAATTCTATGTTTTTTACAACCTTTGTGAACTATGGTTAATAGACATAAATCACTGCATTAAAATCATTACTTTGGGTGAATTTGTCTTTACAAATTAAGGGATAAGCTTTGCTTGTTATAAGTCTTCACTTGAATATTAACTAATGCATATGTGTCATTGGTTTATTGTAAGTTTGACAAGGTCTTAGAACATCGAAGGCTTAATAATTTATGCAAACATGCATTTTCCTAAGTTCATTTTTACAAACCCCGAAATATATTTGCTCATACTATAAATGTTTAATGTCTATTTTTATAATATGATCCATGTTATGAAGGTTTGATATTGGGTTTCATGGTTATGTCGCGTCGTATGCTCGCCACCTTCGAAGGATTATATAGTCATATGATAAGGTGTATGCGTTAACGTCTAAGGTTTAATCCTCACGGTCATTTCGATCTATGTCATCGCCTCCGAATCCAATCCACTTGCTGCAAGGTTGATATGGTATTATTGCACTTGTACTTAACTTTGTCAATCACATTCACTTGGTAGTACGAGCTCAGCATCGTGGGTCCCTGTGCATTGGACACCTGTGATTCATTTACGGTATGATTGTATGTCGAGTACTACGAATAAATAATGGTAACATGAGTTCATCTGGAGTCTTCACCGTCACTTTCTCTTTTGATTGCCTCACTGCGTGATCATTCCCCTCCATGTCGAGTTTTTAGGGTTATTGGTTGTGTTTGCTCATGTCGCAGTTTGTTTATCATAGAGTTGGGTTTCATTGCTTGTGTTTCCTGCTCGGCTTCCATCATGATTGCTCACTCTCCAGCTCACTGTCGTGTTTTGATTTGTGGTACCTCTTCTGTGTGCGGCTTCGTGTATGTGCGCATGCAACTATGGCTCCTGTGGTTAGGGTGGAACCCAGTGACATGAAACTTCTTGATTCAAACCCCGAACTCTTAGCTAGGGTGGAAGCAGTCAGATGGTTGCCATTCATTCGCAAGTTCGCGGATTCGAACCCAGAGGTGACGAGGTTTTTTGCTTTGTCGTTGGACGATTCTCGGGTTAAGATAGCTGATCTCCAGTTTAGGGTTGATGAGCATTCAGTTGCTCTTGCTACTGGTTTGTTGTTGACAGGCGAACGTTGGTTCAAATATAAGAGGATGGAGATCACAGAATGGAGGCAGATGATGAAGAATCCGTGCCAAGATGTTTCTTTTAGAACCGGGGTACCAAGGAAATACTTCAAGAAATAATGGCGACCAGTCCTTGATGTTATCCACTGGTACGTGACCTGTGAGGGTTGTTTATCCTCTGCTTATGTATATCACCTTCGATTACTGGCTATTTTCCTTGTTTTTCCTATTAATTTGCCTTATTATCTGGTTCAGAGTTTAAACAAGATGTCTTCGGCCATTAAAAGGGGGCCGAAGAACATTAGTCACAGCTTGTTTCATCATGGTTTGGTTAGGATGCTGTTAGAAAGAGAATTGTATAAACACAATCGGTCATGGGATGATTTTATCGAACAAAACGGTTTCTTGGCCTTCTGTCACTGTCAATTTGATTTCCCTGAAGAATGTGTCAGGCATCAAGAGCCTAGTCGAGTTTCGGTTTCACCTGTGTGCGAGCCTGTGTCAAACCCTAATGGCCATATGAATCCCAACATTTGTAATGACTCTGTTCCCACTCCTGTGAGTAGTCCCAGTACTCCTCTGCCTTCTAAGTGCATGAGGAAGTCTTCAAATCTATCACCGGTTACACCAAAGCGTAATGAGGATATCTGTGAATCGAAGGGCAAAAGGCTAAATGGTAAGTTCACTGGTAGGTTTACAAGGATTATGTTATCCAAGGGTCGTGTTGTTAGGTCTGCAGTGAGAAATCATGTTGACATCGAAACAGTCGTGCTTGACGATGAGGAAGAGAAAATTGTTTCACCTGATAATGGTCTTGATATTGATCATGAGCCTTTCGTAAACCCTGCGGATAGCAGTCCTCATGTGTCTGATAAGAATATTCAGGTTGACCCTGTGGTTGATCCCCCAACGAAGAGCAAGTCCGTTGAAGTTAATTTACCCAGGTCTTATCAAATTAGTGAAACTGTTCACCCACTCTTTGTCAATTGTCTACTAGATAAAATACACAGAATGGAAATAGAACTACCAGAGATGGTGACACGTGATGATGTTATCAAAGCTGAGAATTTGAGGCTGAAAGAGAAAAATGATTCAGATGATAAATTTCTACTGCGTCTAAAGAAGCATAAGAATAGGTTAATTCGCAGAGTAATGAAATTGCAAAATGATAATAAAAAAAATGAAGAAAAGGTGCGTGAAATCTGCTTACATTTGAAATCTGCAATCGTAAAGTACACAATTGTATGATAGACTCAGGGGCTTCTAAAAATGTTATGCCATATTTAGTATGCAAAAAACTTAATGCAGTCCCAGTACCATGCGATACAAGTATTGTGCAACTTGACCTGTCCAACGTAAAAGTAATAGGAAGGTTGAATGAAGTACTGATAAGATTAGCTTCAAACCCTCAGGTCCATTTCATCATTGATATAATTGTTGCAGATATCCCTGAAGCATATGGCTTATTTCTCAGCAGAGATTGGTCCGAAAAACTGAAAGGATACTTTGCAACAAACTGGTCACATTTATGGATATCCCATAATGGTCGTCCAAACAAGATCAGAATTGATCGAGAACGTTATATGAAGCACACAGTCACCGAATTGGACGACTCGAACGAACCAGTGCTATTTACTGATACCATAATGGGAAATTACATGGTTGATTCTTTCTTTGGGAACTTTGAGGCTGAAACTTCACCAGTCCAAAACTCGGTACAGTAGTCTGAAGTTTTCCATTTGACACAAGTTTCGGACGAAATTCCAGCTCCAAACACTGCTCATTTAGATCTGAACGATGGTATTTGGTCTCTATACTTTGACGGATCTAAGTCAAAGGAAGGGGCTGGGGCCGGGTGCTTGTTGATAGACCCCCTCAGGAAAAGGTACTTTGTTGCTTGCAGGTTGGAATTCGAATGCACCAACAATATTGCTGAATATGAAGCCCTTATTCAAGGCCTGAAGAAGGCAATTGACCTAGGAGATAAATCTTTGGTAGTGTTAGGAGATTCTAAAATTATCATTAGACAGGTACGTAACACTATACATTGCATTGCTGGGCACCTGAGAAATTACCAGACAGAGGTATGGAATTTATTATTATCATTTGAAGCTTTTAACATAAATTATATCCCTCGTTATTTGAACCAGGAAGCAGATCTATTAGCTAATGTTGTGTCAAGGTTAATTTCGTCTGAAGGCATGCTTGCTGATTCTTTCTCTGTTGAATTGCTTTTCAGACCTTCCATACTTGATAACATTGTCAATTGGAGAGTTTTCAACCATGACACGCAGATAATTGAGTTTCTGATCATGAAGGATACTTTCAAATATGCATTCATTGATGAAATGACTCATGATGAAGACCTGTATAATTTTGCAGTAATTCATAAGCCTTGTACAATTGAGGAATCTCTTAATCAGGTCAGCACCCTTCCTAAATCTGTGATTAAACTTGAGAAATTTTATGATCTAAAGGATAAATTTAAAGGTGCAAGGAACTGCAAGACCAACAGCTCCATTATGCAATCTGAAGTTATAAATCTAGGCACTGAACACAACCCTCAATGTGTAAATCTGGGCAGTACATGTACTCCCCAAGAAAAAACAGCCTTCATACGGCTCTTTAATGAGTTTAAGGACATTTTTTCCAGGACATATGACGATCTCAAGAAATTTGATCCCAACATAATGCAACATGTCATTCCCATGAAAGAACATGCTAAACCTTTCCAACAGAAGTTGAGGAAAATGCATCCTAGCATAGAACCGGTTGTTAAGAAGGAGCTTAACAAACTCCTTGCTGCCAGAATAATTTTCCCAGTGCGGCATGCCTAGTGGGTGGCAAATCTCGTCCCCGTCAGAAAAAAAATGGTGATATCAGGTTATGCGTTGATTTCCGAAATCTGAATAAGGTTTTAGAAAAAGATAATTATCCTATTCCTCCAATGGAAAAAATATTACAACAAGTCTCTGGATCTAAAATGTTTTCACTTTTAGATGGATTTTCGGGATACAATCAAGTATTAGTATCCAAAGCTGATCAGCTGAAAACAACCTTTAGAACCCCTTGGGGAACTTATGCCTACAGGAAAATGCCATTTGGATTAATTAATGCCGGAGAAACATTTCAAAGGGCGATGGATATTGCGTTCAGAGGCCTGATCGGCCAATTTGTCGTCATTTACCTTGATGATATAAATGTCTTTTCAAAAAACAGAGCTGACCACCTAACACATCTTAGAAGGGTCTTTGAGTGTTGCAGGAAATATGGGATCTCTCTGAATCCCAAGAAATCCATCTTTGCAGTTACTGAAGGTAAGTTATTGGGTTTTGTAGTTTCAAAACAAGGTATCAATATTGACCCGAAACGTACCCAGGCTATAGCACAGATTTCTATGCCTCATTCAAAGAAAACTATGCAATCTTTTCTAGGGAAGATAAATTTTGTTTCCAGGTTTATCCCTGGTTTCACTGAAATTGTTAGACCACTTCAGAAAATGATTAAGAAAGATGCTGATTTCAAATGGTCTGCTGAAGAAAAGCAATCTTTTCATGATATACTAAAAGCTATTGCTGAAGCTCCTACCTTAATAAGCTCAGACTTCTCTAGACCATTTATTTTGTATACGTTTGCTTCTAACTCATCATATGGCACTGTTCTAACGCAGAAAAATCAGGAAAATAATGAAGCTCCCATTGCTTTTACGAGTTCTGGTTTGAATGGTGCAGAGCTGAACTATCCAGAAGTAGACAAACAAGCATTTGTTGTTTTTAAGTCAGTGAAACATTTCCGTCCTTATTTGCTGAAGTCTCATACCAAGGTCATTGTGCCATACTCCGCAGTCAGAAATCTTTTGGTGTAGAAGGACCTGGGTGAAAAACGAGCCCATTGGGTCACAGCACTTCGGGAATATGACCTAGAAATCAAGCCTTTGAAGATTGTCATAGGACAGGGGCTTTTTAAGTTGGCAGCTGGATCTTCAGACATCTCTGAATCTGATCTGCACTTCTTTGGTGAACAGTCTCTATTCGAAAGGGAATTTTTTCCAATCTCAGCCCCCTCTGATTCCTGGTACCATGATATTAAGTTTTTTCTATTGCATGGGAATGCTCCTGAACATTTAGATTCACGTAGCAAAAGGGATTTGAGATTAATATCTGCACCTTATCAGCTGATAGATAATATTCTGTTCAAAAAGAATTTTGAAGGGGTTCTCCTTCGTTGTTTAGAAAAGAATGAAGCTGATAATGTGTTGTCTCAATTACATGCAGGACCAGCCGGGGGACACTTTGGCAGGGAAACCACTGCACATAAAGTACTCAAAGCTGGTTACTACTGGCCTACGTTGTTCAAAGACGCATATGTGTTTTCTAGAAAATGTCAAGAGTGTCAGAGAGTAGGCGGCAGACTTAAGAAAGCAGCGTTACCTCTCCAACCTGTTATTATTGAAGTCTCATTTCAACAATGGGGCTTGGACATTGTTGGTCCAATTACACCAGCTTCTTCACAGCAGCACAAATATATTTTGACAGCCACTGATTACTTCACTAGATGGGTTGAAGCCATCCCCTTGCAAGTGGTTAACCCAGAACAGGTGATATCTTTCCTTGACTCTTTTATTGTCACCAGATTTGGTGTTCCAGAATCTTTAATTTTTGACAATGCAACATATTTTTCTTCTGTAAAGTTAATAGAATATGCATTGGAAAAGGGTATAAAGTTAAAGTATTCAGCTAATTACTACCCTCAGGGTAACGGATTAGCTGAATCTTCTAATAAGAATTTAATTAAGATCCTGAAACGCATAATGGTTAATCATCATAGAAATTGGCACAACGCCTTATCGAATGCCTTGTGGGCCGACAGAGTGACTCCCAAAGCTGCCATAGGTAATTCTCCCTTTTTTCTGGTATATGGAAAAGAAGCTATTTTGCCTCCTCATCTATTCTTACCCTCTCTACATCTCTCCTAGTCAGTACAGGAGACACCATGTTCTGCCATGGAACATCAAATCAATACCTTGCTTAAACTGGAAAAAGATAGAGAGTTGGCTAGAAAAAAGTTTGACCAACACCAAAAGACTGTGAAACGCTGGTTTGATTGTAGAAAATCAGCTAGTAGGGATTTGGAAGTTGGTGACCTAGTTCTGAAATGGGACAAGGAGCACGAAGACAGAGGAAAACATACTAAATTCCAATGCCTGTGGCTGGGACCATTTATTATTACAGAAAAACTTGGTCTTAGCATGTTCAGGTTACAGACGCTAGAGGGGGACATCGAGAACCTTCAAGTAAATGGTCATCTGATCAAGAAATATTTTTGCTGATCCCCCTCGAGGGATTATCCTGTACATACCTTGTGTGGTGTGCTTGGTTTGTGGAATTTATTAGTGTGTTTATTTTACTTGTTTGCTTTGAATATTTTCTCGTACTCATTTGTTCTCTTTATTTGCATATTGTTAAGTCTAATCAATTTATCAAACTTCAAACTGATGAATTTTCATCAAGTTATGGGATTGATCTACAAATCATGCATGAAGATCTTATTATCCTGAAAATTGTCGTACTGTTTACATTTTGAACAGTGAACAGGTTTTCATTTTTCTAGGTGTTACCAGAAATTATTAAATGATGTTAATATAAATCAATAATATGAGTCTCTGCAGAGATTTTTCCAACGGAATTAGGGTAGTATTTGTCGAGGTTATCTATTCAAGTCTTTTACGCCATCCTTTCTTGTAAAGAGAAATAGATTTGCCTTCCCATCTGCTAAGATAATCTCATTGCAGATTAAATATAACTACATTTTGGCCATGGTTGGATTTGAGTATTTTCAAAATAATCTGAAGTACAGAGGGTCTCATAACGAGCCGGTCTGTTCAGGATCATAGGTTTGCATTCAATAACATTGTCGTTTCTGGTCACCAAGCCTGGACAATGGCCCTTGGACAGAAAAAATTTGAGGGATAAAAGGTCTCATTACGAGCCAGTTTATTTACTGTGGTGCAGACTGGTGACTAACATGGTTACTATCTGGTTACCAAGCCAGAATCATGGCCTTCAGAAGTATATTTAAAAAAAAAAAAAAAGAGGAAAAATGATGGTAACAGTTCAGCCTAACCAGAATTGTATATCTATAACTGGCAGATGGGATATTAGCATTCTTTGGGATTTGAAGCAACCCTGCCAAGGCTATAGACGCCTGCTGGCAGCAGGGTCATGCTTGTGGTATTGAGATTTTATTCTTTAAAACCAAGCCATTTACTGTTTTACTTCTTTTGGACTAATTTTTGTTAGAAACTTGATCTCCATCAAATAAATATTTAAGACCGTAAATTTCTGGTAAATTTCTAGAGATATGAAATTCATGAATCTGTTTAAGATGTTAAAACACTGATGTCTGCATAATGACAGACACGAAGGATCTATTTTTTTTCGATTGCATGGTTTCAGGTTAAGAATCAGAGATAACTGTTCCACCTAGTCAATCGCCATCTGTTGTGCCCCTACTCAACAGCCTTAAAAAACATATTTCATCAAACAAAATCTTATTTTGTTTTGATGAAATGTTGAAATTTCTCATTTCAAATCTAAAGAATTGACAGCTACTGAGATGGTGACATTTCGCAAGCTACTGAATCGATGAAATTCTATGTTTTTTACAACCTTTGTGAACTATGGTTAATAGACATAAATCACTGCATTAAAATCATTACTTTGGGTGAATTTGTCTTTACAAATTAAGGGATAAGCTTTGCTTGTTATAAGTCTTCACTTGAATATTAACTAATGCATATGTGTCATTGGTTTATTGTAAGTTTGACAAGGTCTTAGAACATCGAAGGCTTAATAATTTATGCAAACATGCCTTTTCCTAAGTTCATTTTTACAAACCCCGAATTATATTTGCTCATACTATAAATGTTTAATGTCGATTTTTATAATATGATCCATGTTATGAAGGTTTGATGTTGGGTTTCATGGTTATGTCACGTCATATGCTCGCCACCTTCGAAGGATTATATACTCATACGGTAAGGTGTATGCGTTAAATTCTAAGGTTTAATCCTCACGGTCATTTCGATCTATGTCATCGCCTCCGAATCCAATCCACCTGCTACAAGGTTGATATGGTATTATTGCACTTGTACTTAACTCTGTCAATCACATTCACTTGCCAGTACGAGCTCAGCATCGTGGCTCCCTGTGCGTTGGACACCTGTGATTCATTTACGGTATGATTGTATGTCGAGTACTACGAATAAATAATGGTAACATGAGTTCATCTGGAGTCTTCACCGTCACTTTCTCTTTTGATTGCCTCGCTGCGTGATCATTCCCCTCCATGCCGAGTTTTCAGGGTTATTGGCTGTGTTTGCTCATGTCGCAGTTTGTTTATCATAGAGTTGGGTTTCATTGCTTTTGTTTCCTGCTCGGCTTCCATCCTGAGTGCTCACTCTCTAGCTCACTATCGTGTTTTGATTTGTGGTACCTCTTCTGTGTGCGGCTTCGTGTATGTGTGCATGCAACTATGGCTCCTATGGTCAGGGTGGAACCCAGTGACATGAAACTTCTTGATTCAAACCCCAAACTCTTAGCTAGGGTGGAAGCAGTCGGATGGTTGCCATTCATTCGCAAGTTCACGGATTCGAACCCGGAGGTGACGAGGTTGTTTGCTTTGTCGTTGGATGATTCTCGGGTTAAGATAGCTGATCTCTAGTTTAGGGTTGATGAGCGTTCAGTTGCTCTTGCTACTGGTTTGTCGTTGACAGGCGAACATTGGTTTAAATATAAGAGGATGGAGATCACGGAATGGAGGCAGATGATGAAGAATCCGTGCCAAGATGTTTCTTTTAGAACCGGGGTACCAAGGAAATACTTCAAGAAAGAATGGCGACCAGTCCTCGATGTTATCCACCGGTACGTGACCTGTGAGGGTCGTTTATCCTCTGCTTATGTATATCACCTTCGATTACTGGCTGTTTTCCTCGGTTTTCCTTTTAATTTGCCTTATTATCTGGTTTAGAGTTTAAACAAGATGTCTTCGGCCATTAAAAGGGGGCCGAAGAACATTAGTCACAACTTGTTTCATCATGGTTTGGTTAGGATGCTGTTAGAAAGAGAATTGTCTAAACACAATCGTTCATGGGACGATTTTATCGAACAAAAAGGTTTCTTGGCCTTCTGTCACTGTCAATTTGATTGCCCTGAAGAATGTGTCAGGAATCATGAGCCTAGTTGAGTTTCGGTTTTTCCTGTGCGCGAGCCTGTGTCAAACCCTAATGGCCGTATGAACCCCAGCGTTTGTAATGACTCTGTTCCCACTCCTGTGAGTAGTCCTGGTACTCCTCTGCCTTCTAAGCACATGAGGAAGTCTTCAAATCTATCGCCGGTTACACCAAAGCGTAATGAGGATATCTAGGAACTGAAGGGAAAAAGGCTGAATGGTAAGTTCACTGGTAGGTTTACAAGGATTATGTTATCCAAGGGTCATGTTGTTAGGTCTGCAGTGAGCAATCATGTTGACATCGAAACAGTCGTGCTTGACGATGAGGAAGAGAAAACTGTTTCACCTGATAATGGTCTTGATATTGATCATGAGCCTTTCGTAAACCCTGCGGATAGCAGTCCTCATGTGTCTAATAAGAATCTTCAGGTTGACCCTGTGGTCGATCCCCCAACGAAGAGCAAGTCCGTTGAAGTTAATTTACCCAGGTCTTATCAAATTGGTGAAACTGTTCACCCACTCTTTGTTAGTTGTCTGCTAGATAAAATACACAGAATGGAAATAGAACTGACAGAGATGGTGACACGTGATGATGTTATCAAAGTTGAGAATTTGAGGCTGAAAGAGAAAGTTGATTCAGATGATAAATTTCTACTGCGTCTAAAGAAGCATACGAATAGGTTAATTCACAGAGTAATGAAATTGCAAAATGATAATAAAAAAAATGAAGAAAAGGTGCGTGAATTAAATGCACAGGTTACCCTGATGCAATTCAAAGGGCATTCGCAGAATCCGGCAAATGGTGTAAATATTCAGGTGTTTAACGCTCCTGTTAAACTATAATGTTTTGGGCACTCTCACTATCGTATATATGTTTAAAAGGGTTTCAGGTTTGAAGTTGTAATCAAGTGCTAATCAAGTTATTTTTGTCACAGGTATTGGTGTGTATTGATTTTTTTGCATTATGTAGTCTATTTTATTTTGTTTTTGCATGTGTTTTAATTATATTTCTTTTATGCATAGTATCGCAGGTGATGTTGTTGATGCTCTTTCTCGGATTTTTATGACCACTTACCTTCAGGATGATCCCTGGATAATCAGGAACAAATCGATTGGCATTGATGTTTCCCAGGTGTCACTATATCATTAGTTCCTTTGTCGTTTTTATGATTTTGTGCTATAAATAGAGTCTTTCCAATTTCAAGACGTTATTACACATATAGAAAAATGACATGAGGCATTTGTCATTTTTAATGGAATTGGTTATGATTTCGATTTTATGTTTTCCAGTTTTATAGAACTGTCCTCATGTGAGGTAATTGGTATTTAAAGAAGACATGTATTTCTGGATAGGGGGTCGATAGTCGGGGAAAAGGACATGACAAGATCACTGTAATTATTTCCTGTGACTTGAGACAATTTTTTGTCAGCAGCTACAGTACTTTTCACTGGTGATATCTATATATATTTACAGTTTTTATGCTATGCAAATGTATTTTTGATATCATTTGATCTTATCACTTTCTCTGCAGCATTTATGTTTTGTCATTATTTCTTTGATGAATTTTGCAAATACATCATATTTAATCTGTCGACTTATGCTGGTTTTGATTTGATAATATATGTCATATAGTTATCTTTTATGCTATGCAAATGTATTTTTGATATCATTTGATCTTATCACTTTCTCTGCAGCATTTATGTTTTGTCATTATTTCTTTGATGAATTTTGCAAATACATCATATTTAATCTGTCGACTTATGCTGGTTTTGATTTGATAATATATGTCATATAGTTATCTTGATATTGTCATCAACCAATATATATGATATACTTGTTTACTGTATGATCTTGTTTAAATTCTGAATTTCTTCTGAATATTTTCGGGATTGTTAGCACAGTTGAATTATTGGTAATTTGATTCCAGGTTAATGTTTTCTACGCTCCTGATCAGGATAGAATATGCTGAATAGATTAATGATATTTTTTTCCTTTAGTTATTTTATTGAAAAATCTATTGATTCAGATCTTTACTACCACTACTAGGTCATTTTTCTGATCTTGTGAATAATGTATATATGTTTATATGATATTTCTGTAATTCATTGAGTTTGTTAATATTTGGTTAACTTTTATTCTTGTATTATAAATTAATTGATTGAGTAGATCAAATTTTAACTGATCAATTTTGCAATATACTAATTAGACTTGCTTAAGTCTTATTTGTATATTCATAGGGATAGTATAGATCTAATCGATAAACAGTAGCTTTAGTTTTCTTCTCTCCTGTAGCCAGGAATAACATAAGGAAGGCAACGGGGCCTTAATCCCGTCAGGGACAACTACCTAACGACTGAGAGCATCTCAAAAACTCTCGGATCGGGTTGTCTCTTGGTTGATAATCATGCCAATCTAGGCTCGTCAACACTAGGCTTCAATAAAGAATAATTACATATCAATTTGGATGTTGTAAAACTTATTTATTTCAGTAAAATTATAACTTAGGCATTCACACAGGAAATTTTTACATCAATAAATAAGAAAATGTATAGTAATCAAATACTTATCTGCATAAGTGTCTTCACGCTGCTCCATAGGAGTCCCGCTTCACTTTCACAAGTCCTGGATCACTTGTCAATATATTAATGAATTTTTGTCCAATACACTGGCTACACCACAATCTTTAATGCTCAACCAGTGCATCATATGGGTTTACCAGGTGTTTGTGGTACTAAACAAGTCCCATTCCTGGTTTATCTTAACCATTTCCATGTTTATATTGCTCAGAATCGCTATTATAGCATGTTTTTGAAACTGGAACAACCACTCTGCTTCTACCCATGACATCGGAATAGAAATCTGGGCACTCGGTCAGAATATTTTCGCGCCGCAATTTCCGCGGCCGTCACCGAAATTCTGAAAAATTGCGGATTTTAAATCCGTGATATCTCCACTTTTAGAACTCCAAATGAGATGATTGTTTTTTTGAAACTGCGTATTTTTGAAAGAGGAATTCAGATATGCAATCTGTTTCTTCTGATTTTGTGCAGAAAGTTTCCGAAATTGATCAGAAAGTCGCCCCCCCCAAAAAAAAATTCACCAAAAAACAAGGAACCCATGTCAATCCCTCTCTTTACTATGTTAGTATATTGTTGTTGGACGCATATGCTTTGTAAGTCGTCTCATAGTAATTGTTGATCCATAGTTTGTGTTATTGTTGTGAGGCGCATATGCTTTGTAAGCCGCCTGTAGTATTTGTTGATCCATAGTTTATATTGGCCCGTGGTTTTGACCCATAGTATTGGCGCCCATAGTTTATATTGGCCCATGGTTTTGACCCATAGTATTGACGCCTATTTTGGTATATAAGTGTGTGTTGAGGCCAAGGAAGGCACCGTGAAGTTATGTTGTATTGAGCTTGCTCAAAGGAGGTTGCCCCCTCGAAGTGGCTTGCGATTAATATAAAAGTGATTCTGAGTTCTGCTGCTATATCGTGTGTTTTGATTACTTGTTTGCTGTAATTTCCTCACATCTGGTATCAGAGCACTTTCCTTGGCACACGTGGGAATTTTTTTTTGGGCGGCGACTTTCAGATCAATTTCTGAAAATTTATGCACAAAATCAGAAGAAACAGATTGCATATCTGAATTCTTCTTTCAAAAATACACAGTTTCAAAAAAAAAATCATCTCATTTGGAGTTCTAAAAGTGGAGATATCGCGGATTTAAAATCCGCAATTTTTCAGAATTTCGGTGACGGCCGCAGAAATTGCGGCGCAAAAATCTTCTGACCGAGTGCCCAGATTTCTATTCTGATTTCATGGGTAGAAGCAGAGTGGTTGTTCCAGTTCTGGAAACATGCTATAATAGCGATTCTGAGCAATATAGATCCGGTTTTTGAACATTGGGTGGAATTTCTGCCCAAATTTTTTTTCTGTTGCAGGTTCAGATCTGGGAATAATCCCTCTCCGCTTAACTGTGAGAAGTAATTGGGAACAAGCCCTAAAAATCATTGTGAGGAGTACCACAGGAACCCCGAAGTAGCTGGCCCATTGAGAGGACCTGCCAGCGAAAAGGGCAACGACCCCTACCTGATTGACTAGTTCCCACCCGTGAGGTAAACCAAGAGTTATCGTTTGTGGCCAAGCGGTTATCAGTTTTACCTGAGCCATGGAGTGAGGGGTACTGCCCCAATACGCAAGCCGTTAGATAGCATTGGTGGCCGAGTGAATCCCTTGAACCGATAGGAAGCCGCACATACCTGGGGTCCATATCTATTTTCAGTTGCACCATTGCAGATTTCCTCTGTCCAAAACTGTTGCCGATCAGTTCCGTGCCATTGCAGATCCACCTGTTGCCGATCACTTCCGCCCCGTTGCAGATCCCTTCCTGACAAATCTCCTGCTTATGGTTGTCGCCCGCACAGGAGCAAAAATCATGGAGGAAGCACTTGCAGCCATCCAAGCCAAACTCCAGGACCTGGATGACAAATTTCTCGGTCTCCATCTTGAGCATTCATCTATGAACACCAGACGACAGTCCGCGTTTTCATCAACCAATGGGTTCTCTTCTTCTAGCAATTTTCGCGATCCGAAGCTAGATTTTCCGCGCTTCAATGGTACTGATCCGACTGGATGGATCTATCGTGCAGAACAGTATTTCAGCCTTCATAATACTTTTGATGTCCACCAAGTTCCACTTGCCTCCTTTCATTTGGAACAAGAATCTCTTCAATGGTATCGTTGGTACATCAAGGCTTATGAAGAGCCAAAATGGCCTGCTTTTTGCCAGCTCCTTTTGCACTGATTTGGTCCGAGTGCTTTTGATGACTTCACAGGAGCTCTCACTAAACTTCGCCAAACTGGCACTATGAAAGAGTATCAAACTAAATTTGAGAAACTAGCTAATCACACTAAAGGATTACCTGATGACTTCTACCGGAGTTGTTTTATCAGTGGTCTAAAGGATGCAATTCGCTCTGAGGTCAAAATGTTCAGTCCCAACACAATGATGGAAGCCCTGGGGTTGGCTAGTTGGCAGAAGACAAGATGGCAGCCCAACAGCACTCCCAATCCTCTTTTGTTCCCTTTTGAAATATGGGTTCTCAACGACCTCCCATTCCGCCAGCTCCTCGCTCACCTCCAATCAAGCATTTATCTGAAACAGAGATGCAGGCACGCAGAGAAAAAGGGCTTTGTTATAATTGTGATGAGAAATTCAGTTGGGGACATCGATGTGTTCAACAAAAGATCTATCTCTTGGATGTGGATTCTCCACCTGCCTCTGAAATTGGTGAAGAAGTTGCCGATGTAATGGATGCCCTGGTTGACACTCAGGAGCTGCCTACTGACCCTCCATCTCAGGACGACCAACCCGAGATATCCCTCCATGCTTTAGCTGGAGTCACTGCCCCCCAAACAATGTGGGTATGCGGTTACTTCAAGAAGCTTCCTCTTACAATACTCATTGATTCTGGTAGCACTCATAATTTCATTGACCCTCGAATCGCCAAACAAGCTGATTGTTTTATCCATCCTTGCTCCAACTTTGAAGTCATGATTTCTAATGGGGGCACCTTACCTTGCAAAGGGAAGTGTCGTAATGTGCGTATCTCTATGGGAGATTATAACCTCCACTCTGACATGTTTGCCTTGACCTTAGGCGGATGTGATGTGGTTTTGGGTGCTCAATGGCTGCGCACACTTGGCCCCATATTATGGGATTTTGCTGAACTTTGGATGCAGTTCTCCCCCGATGGACACAACCACACATTGAAGGGATTACAACCAGGGTCTCTCAGCATCATCAGTTCACATCGCCTGGAAAAACTCCTTAAGAAGAGTTCCCATGGTGTCATTGCTCAGCTCCATTCCCTTCAAACGCAACCTTCAACAGCCCCCACTACTCCTTTGGATCTCCAACAAATTATGGATCGCTATACAGGTGTTTTTGCTGAACCAGTAGGACTTCCACCTTCACGACCAGAGGACCATCGTATTCAGCTCCTCCCTGGTAGCATTCCTCCCAACATCAGGCCCTATTTGCGGAAATTCATTCTGGTATTTTTTGATGATATCCTCATCTACAGTAAAACATGGGCTGAACATCTCCAGCATCTGGCTCTTGTAATGCAACTTTTCTCTGATCATCATCTCCATGCCACAAAGTCTAAATGTGTTTTTGGCCAAAAGGAAGTTGAGTATCTCGGGCACATTATCTCAGCACAAGGGGTTCGTGTGGATCCTGCCAAAAGCACTGCCATGAACAATTGGCCACCTCCTAAGACACTCCAGAGCCTTCGTGGTCTTTTGGGGTTGACTGGCTACTACCGCAAGTTTGTCAAGGATTATGGGAAGCTTGCAGCTCCATTAACTGCGTTGTTGAAAAATGATGCTTTTACATGGACACATGTTACTGAGCGTGCATTTGACAAGCTGCAACAAGCTATGTGTACTACACCCGTTCTAGCTATGCCCGATTTTTCCAAGCCCTTCACTATTGAGAGTGATGCTTGCAGCAATAGACTTGGTTCTGTTCTCCTTCAAGATGAACACCCCATTGCGTTCCCCTGCGAAGCCCTTTTCGGTAAGAATTTAGCTGCCTCTACATATGAGAAGGAAATGATGGCCATTTTGCATGCAGTACACAAGTGGCGACCCTACCTCTCAGGGACTCATTTCTGCATCCAGACTGATCACCAGAGTCTGAAATATTTCCTAGAACAGCGTGTATCCTCCCCAGCACGACAGAAATGGGTTAGCAACCTCATGGGTTATGACTATGAGATCACTTATAAGAAGGGTACGGACCATCTTGTGACGGATGCCCTTTCTCGCACATTTGATGACCAAGGTTCTCTTTCCGCTATTTCTATGCCTGTTCCAAATTGGTTGCAATTGATTCAGCAGGGTTATGTCAATGACTCTTCATTCTCTCACATCATCCAACGCTTGGCCAATAACCCTTCTGCTGTTCCACATTACTCTTGGGATGGTGCTTCAATGCGATACAAGGGTCGTCTGGTGCTTCCCCAGAACACAGCTCTTCAACAAGCTATCTTCTATGAACTCCATGCTTCTCCGTCAGCGGAGCACTCTGGTTTTCTCAAAACGTCTGAACGGGCACGGCGCAACTTCTTTTGGCAAGGCATGACAAGGACAATTCAACATATGGTGGTTGAAGGTGATACATGCTAGCGCAATAAGGGTGAAACAGCACCCCTTCCAGGATTGCTCGAGCCCTTTCCCATACCTCCCCAGATATGGACCAATATTTCTATGAATTTCATTGACGGGCTCCCTACATCTGGAGGGAAGAGTGTGATTTTGGTTGTGGTTCATCGCCTCTCCAAATATCGTCATTTTTGTGCTCTCAGCCATCCCTATACAGCCTCTTCCGTTGCTCAAATTTTCCTGGACCAGATCTTTCGTCTTCATGGAATGCCTTCTTCCATTGTCTCAGATCATGATGCGACTTTCACCAGTCATTTTTGGAAAGAACTCTTTCACCACACTGGCACCAAACTGAAGATGCGTTCAAGTTATCACCCCCAAATGGATGGTTAGACTGACATTATCAATAAATGCTTGGAACCTTATCTTCGTTGCTTCTCCTCTGAGCAACAACATCAGTGGGCAAAGTGGCTCCCTCTCGCTGAATGGTGGTACAATACCTCTTACCGCACTGCCTCTAAAATGACTCCATATGAAGCAGTTTCTATTCAGGCACCGCCAGTTCTTCTTCCTTACACCCCCAGCAGTTCTCCAGTTCAGGCAGTTGACGCGGTCCTTCGCATTTTGCGCGAAAACCTTCACATGGCAGGCAATCGCATGAAGCAACACACTGATCAGCACCTTTCTGAGCGCACTTTTGAAGCCGGTGATATGGTTTTTCTTCGTCTCCAGCCTTACAAGCAATCCTCACTAAAACTCAAAGGGCGTCATCAGCTCGCCCCAAATTTCTATGGGCCATATAGGATTCTTCAGAAGATTGGGTCTGTTGCTTCTAAATTGGAACTTCCGCCTTCTTCCCTCATTCATCCAGTATTTCATGTCTCTTATCTGAAGAAAGTTCTTGGCACCAACATCAAAGGCCAAACTATTTTACCAGAACTGGATAATGAAGGATCCATCTTTTTGGAGCCGGAGGCTGTCCTCAATATGTGCACTCGTCAGCTTCGCTCTCACTCTATCACAGAGGTCTTAATTCAATGGCACGGAATGCAGCCCGAGGATGCTACGTGGGAACCACTCCTCCAGATACAGCGACAATTTCCACATCTAAAGCTTTTTCTAAGGGGGAGGGGATGTTAGGAACCCATGTCAATCCCTCTCTTTACTATGTTAGTATATTGTTGTTGGACGCATATGCTTTGTAAGTCGTCCCATAGTAATTGTTGATCCATAGTTTGTGTTATTGTTGTGAGGCGCATATGCTTTGTAAGCCGCCTGTAGTATTTGTTGATCCATAGTTTATATTGGCCCATGGTTTTGACCCATAGTATTGGTGCCCATAGTTTATATTGGCCCATGGTTTTGACTCATAGTATTGGCGCCTATTTTGGTATATAAGTGTGTGTTGAGGCCAAGGAAGGCACCGTGAAGTTATTTTGTATTGAGCTTGCTCAAAGGAGGTTGCCCCCTCGAAGTGGCTTGCGATTAATATAAAAGTGATTCTGAGTTCTGCTGCTATATCGTGTGTTTTGATTACTTGTTTGCTGCAGGTTCCTCACACGCTTCACTTTCACAAGTCCTGGATCACTTGTCAATATATTAATGACTTTTTGTCCAATACACTGGCTACACCACAACATTTAATGCTCAACCAGTGCATCATATGGGTTTACCAGGTGTTTGTGGTGCTAAACAAGTCCCATTCCTGGTTTATCTTAACCATTTCCAACCCAACACCTCCATCCAAGTCAATAGGAAATACAAAGGGAATGCACCATAACCATTTCCATACCAAGAAATAAAGGGAATATCTTCGCTCGAGTTCCCTCCCCATGGGAACCAACATTTTCTCTGGGATAAGCCACACCTGGGATTTCCCTTACGCTTTCAACTTCCTCATCCAACACATGCCTTACAACACAATCCGTCTTCTCATAGAATCAATTCCCAACCATGGGAAATTTTTCAACAACTGTTATCTTCTTCACTTCTCTTCTTCATTATGTGGTGTGAACTTGCACATTCCTTACTTGACATCACAAAAGGGTTATTCTATCTCATCAATATCACTAATATAGAACTGTAAACATATTTTCATGTAAAAATCCACTCCTCGATATTGAAACTCCATGAATTTGTTCATTCCATTGGTGTGTATTCAATATCAGGAACCATAACATAGCACATCACCAAAAAGGTGTACACTCCTTTCTTATTTGTTCCATGTAGGATATAATTATAAATCAAGCATTCTTAAATAAAAAATGTTCTGCATACTAATTTATACAATTATACATATATGTTTAGCTTCAATGATTTTTGGATTTGCACCGTATTCAAGTGGACACTCCACTCATCATCAAGGAATCAATGATAAGAAGCTGCTCATGGTAAGAAAAGAGTATGTCTAGGTTGAAATAGACCAGAACCAAATAAACGTTGAGAAGTTAGGGGGACATATGACGCTAAAGATTAAAAATGATACTAAAACAGAGAGTCAAATACTTTTTTAAATTATAAAAAGAGGGTAGCATATTTCTAATTAATTAATTGAAACTATTCAAAAGTATTAATAAATATTGAGGTAGATTTTGGAGAAAACAAGAAATTAAAAAAATTAAAATAGAGACTGAAAAATTGGTTAGGAACAAAAAAAACTAAAAACGATTAAGACAGTTGTTAAAAAATATAACAAAAGAATGTGAAAGACATAATTGAAACTAAATTAGATTAAAAATGGGGACATGGGATAAATATAAGGGAATTTTCTTTAAATAATTACAAAAAGAAAATTGGTAAAAACGAAGGGGATTAAGGTAAATTAATTTTTTTTGTTAAATTAACAAGAGGGAGTGAAAAATTTGAAATAGAAAAAACAATAAGGTTTGAAAATCAGAGATGGAATCGGGGGCAAGGATATCAAGTAGGAATACAAATGTAAACCACAAAGGAACAAAATAAAAAGGTAGGAAGGGAAAAAACGAGAATCAATTGCGATGATGGTTTAGGTGATAAATTAAAGGCTTCCAAGATTGAATCAACTTGTATCCATCATCACGGTTAAAGTTGTCATGATTCTTTTCTATTGCAAGGGATTCCCTTATAAGCCGAGGAGAGTAATGAGAAGTCCAGGAAAGAATTTTGGTTTGATCGAAGAATATGATATGTTTAGAATTTAATGAGTGCTCTGCAATGGCATACTTGATAATGCGATTGTGATTAGTGCTAGTGATGTGTTCCTTAAGGCAATATTGAATGGATCTGTCGTTTTGGGTGTTGAAGGACTTGCCACAAGAGCACGAAATTTGATAAATGCCTTGGGAGAGATGGGGATGAAATTTATCTTTGACTCTTAAGAAGTTCTTTGATATTTTTGTGTGGATTTTCTAGACACAATCTATGAACAAACTGAATATACAACCATGGGCTCGTGCTTATCCCTAGTTGTTGTCAATATCTTCTTGGAAAATTTTGAAGCTCTAGCCTTGAATAGATACCCCTTGAAACGTAAATGTTGGTTTCATTTTGTTAATGACATGTTCGTCATATAGCCTCATGGATCCTCCTCTATCAATGATTTTCATTCTCATATTAACAATACCTCCCCTCACATTTTAATCACCATGGAGACAAAAAAATTCTTTTAATGGAAGAAGAAATTCCGTAACACCCTTTTCCGTAACGCCTTTTCCGCAACTTTCACAATGCAGGAGATCGAATTTTTCGAAAACGTTTTCCTTCCCCACTTATGCGCCCAAAATGTTCTTTCCGCATGTGGGTTGGAGACACACCTTTTCATTTTCCGAAGTGTGAATCCCGCAAATATTTTCTTTCAACTTCAATCCGAACCATTGATCTTCTGCAGGGTGGATCTAGACCGTCTATCTTTATTTTGATGTGGATCTTGTCCTCAATTGGTGATTTATTTTGTGGAAAGTTTTATGCCTGTTGATATCTAATCAAATGTGAAAATTCATTTAAATTTGTGGATTTAATTTCTTTTACTATGGAGTTTAACTGTCACCTTCAGTCTTCATTGATTCTTGCATTGATCGATTTCGCTATGTAACTTGCAACAAGGTTAACTCTGCATGCCCATTTCATTAATGAAATCCTCAAGGATTGTTTACCTAATTCTCCTTCGATTGACCAGAGAATCGATCAATCGATCTTTGTTTCTCCCACTTTCAGAAACCATGAACTAATACACAGACCTGCCAATCTTTTACATAAATTAAACAAGCATTTAACTCACAATCACACATTCAGACATAATGCAATTTACACACACAGAATTATGCCAAAATAGGCTCTTTCATTCATCTAATGAAACTATACATACAAACTAATATCAAAACCTGTGTTTTGATCTTCTTAGGACTGATACATCCTTAGTCGGCCCTTCCTCTATTTCCTATAGGCCTTTCAGACCTCTCCATCTATGTATCCCTTTACCTACTATCTTTGTCTTTTGTCTATCTCTCTATCTATGTCTCGCAAGCTTACATTTATACATAATTGGATTAATGAACCATTCTGTTTTATATCCTTAATACTCTCAACATCATATTAAATTAACTCTAACTATCAACCCTATCCTATGACTCGCTTCCCTAATTGATGGATTTGGTACATAATTCAACAATTGACTCATAATCCACCTAGTGACACTCATAATACACCTAGTGACTCACCCAAATGACTCACCATCATGTAGAATCAAATAAAACATATGTTATTTACAATGTCATGGTTCGAATACCATCAATTCAGAATTTAAGACCCCTTCTAGGCCTAATAAGACTTTGAACTTGAATTCGGATGGAGAGCAGGATGCTCCTGCATCAATTTTTGTTCTCTCCTCAACAAAACAAAGACCAATAAGTGGAAGGATTGAAGCCTTTATAGATAATGCCTTAATAATATTGACACTTTGATAGCTTTTGTAGAAAATACAGAATCTATAATTCATACAAGATTGAGCCCTTCAAGTCTACTCATTTTGATAATTTTGATTTGTTGAAAGTGCTACAAACATAGTCATAATAGTTTTATTTTGAGGGGGAAATGGAGAAGATTAAAAAACTATTTTGAGTGGATATAGTCCTTGAATTCTAATTTTATACCTAATTTGAATCACTTCATTTTGATATTATGCACAAAAGTTATGCCCAAAATAATGACTACTTGTTCCAAAATCTCCACTTTTAAAAATCAACATTCTAGAATAATTCTTAGCATATTTTACTTTCTGATAGCTCTATAAATATAGTTTCATATCCTACTAGAAGAATTCCTTTCTTACATTTAATGAAAGAGTTGTGCAAAAAATAGTCACCATTGATGAAAGAATGAAACTGTAAAGATCTTGTAATGTGGATTGTATCCTAGCATAATAGTTTTATTTTGAGGGGTAAATGGAGAAATTTAAAAAACTATTTTGAGGGTATATAGTCCTCAAATTCTATCTTTCTACTTAATCTGATTCGCTTCATTTTGATGGCATACCAAAAGCTTATGCCCAAAATAATGACTACTTGTTCCAAAATTTCCACTGTGAAAAATCAACATTCTAGACTATTTCTTAACAAATTTGACAAATAATTTCAAAGTACTTTAAAAATATGTTTTTATTGAAGATAAATATATGAATCTAATTTCGTATCCCACTAGAATCATGTCATTCTGAACTTTGATGAAAGGGTTGTGCCAAAAATAGTCACCTTTGATCAAAGCAAGAAATTGTAAAGATCTTTGCAATGTAGACCATATTCTAGCATCTAATATAGAAATTCAATACACATTCAAAACCTATTTTCTAAGGGACATATCCATAGGAATCTACTTCATTCTTCCTTTTAGATAACTTCCTTACCAAAAGGTTATGATCAAAACAATTTTTGGTAGCCTAGGTTGGTTACCACTCCAACATGTTTGGAAGAAACCACTTAATGAATTCGTTTAAGATATGTATTATAAGCATGGTTTGTAATCATTCTTTGAATGGAAGAAGAAATTCCTCAAATCGTTTTTGATCCATAATCTCACCTTATATTGTGAAACAATTAGTAGTGTTTTTTTTAGTTTGCTAAAGATCAACAAGATTATTGAAAGAGTTCTATGATTTTCTATGGAAAGGGAAAATATGCCAATGAATTTAATAAGAGCAAGATAATAAAATGTAGAATCCTTAACAAAATCAATTATTGATTTTGTAGTAGAGGATGATGGGAACTTGTTATAGAGTTGAAGAATATACATATGGAGGACTTAAGAACAAGGGGATTGTTTATGGGGTCAATTGACGAGGAAGTTGATTTAAAAACATTTGTGGTTTTCATTGAATGGTTTGAACATTTCAAGAAAAATATGGGGGAAATTTCTTTTAGCTCAAGCCAAAGAGAGGAAGGAGAGTTTGAGCGATCTCCAATGAAGGTGAAGTTTATAATTGGTGCTAGGGAGTTCTACTAGTAATGGATTTTTTATGAATATCATTATGACAACATTGGGATCCTTTAAGCATTAGTTCAGATCAATAGAGTTTATGAGCATTAATGTTTCCCAATACTTTGACAACAAAATAAGATGATAAAACATGACATTGTGTAGTTGTTGGAGAAATGTGAAACGTGATGTATAGTAGAAAATTCCCCTAAAGTTTCACCACCTATACAACCACTGAAATAAAGAAAGGAAATATTTAATAGAACCCTAGTTGTTTCATGATATGATATTGTCATATTCATTATACTAGCTATTCATTTTCTTAAATGATGACATTTTTATATATTGTTGAAGAGTGCTAAACATTTATTTATAATCAAATATTAACCCTGCATTCAACATTGTTTACATTGCTTTGTCCAAAAATAAAAACACAAGACTTGTTTACACTTATTTCTCTAACAATACAAATACAAGACTTGTCCAGCAAAGGGAGTTGGATTAATACAAGTTTTTTTATAAGTATGCCAACCACTACAAGAGAAGAGAATCAATATTATATGGGATATTCAAACACAAGAGTACTCATCAGCCAAGGAAATAACATGGTGTTTGTTGAGCATGACTACCCACTCCACTTGTCATCGCACTCGGTTTATTATACAAGGTAGGTGTATAATGGGGTCCTTCTATATGTGAACTAAAATTTGTAGAATAAATTCCAGTTATGTTTTGCAAACTAATTGAAGGAAAACATGAACTTCTTGGCGAAGCAGTAATAGTTGATGTTTGCACAATATGAGAAACAATCATAGTAGTGACTTGTGGAGGAGTTTGAGTATTAAGTCATGTAACTATAGGTGAGGGAGGAACATTAACCTTCATGGTTTGACTAGAAGGGAGTCCAACATAATGACCAAGAATATCACTTGATAAAATATAAGTAAAAGGTATTCTAGAATGTGTGCTAGAAGGAGGTATTAACTCCATGGAAGAAGCTGAGGTAGTACTGATAGAATCGAACTCATAAATATACTAGCCTAAAGTTGAAACCCTGAAAGGTGCATAGGGACAAAACATGGTCACAACTAGATCTCCTAGTGGTGTTTGATAAAAAATTGATCCCGAAGGTCCCATAGAAAATGTATTATAAGTAGAAGGTTGTTCTATCACTATAGGTGCTTAAAAATTAGTGATTGGGATATTTCTAGGAGGAGACAATTCTCCCTTGCCTTTAGTGATAAGGGTTCCTTCTTGTTCTTGAGGAGTTCTCGTTTCAACATTGTAATATAGTTCCATTTCTTCCATGTTTTTGTGGGTTGTAGGGTCTTGTGGATATTCAGGAAATAATCCTTGTATACGGCAGGATTGTCTTAAAGCTTGGTCCGCCAAAATGTTAGACCAAACTCTCTATCTTAAAATTCCTAACTATATACACACAAGAAAGCGCTACTCATTCTAATAGAAACAAGAAAACCTGTGATAGGTGGGATGTATAGTCTAGATCCTCACAAGAGTGTCAATTCATTTCAACTTGGGATATACTGCAAGGTCCAATAGTTATACGCAACAAGGAGGATTATGAGCGTACGCTTGCCTATATACATGACTACTTGGATAATATGTGTGTAGTAGCTCCCCGATTGTTGTTCTCGTTGAATTTATTAGACAAAACGGCCAATAGGTTACTTAGTTGGTCTCAGGATCCTGATAGTGTCTCCTGATATATGCAAGGTACATGGGATCTCAAATCCATAGTAGTGATGTCAAATGCACAACCGTTTGAAAGGGGCCTTCCAATATAAGGTCATGCACATGAAAGAATCTTTCTATATACCATAAAACTACATGAAATACCTTTCTATATACCAATGAGTATGTGTAAGAATAACACAGTCCCCAGGATGCAGTGTAGGAAAAAACGATAGCTCCTACGGTTAAAGAAGTTGAAACACGTCTCTAACCTAACACATAATCTTGATAAAAATTCTATCCTAACGTAACTAATTGTAACTGAATAATTGTTTGTAAAAAAAAATATAGGATGGTGAGACATGATTCTCATAGTTTATGATTACTTTGTAAATATTCTGGATCTTATATAATACAAGTGTTGTTATTGTTTCCTCTTCTTTGGTGCCTTCTTGTACATATAATGTGAATGCTTTATCTTGTATACTTTATGTTGTTTACACTCATGTAATCCCATATATTACAACAATAAGAATCAAAATCAATCAATTCAATTTACATGGGAGGTTCATGCTTTATCCAAAGACTTTCACACATCTCATGCTTATCCCAACATACCGATTAATCCATTCATCTTCATTCCTTCAAAATTATTTAACTAGTTCAACATTCGTGGTTTATTTCAAGGAAAAATAAACACAGTTATACCTTCATCATTTCAAAGATGACACTTAATATCTAAGGTCTATCCAAGGATTCACAACCAAGGAACCCCCTGCCCCCATGGTCTGTCTACATAACCTTAACTGATAGGACCAACACAAGTCTACTAGCACCATCCTCTATGCCTTCTCATGTTGATCTTTTCATGATAGTCACATTTCCAACTGCATCCATAGAATTCCTTCAAGGTATTTTTCTCCTGACACTACCTAGGATTCAACAAAGAATAATTACATATCGGTTTGGTTGTTGTAAAACTTATTCCTTTCAGGAAAATTATAACCTAGGAATTCACACATGAATTTCTTACATCAATAAATAAGAAAATGTATAGTAATCAAATACTTATCTGCATAAGTGTCTTCATGCTGCTCCATAGGAGTCCTGCTTCACTTTCACAAGTCTTGGATCACTTGTGGATATATTAATGAATTTTTGTCCAACACACTAGCTACACCACAACATTTAATGCTCAACCAGTGCATCGTCTGGTATTACCAGGAATTTGTGGTTCTAAACAAGTCCCATTCTTGGTTTATCCTAACCATTTCCAACCCAACACCTCCATCTAGGTCAATAGAAAATAGAAAGGGAATGCACCATAACCATTTCCATACCAAGAAATAAAGAGAATATCTTCAATTGACTTCCCTCCCCATGGGAACCAACATTTTCTGTGGGATAAGCCACACCTAGGATTTCCTTGCACTTTCAGCTTCCTCTTCCAACACATGCCTTATGACACAATCCATCTTGTCACAGAATCAATTCCCAACCATGGGAACTTTCTCAACAACTATTATCTTCTTCACTTCTCTTCTTCATTATGTGGTGTGAACTTGCACATTCCTTACCTAAAATCACAAAAGGGATATTCCATCTCATCAGTATCACTAATATAGAACTGTAAACATATCTTCATGTAAAAATCCACTCCTCGATATTGAAACTCCATGAATTTGTTCATTCCTTTGGGGTGTATTCAATGTCAGGAACCATAACATAGAACATCACCAGAAAGGTGTACACTCCTCTCTGATTTGTTCCATGTAGGATATAATTATAAATCAATCATTCTTAAATAAAAAATGTTCTGCATACTCATTTATACAATTATACATATATGTTTAGCTTCAATGATTTTTGGATTTGCACTGTGTATGTGATTTAGTAGCCAATGTTTCAGGTGGACACTCCAACCATCATCAAGGAATCAACGATAAGAAGCTGCTCATGGTAAGAAAAGAGTATGTCTGGGTTGAAATAGATAAGAACCAAATAGACATGGAGAAGTTAAGGGGCCATATGACCCTAAATATTAAAAATGATATTATTTAAATTATAAAAAGAGGGTTGCATATTTATAATTAATTAATTGAAACTATTGAAAAAGTATTAATAAATATTGAGGGAAATTTTGGAGAAAACAAGAAATTAAAAAAATTATAATAGAGATTGAAAACTTGGTTAGGAAAAAAAAAAACGATTAAGGTAATGATTAAAAAATATAACAAAAGAATGTGAAAGAAATAATTGCAAATAAATAATTAAAACTAAATTAGATTAAAAAGGGGGACACGGGCTATATATAAGGGGATTTTCTTTAAATAATTACAAAAAGAAAATTGGTAAAAATGAAGGGGATTAAGGTAACTTAATTTTTTTTGTTAAATCAACAAGAGGGAGTGAAAACTTTGAAATATAATGGCCTTAGTTTAGAAACAGAAAAAACAGTAAGGTTTGAAAATCAGAGATGGAACCGAGGGCAAGGATATCAAGTAGGAATACAAATGTAAACCACAAATGAAAAAAATAAAAAGGTAGGAAGGGACAAAATGAGAATCAATTGTGATGATGGTTTAGGTGATAAATTAAAGGCTTCCAATATTGAATCAACTTGTATCCATCATCACAGTTAAAGTTGTCAGGATTCTTTTCTATTTCAAGGGATTCCCATATAAGCTGAGGAGAGTAATGAGAAGTCCAAGAAAGAATTTTGGTTTGATAGAAGAATATGAGATGTTTAGAATTCAATGAGTGCTATGCAATGGCATACTTGGTAGTGCGATTGTGATTAGTGTCAGTGATGTGTTCCTTAAGGCGATCTTGAATGGATCTATCATTTTGGGTGTTGAAGGACTTGCCACAAGAGCAAGAAAATTGATAAATTCCTTGGGAGAGATGGGAATCCAATTTATATTTGACTCTTAAAAAGTTGTTTGATAATTTTTTGTGGCTTTTCAAGACACATTCTATGAACAAACTGAATATACAACCATGGGCTCGTGCTTATCCTTGGTTGATGTCAATATCTTCTTGGAAAAGTTTGAAGCTGTAGCCTTGAATAGATACACTCTGAAACCTAAATGTTGGTTTCGTTTTGTTATTGACATGTTCGTCATATAGCCTTATGGACCCTCCTCTCTCCATGATTTTCATTCTCATCTTAACAATACCTCCCCTCACATTTTAATCACCATGGAGACAAAAAAAAACAACTCTCTTTCTTTTCTAGATGTTCTAGTCTCCTGTAATAAAGATAACTCTCTCGCTCATCAATTTATTAGAAAAAATACCCACACTATCAGATACCTTCATTCTCACTCCCACCACCATCCTGCACAAAAATATACTGTTCTTAAAACCCTAATATCTAGAGTTGTCTGAATATATGGCCTCAAGCATATACTTGAAGAAATATACCACCTCAACAAATCCTTCCTATATAATGGTTACTCCACTAACCAAATAAATAAATATTTTAGGTCTATCCTCCATCCCAAACCCAAGCCTCCCCAATCCTCTCCTTGTCCTCGATCCCTATTCTCTCTTCCCTACGTCCAAGGCATCACTAACCACGTCTCCAAACTCTTAAATAAAAAAGATGTTAAAACTATCTTTAAGCCACACAAAACTATCAAACAACTTTTTAAAAGTGTCAAAGATAAATATGATCCCCATCTCTCCCAAGGAGTTGATCGAATTCCATTCTCTTGTGAAAAGTCCGATATCAACCAAGCCGACAGATCCATTCAATCTCACCTTAAGGAACACATCACCGACACTAATCACAATCGCACTACCAAGTCTGCCATTGCAGAGCACTCTTTCAATTGTAAACATCTCATCTGCTTTAATCAAACCAAAATTATTTTCCGAACTTTTCATTACTCTTCTCGTCTAATAAGGGAACCCCTTGAAATAGAAAATAATCCTGACAAATTTAACCGTGATGATGGCTACAAGTTGAGTCAATATTGGAAGCCTTTAATCTATCACCTAAACCATCATCGCAATTGATTCTCATTATGTCCCTCCCTTCCTTTTTATTTTGTTCCTTTGTGGTTTACATCTTTATTCCTATTTGATATCCCCACCCCCTGGATCAATCTATGATTTTCAATCCTTATTCTTGTTTCTCTTTATAGAAAAAGGCCATTCTATTTCAATTTTTTCACTCCCTCTTGTTAATTAACAAAACATTTCAAGTTACCTTAGTCCTCTTCCTTTTTACCAATTTTCCTTTCGTAATTATTTAAAGAGTTAAATTAAAATTCACATATTTCTTTTTATTTTTACATATTAATTGACATTTTCACTACTACCATATGTTATTTATAGTTATACTAATGTCTAAGGTTGGAGTGTTACATACTCCCCCCATTCAAGAAACTCATTCCCTAAGTTATAACCTCTTAGCAATAAATACAAGGATTTACTCGATCAATTATGTAGATAATAGGTAATATAGGTAGTTGGTACTATTATGAAGATGATAAATTTATACGTGTGGCCATCATGCATAAATTTCTCGCCTGCATTAATACCATCACGACACCTTGAGTTACACCATTCTCTTGATTAATTTCCACAGTGTCTAATATGCACTCAGTCATACAATTTATGCATCAATCTCATAACACACTCAAGCGTCAATCAATTCAAATAGAGGATTCAAAATAAATAAATAAAAGTGCAAATTTCTTAAAACTCTATCCTCCCTTGCTCACCATATCCTTGAGAATCATACCATGCACCACCTCCATAATCCTCCTTGTCAATACTCTGGATGATCCCACTCGTCATGACATGGCCCCTCTACTATAACATATGCGTGAATCATACAATATGAATCGTATTTTCCCTAGAAAGTTTCTGCGGTTTAGCCATCCTCCCAATTTTCAAAAAATGTGCAGCCTGTTCAAAATTAATTGAATTTTGGGCCTCATCAAAATTAACGGCAAATTGTTTACTAGTACACCGATAGTGACATCGATATAATTATACCAAAAAAATATAAAAAGGCTGGGATATCCTCCCTCTTCACCCTTAAGGCACCAACCCTAGGCATCAGAAGTCCTTCTCCATATGCCTCACCCTTGGAGAGAATACCTCAAGCCATGGAAATCAATTAGTAGAGCTACAAACAATTTAAATAGAACTAAATATTAAGTGTGTCCCCCAACCCATAAGGTGTTTGCTGTAGCCACTCTAATTTGTGGTTTTGGGCCCCACAAAATCTTAGAATTATTTGTCTCTTGTCTCAGTTTAATTACCATGGCTTGTCTTAGTTTAATTACCAATCCATGTTTCATATTAGGAAAATATAAACTTGTGCATGGATGGCACATGCCAAATTTTGAATGTTTCTTTTTTCTTCGCATTTGTGTTTGCTAGGGTGCTCTATGTCGAATCTTCATTAGACAATACTGATTTTAGATAGTGCATTATGGGCATCAATTTCGCCAGTTTTTTGCACCATTACTGAGGAGGTTCTAAAATTAACAAGGGAAAAAAATCTTGTGATGTTAGGGTTTATTTGTGAAGGGGTGAAGGCACCAAAGTTCTTAAGTATTTATTTTTTAATTGTCTCTCTTTGTTTTGTATTAATGTTTTCCATAGTGAAGGGGAGAAGGAACAAGAATTGGTAGCTGCTTTTCTTTGTAGTGGTCATGTTTCTTAAATGCAATAACACTCTTTTATTCTAGACGCATTCAATAGATTGATTTAATTAAATTGCATGCCTTGGTGCTAGTGATAAGCTATTTCCATTTTTTTTCGAAATATTTTTGAAAAGTGGTACGAGGAAAGTGACAAATATCCCATAAGAGGATAAGACAGACAAGAAGAAAAATAGGGAATAACCTATGAATACCTATGGCCTTGAATATTTAGTCTGAATTTGTGGGTAAGTTATCTCCCTTATACTCATCAAATCACTATACATGCCATTTACATTTTTTTCCTATGCCCAATCTTGAGCATGCATAATCCAAATTTTGGCTTAGGGGTATTTTTTCACCTTAGCTCACCCCATTTAGCCTTTTGTTCCTTGTTGGAAACTGTTGCTTTATTATGTTTTATAGAGCTACTGATAACATTAGAAAAAGGGTTCATTGGTTTTGCATGAATTTCATTTTCCCAGTTATGAATCAACTCTTGACCTCCTAATTCAAATATGATGGTTCACTAAATGCACATATATGTAAGAAGAACATGGGTACATGTTGTTGCATAGCGGTATATGTTGTTACCTTATGCTGCTAAAGTTTAGGTTGTCGAAGAGTCATTTATTACTTCCATTTGATTCATGATTTATGAATTTGAGATTGCCAAGGAATCATCTATGTTGTAAATATACAAAGTCGGTGAATCACTTTGTTGTCAACAAACTACCTCAATTAGGATTAATCATAATTTCCTACTACTTGCATTGCAAGCCTCCATTCAATACTCAATATAACAACACACATAGTCTATTTGTTCTTGAAGGTCTAATTGGTTGAAATATTTAATGCATACTAGATCAATCCATTGATGTTCAAATTGTTATTAGTCACATGAATACACTTGGAAGAATATCAGGCATATCAATGACCAACGTTTTTGAAGTAGAGGAAAATGAGGAATAAGTATGTTTTATCAGCTAAAGGGGGCCATGACAGTCACATAAATCACCTCCAAATATGTATAATGAGCATCTTTGCATTTCAATTATTTAGGGTTAGTCAAATGAATGAAACATTAATGACCCTCTCAAAACTTGTTATCCTCTAATTCCTCAATAATGATCAATACAACTAATACCTTCACAACCATGGAAATATCCAACTTCTTATAGGCAACAATATCATTCTTCCATTATCAACAAAAACAATAACCACAACATTCCATTCCTTAGTAGACTTGAAGAACTTAACAATGTTGTCCTCAACAAAACAAAGACCAATAATTTTTGTTGTCAATTCCTTAGGATAAGAACTACCTCCCAAGATTACACAAATTCCACTAACGAATGAAACGGTAGCAATACATGAGTTATGTAAATCATGACAACTCTAGCTTGTTGCATAAATAATTAATGACCAATATGAGTAAGAACAACTGCACAAATCACCTCTTTTTCACTTAGACTAAAAAGGACGACCTCGCCTAAATTTAAATCTTTTGGGGAAGCCATAAAAACATTGTGTTAAAATTATCCGAAAGAGAGGTGTCAAAGGTTGAAATAGATTCTTTACCTAGGGTTTTGAATTGCATTTCTCTTTATGTAGAGTTTTAATCTCATATTAGTTTGTATTCATAGAAGAATATTAGATAAAACTAGGCATGGAAGGATTGAATCCTTTATAGATAATTCCTTAATCATCTTGACACTTTTATATCTTTTCTAGAAACTACATAATCAATATTTCATACAAGATTGAGCCCAACTACTTCTACATCATTTTGAGTTGATGAAATTGCTACAACCATAGTCATAATAGTTTTATTTTGAGGGGGAAATGGAGAAGTTTCAAAAACTATTTTGAGGGGATATAGTCCTCGAATTCTGATTTTATACCTAATTTGAATCACTTCATTTTGATATTATGCATTAAAGTTATGCCCAAAATAATGACTACTTGTTGAAAAATCTCCACTATTAAAAAACATCATTCTAGAATAGTTCTTAGCACATTTCACTTGTCAAATCAAAGTACTTTAAAAATATGTTTCTATTGAAGATAGATCTATAAATATAGTTTCATGTCCTGCTAGAAGAATGTCTTTCTGACATTTGATGAAAGAGTCGTGCCAAAAATAGTCACCATTGATGAAAGAATGACACTGTACAAAATATTGTAATGTGGATTGTACCCTAGCATAATAGTTTTATTTTGAGGGGGAAATGGAGAAATTTCAAAAACTATTTTGAGGGCATATGGTCCTCAAATTCTAGTTCTCTAATTAATCCCAATCAATTCATTGTTACGACATGCCGAAAACCTATGCCCAAAATAATTACTACTTGTTCCAAAATCTCCAATGTTAAAATTCAACATTCTAGACTATTTCTTAGAAAATTTGACAAATCAATTTAAAATACTTTGAAAATATGTTTATATTGAAGATAAATCTATGAATCTAATTTCATATCCCACTAGAAGCACGTCATTCTGATATCTGATGAAAAGGTTGTGCCAAAAATAGTCACCATTGATCAAAGCACAAAATTGTAAAGAGCTTTGCAATGTAGACCATATCCTAGCATCTAACATAGAAATTCGATACACTTTCAAAACCTATTTATAATGGCAATATACCTAGGAATCTTATTCATTCTTCGTTTTAGATGACTTCAGTCCGATATCATACGAAAAGGTTATGATCAAAGCACTTTTTGGTAGCCTAGGTTGGTTACCACTACAACATGTTTGAAAGAGGCCACTTAATTAATTCCTTTTATATACGTTTTATAAGCATTGTTTGTAATCATTCTTTGAATGGAAGAAGAAATTACTCACATATTTTTTAGTCCATAATCTCACCTTATATTGTGGAACAAGTAGTACTGTTTTTTGTAATTGGCTAAAGATCAATAAGATTATTGAAGGAGTTCTATGATTTTCTACATAAAGGGAAAATCCACCAATGAATTTAATAAGTGCAAGGTAATAAAATGTAGATTCCTTAATAAGAGAATTTATTGATTTTGTAGTAGAGGATCATGGGAACTTGTTATAGAGTTGAAGAATGTACATATGGAGGACTTAAGACCAAGGGAATTGTTTATGGGGTCAATCGACGAGGAAATTGATTTAAAAAAATTTGTGGTTATCATTAAATGGTTGAACATTTTCAAGTCAAATATGGGGTACTTTCTTTTGGCTCAAGCCAAAGAGAGGAAGGAGAGTTTGAGCAATCTCCAATGAAGATGAAGTTTATAATTGTTGCTGAGGAAATCTATTGGTAATGGAAATTTTATGAACATCATTATGACAACATTGGAAGAGTATTTAAGCATGAGCTCGGATCAATAGAGTGGATGAGCATCATGTTTCCCAATACTTTGACAACAACATAAGATGATAAAACATGACATTGTGTAGTTGTTGGAGAAATGTGAAACATGATGCATTAGTAGAAAATTCCCCTAAAGTTTCACCACCTATACACCGACTGAACTCAAGAAAAGAGATATTTTCCTCAAAGATCCAAACATATTTTTAATAGATCATTGAAGAGTGCTCAATATTTTTTAATAATCTAAAAATACAACACTTGGATCAATGAAAGCAATGATAATACCTATGCCAACCACCACAAGAATCTAATTTCATATCCCACTAGAAGCATGCCATTTGACCTTTGATGAAAGGGTTGTGCCAAAAATAGTCACCATTGATCAAAGCATGAAATTGTAAAGAGATTTGCAATGTAGACCATATCCTAGCATCTAACATAGAAATCCAATACACTTTCAAAACCTATTTCCAATGGACATATCCCTAGGAATCTACTTCATTCTTCATTTCAGATCACTTCAATCCCATATTTTACCAAAAGGTTATGATAAAAAATCTTAGTTGTTTCATGATATTCCAATATTCATTATACTAATTATTCCTTGCCTTAAATGCTGACATTTTTATAGATTGTTGAAAAATGTTCAAAATTTATGATAAAAAATTAAAAGTGCCTTCTACATTGTCTACACTTCTTTTACGATCAAAGTTTAACAATGCCTTAAATATTGTCTACACTTATTTTAAATAAATAAAAATACAAGACTTCCAACATGTTAAATAATAAGCAAACTCATCAAGAAATATTCAACTAGTATTGTAAATCAGATTGCAACGGCTCCAAAATAAAGTTTCAAATTTTCTACTGAATAAAGATTGCAATCTAGTCAAGCAAAGTGATTTTGATCATTAATTATTTTTTGTTAGTTTTTAGATAGGATGAAATTTGAAACCCCTTCCCAAACCCAAATTTTAATTATTTTAGTTTCAAGGGTAGAGATGAAATGAAATTCCAACCCTGGTAGGAATCTGCAACTCAATTATGTGAATAGGGTTATTTGGGCAGTTAATTTGTAGAAGCCCTACCATATTAGAGGAGCTTTAAATTTCCATGAACTAAAGTTATCTTAAACAATGAAGAGAGAGGAGGCCATAATTTTTGGATTGTGAAGTAGCATTTTAGCACTCTGTTTATTGTAATTTTTATCGAGCTGATTTTTTTTAATGGAAAAATTGTATTTTTTATTTTATTTTATTGTTATTGTCATTTTAAAGTAGCCCTTCACATTGTCAGTTTCATTCTTCCACTTTGACATCAACTTTTATAACCATAAGTTTCATTTATGTGACCAAAACTTAGTTTTTCCAAGTGCATTCTACCTATTTAAACCATCAAGGATTTGATGTTTCGATGTAGATCTCTTTCAAATAAAGAAGAAAAAACAATAATATGTGAATAGTAAATAATATTTTTCTTGACTTTTAAAATATCATATAATAACAAGAAAAACATTAACCCTTATAAAAAAATGGTATGATCAAATCTTTACTAAATTTTTTATAAATTATAAAAACATCTATCCTACATCAAAGCATTAATATATCAACCATCAAACTCAACACTTAACACTTAAAGATATTAGCTACGGGGAGGGGGTTAAATATGTGAGACTGAAGACATATGTGAGATTGAAGACATTAGTTACATCGAGGGGGTTAAGACTCAAGTTCAAAATATTTATGACCTCATATTTCCTTTTCCCTTTAGCCTAACTAAAATAAGACTTTTAAATGGGATGCATGTTAATTTTTGTAAGTGACATGATGACCATTCTCCCTTTAGCATAACTAAAATAAGACTTTGAAATGGGATGCATGTTAATTCATGTGATGATCATGTTGAGCCCCTTTGTATTGACAATGTAATGATTAAGTGGATTATGTAATCCTGATGGATGTTGCCCTTAGTAAACCACCATTTTAAAGAAATATTGGAATCATTATCATGATGTTCAGCATCACCGTCTTCGTCATCATTATGTTCATCACCATCATCACCATCATCGCCATCCAAATCACCATCATCATCATCTCCATCATCATCATCATAATTATAATCATCATAATCATCATCATCATCATAATCATCGTGTTCATCATCATCACCATCATCATCACCATCACCATCTTCATCATCATGATCATCTTCATCGTCGTCGTCATTACGATGATGTTCAACATCATCGTCTTCATCATCATTATGTTCATCATCATCATCATCATCATCGCCATCCACATCACCATCGTCATCATGTTTATCATCATTGTCTTCATCATCATGATCATATTCATCGTCATCATCATTATCATGATGTTCAACATCATCGTCTTCATCATCATAATCATGTACCTGATGCCATACTTATACCCGTTAAAGAAGCCTTTGATGTTTTGGATTTGATGAATTTTGGCCAAAAGAATCGTCCTGTTAGCTATACTACACTAAATGAACGCAACAGTCATTCTCATAGTGTATTGATTATGCATGTGCAAGGTACAGATCGTGTTTCTAGGTGTAACATTCATAGCTATGTTAGTTTGGTACATCTTGCTGGAAGTGAGAGGGTGGATAAATCTGAAGTAACTGGAGATCATTTGAAGGAGGCACAATACATCAACAAGTCCCTTTCATCTCTAGGAGATGTTCTTGCAACATTGGCACAAAAGAGTCTCCATGCGCCATGTTGAAATAGCAAATTGACTCAATTGCTTCAAGATTCATTAGGGGGCAAGGAAAATACCCTGATGTTTGTGCACATAAGTCTTGAACCGTATTCATATGCAGAGACAATAAGCACCCTTAAGTTTGCTGAAAGAGTGGCCTCTATTGAACTGGGTGCTACTCGTTTGAATAAATAAAGTGGAGAAATTCGTGAGCTTAAAGAACATGTAGATAGTTTGAATAAGGCGTTGGCAAGGAAAGAAGTAGAAGGAAACAGTTTGAAGAAGGTGTTCGCAAGGAAAGAAGCAGAAGGAGACAGTTTCAAGAAGGCATTGGCAAGGAAAGAAGCAGAACTAGCGCAGTTACAGGCTCAATACAAACTCCATACATATCAATCTCATATATTGAGCCTCCAAGGGACTGTAATAAGCAAAGCTAAGGTACAAAATGGTAATTGTAATACTACAATGGTTTCTCAAGATTATGGGAAGATATCCAAGCTTAATAACGAGATGTCAGTAGGCAAACCAAATGGAAACCGTTCGAGTAGTCTAGGGAATGAGCGTAGAAATTTATTAGTTGTGAAAATTGGGACAGAGGGTGAAACAAATACAGAAACAAACATAGCAACTGGGACACCATCAACCTCTAAAAAGACCTCTCAAATTAAAAATTCACTACAGTCCTTCGGAAAACTAATCAATGGCAAGGAAAAAATAATTACAAGTGAAGTGGAATCCCTAGAAAAAGGAATTACAAGTGAAGTGGAATCCTCACCCCCTGTAGCTGTAAGTAGAATTGAGCACAGATTATTTAGTGATGGAGAGAGCCAACCCTTATCAAACTCTGGGATTTCTAGGCAAAATTCAATTGAAAGAAAACTTATAGGGGTCAACGCCGCGCTAAATGGGCTTTCTAGGTGAAATTCAATTGAAAGAAAAGACAGTGTGTCGAAGCCCAGCCATACTAGAGGAGCAGGTGGTGTTTAAAGTGTCATGAACTAAAGTTAGCTTAAACAATGAAGCGATAGGAGGCCATAATTTTAGATTGTGCAGTAGCATTTTAGTAGCCCATCCATACTAGAGGAGCAGCTGGTGTCGGTGTTTAAATTGTCATGAACTAAAGTTAGCTTAAACAATGAAGCCGTAGGAGGCCATAATTTTTAGATTGTGCAGTAGCATTTTAAAATTATGTTTATTTTATTGTAATTTTTATTCACCTGAACTTTTTTTTCTCTATAGATAAAATGTAATTTTTATTGTTATTGTTATTTTAAATTAATTATCCCTTCACATTGTCAATTTCATCCTTGATTTTGATATTATTTAATCTTTTGATGAAAATCTCTTTCAAATAAAGAAGATAAAACAATAGTATATGAATAATATTTACTTGATTTTTAAAATAATATACAATAACAAGGAAAACATTAACCCTTATAAAAAAATTAGTATTATCAAATGCTTACTAATTTTTTTTATAAATTAAAAAATGGTATTATCAAATGCTTACTATTTATAGATGATTATCTATTGGTGGACATAACCAACCCTTATCAATCAGGAAGCCTCTTACAGCTTCAAGAAATGGGCTTTCTAGGGGAAACTCAATTGAAAGAAATGGGCTTCCTTGGAGAAATTCAATTGAAGGAAAATAAAAGTAGCTATGGAATGGAGACCATTAGCTTCTCCACATGGACATGCTGAAAAAACTTGCAAGACACCAACTGATCATCAGTCTCTTTGAAGGTGGTAAAATGAAAGTTGTGATCGATCATCACTCTTTGAAGGTGGGAAAACGAAAGTTGTGATAACCTGCATTTGCTTAAATCTAATTGTAAATCATTTTTCATTACAGAAATCTTCCAAGATTGGGTCGGAATCCGAAACTCAATTATTTCGGACTTGCTATGCTAATCAGGTTATCTGAGCAGATATTTTTTGCTGTAATAATTACAAGTGAAGTGGAAGTGGAATACTCATCTCATGTAGAAAAAACGTATTTTATTTAGATAGAAAAAATGTATTTTTTTTTCAGGTTTAGCTATTACTATAAATTGTCATTAATTATTTTTTGTTAGTTTTTAGATAGGATGAAATTTGAAACCCCTTCCCAAACCCAAATTTTAATTATTTTAGTTTGAAGGGTAGATATGAAATGAAATTCCAACCGTGGTATGAATCCGGAACTCAATTATGTGAATAGGGTTATTTGGGCAGCTAATTTGTAGAAGCCCTACCATATTAGAGGAGCTTTAAATTGCCATGAACTAAAGTTAGCTTAAACAATGAAGAAGGAGGAGGCCATAATTTTTGGATTGTGAAGTAGCATTTTAGCACTCTGTTTATTGTAATTTTTATCAAGATGATTTTTTTTAATGGAAAAAATTGCATTTTTTATTTTATTTTATTGTTATTGTCATTTTAAAGTAGCCCTTCACATTGATAGTTTCATTCTTCCACTTTGACATCAACTTTTATAACCATAAGTTTAATTTATGTGACCAAAACTTAGTTTTTCCAAGTGCATTGTACTTATTTAAACCATCAAGGATTTGATGTTTTTATGTAGATCTCTTTCAAATCAAGAAGAAAAATCAATAGTATGTGAATAGTAAATAATATTTTCTTGACTTTTAAAATATCATATAATAACAAGAAAAACATTAACCCTTATAAAAAAAATGGTATGATCAAATCTTTACTAAATTTTTTATAAATTGTAAAACATCTATCCTACATCAAAGCATTAATATATCAACCATCAAACTCAACACTTAACACTTAAAGATATTAGCTACAGGGAGGGGGTTAAATATGTGAGACCGAAGACATTAGTTACACTAAGGGGGTTAAGACTCAAGTTCAAAATATTTATGATCTCATATTTCCTTTTCCCTTTAGCCTAACTAAAATAATACTTTTAAATGGGATGCATGTTAATTTTTGTAAGTGACATGATGACCATTCTCCCTTTAGCATAACTAAAATAAGTCTTTGAAATGGGATGCATGTTAATTCATGTGATGATCATGTTGAGCCCCTTTGTATTGACAATGTAATGATTAGGTGGATTATGTAATCCTGATGGATGTTTGCCTTAGTAAACCACCATTTTAAAAAAATATTGGAATCATTATCATGATGTTTAGCATCATCGTCTTCATCATCATTATGTTCATCATGATCATCACCATCATCATCATTATCATCGTAATCATCATAATCATCGTATTCATCATCATCACCATCATCACCATCATCATCTTCACCATCATCACCATCACCGTCTTCATCATCATCATCATCGTATTCATCATCATGATCATCACCATCATGATCATCTTCATCATCGTCATCATTATGATGATGTTCAACATCATCGTCTTCATCGTCATCATCGCCATCCACATCACCAACATCATCATGTTGATCATCATTGTCTTCATCATCATGATCATATTCATCATCATCACCATTATCATGATGTTCAACATCATCGTCTTCATCATCACCATCACCATCATCATCATCATCATCACCATCACCATCATCACCATCATGATCATCATCATCGTCTTCATCATCATCATCATTACCATCATCACCATCGTCACCATCATCTTCATTATGCTAATCATCATCATCTTCATCCTCATGATAATCATCATCATGATCAGCATCATCATCATCATCATGTTGTTCATCATTATCGTCTTCATGATGATGATGATGATCATCATCATCATCATTATCGTCTTCATGATGATGATGATGATCATCATCATCATCATCATCGTCATCGTCTTCATGATCATGACCCTCATCATCATCATCGTCTTCATCATCATCCTCATCATGTTGATCGTCATCGTATTCATCATCATGATCATCAACAACATGATTATCGTCATTATCATGATGTTCAACATCATCGTCTTCATCGCCATTATGTTCATCATCACCATCACCATCATCACCATCCACATCACCATCACCATCATGTTGATCATCATTGTCTTCATCATCATGATAATCATCATCATGATCACCATCATCACCATCATCACCGTCGTCACCATCATCACCATCACCATCATCACCATCATAATCATCGTCATCACCATCATCATCATCATCATCACCATCATGAGCATTGTCATCATCTTCATCATCACCATCATCACAACCATCTCCATCATCATCATCATCATCATCATCATCATCATTATCATCACCATCACCATCATCACCATCATCTTCATCATGTTGATCATCATCGTCTTCATCCTCATGATAATCATCATCATGATCAACATCATCATCATCATGTTCATCATTATCGTCTTCATCATGATGATGATGATCACGATGATGATAATGATGCTGATGATCATCATCATCATCTTCATCATCATGACCCTCATCATCATCATCATCGTCGTCATCATCATCATCAAGTTTATCGTCATCGTATTCATCATCATGATCATCACCATCATGATCATCTTCATCATCATTGTCATTATCATGATGTTCAGCATCATCGTCTTCATCACCATTATGTTCATCATCATCATCACCATCCAAATCACCATCGTCATCATGTTGATCATCATTGTCTTCATCATCATGATCATCTTCATCATCCTTATTATCATGATGTTCAACATCATCGTCTTCATCATCATGGTTGTATAATAAGGTAAGATGGTTGTATATTTTAACATTCTTGATATTCAAATGTTACAATGATTTTGTAATACTTAATCCTATATGTTAATAATCATCCACCAGCTAATATATTTATTCTTGCTCTTAGAATATCTAAAATAATTACTTATAAAATTATTAAAAAATATTTCACAAAATAAATATTTAATATAAAAAGTTAACAAATAATACTTTGATTAACTTTTTTGTGTTTATTTTCACAAAATTGGTCATTGTTATTATATTTACTTTCAAATTGAGAATGATCATTTTATTCATACAATCTATCTTAAATTTTAACATTCTCGTAACTTTTGACTTTGCTATAAAGTCACTTTTATCTTAATAATAAAAAATGTTGAAAAATAAAAATCTAAATTCAATGTCATACTAGAAACAAGGAAGATAAGTCACTTAGTGGCTTATGGCGATGATGATGATGATGATAATGATGATGAAGAAGATGATGATCAACATGATGATGATGATTATGATGATGATGATGATGATGGTGATCATCATCATTGCCATCATCATCATCATCATCATCGCCATTACCATCATCATGACGATGGTGATGATGATGAGGGTCATGATGATGAAGACGACGACGACGACAATGACGATGACAATGATGATGATGATATTCATCATGATGATGATGGAAATGATGATGATGATGTTGATGATGATCATGATGATGAAGACGATGATGATTAACATGATGAATATGATGGTGATGATGGTTATGATGATGATTATCATGATGATGAAGAATATGATAGTGATCATCATCATTTCCATCATCACCATCATCATCGCATTACCATCCTCATGATGATGAAGACGATGATGACGACGATGACGACAATGATGATGATGATGAGGGTCATGATGATTATGATGATGATGATGACGACGACGACGATGATGATGATGATCTTCTTCATGATGTTGATGAAAATGATGATGATGATGATGATGATGATGGGGATGATGAAGACGATGATGATCAACATGATGAAGATGATGATGATGATGGTGATGATGGTTATGATGATGATCATGATCATGATCATGATCATGATCGTGATCATGATTATAATGATGATGAAGACGATAATGATCAACATGATTATGATGATGAAGATGATGGTGATGATGGCGATCATCATCATTTCCATTATCATCATCGTCGTCGTCGTCGTCATCGTCATCATCTCCATTACCATCATCACCATCTTCATCATCATGATCCTTTTCATCATGATCATTACCATCATTACCGTCATCATCATAATTATCGTCATTACCATCATCATCACCATTATCATCATCATCTTCTTCATCATCATCATCATCAACAACAACAACACCATCTTCATCATCATCATCTTTGTCTTCATCAGCATAATCCTCTATCGTCGTTGTCGTGATTATCATCATCATCATAATCATCATTTTCCTTGTTTTCATCATCTTCACCATCATCATCATCTTCATCATCATTGTCATATCTCCCTCATAATAGAAGTCTCAACATGTGGTGAAAATTGCCTTACTTCAAAACCAAGATAAGAAAATCATACAATACCAAACAATTGGCATTTTCAATGCAATATTGAAGAACAACCTTGATAATTTAATTCCACACTATCTTCCACATCAAACTATAATCATCATATTATAACTACATACCCCAACTATAAGTTCATGACCATGAATTTTGATCTCCTTACTTTATGAAACTGTGAAGAACCTGAATAGCTAACAAATCAAGTTACTCATAAAAAATCAATACAATCAAGATCCAAGTCAACTTTAACATTACTCGATGTAAGAGGAAGGTACTGATTCAATATGACTAGATAATTAGTTATGCAATATTAAGGCATATTTGTATGGATAACAACATAAATGTAAGAAAAGGCGTTTATTTTAAATAAGGAATTCAATGATTGAGTTTGGTTTTATGGCCCTTTTCAACTTAATAAAACACATTTAACATTATCGACACCAGATATTTTATTACCTCTCACTCCTGCGCAACTTTCTCTACAACAATTTTTCGATCCTTCGGCCCTCCGATGAGTAAGAAAATAGAGGGAGATAGCTGCAACTTTCTCTACATAATTTTTCCCATCCTTTGGCCCTCCGATGAGTAAGCCAACAGAGGGAGATAGCTGCAACTTTCTCTACAGCATTTTGTCCATCCTTCAGTCCTCCAACGAGTAAGGAAACAGAGGGAGATAGCTGTCAATTTGGAGAGAGCCATTACACTGACTATGAAGGGCCAATAACCGGTAAGTCAGTTACCAACCTTTCATTCACTACCCTGTATTGTTTCATTCAAAGGGCACAATAATTAGGGGTGTAATTGAGCCTTTGCATGATATAGAGGATGGTTTCCAACTTGTTATTAGAAATCCAATTAAGCTGTAGGTGTTTTCTTAAGTGTTGGTTCATGATTCTTTGAGCTAGGCCGTGACTATTTGAAGGTTTCTAGATATGTCTTGTGACTATTTCAAGGCTTCTAGAGATAGGTTGTGACAATTTGATCCTACCTAGGTTATGTCGTAACCCTTGTTGAACTGCTAGTGTTTGGTTGTGAATGTTATGATCCTGTTAAGGTTGAGTCGTGACCATAACAGAAACCAACATTATTAAAAATAAATTGTAGATTTATGGGAATGCTTTCTTGGAGAATACGATGCATTTATCCACCATCAAATCGCCTTGTCCCTCCAATCCTGGGTCATTTTCGACTATAAATTAGCAGTAACAAGACATAACCTTTGAATATGGGCTGAATCTAAGGGTTGAAATACATTTCTGGGCATGTTTAAGTCTTAAAAAGGTGATGAATAATAACATAAAAATAACTTTGGTAATTTTTAGTCCAATTTTGAGCATGAGCATGCATGGTAAGAGAACTCAATTCTCATTTACAAACTATTTGGCGGGGTTTTGAGTGCATTGTGTGCCCTAGAATAAAAATATACAAATTTGATATAGCCTTTTGCATTAGGGAAGGTACCAAAAGTATAAAAATTAGTCATAACAGCCTTAGAAAATCCAGGTTTGATGTGTGTTAGGGATTCATGTGTATGACACGAAATCCCTATAGGGGGTGATTTACCTGTGTGAACATTCATGCCTTGTTTGGAGTATTGTTCAACCTGTGTGGAGTAGACATGGCAAGTTTGGATAGGTTTGCATGATAGATTGTGATGCAATTGCTGTAGCAGCATTTGGATCCTTTAGTCAGGTTGAATCCTTGAATAATTACACAAGTGGAATCCAACAAAGCATTTTCTCCATATATCTATGGAATTTAACCTAATAAAGATGCACAATATGGAAGTTTATGAGAAGTTTTGGAGCTTGGGTCTCCTTTTGTTCAGTATATGTAACTTCAAAATGATTTGTGTATATCCTTAAGACTACTCTCTGTTGATGTATTTATAACTTCAAAATGTATTCACTTGTATATATTATGTATAGTAACTCGATGTTTCTATCGGGAAGTATCTGTAATTTCATTGAGTCATGTCATGCCCCGATGTTCCTATCGAGAGATTCAATAATGTAAAAAAGTCATGTAAAGTCATAGAGTGTAACCCTCCTTATTGATTAAGGGTTAAAGTCCCCACAGTTGTGGGGCCCTAGGGTTATTAGACTCTCTTAGAGAAGTCGGCCCTAGTGAGTTATTTTCAAGTCGAAAATTAGTATAAATAGAGAGGGAGCCTCTCTATTTAACATACATTCACTTACACTCAATTGTAGTGCATAACTGAGAGAGAAAGAAGAAGCTGGGGCAAGAGAGAGAGAGAGAGAGACTACTGCTACCGGGAGATCATCTTACTGTATTTGGGTTTTACTTTTGGTGTTGATTCTATCTCCGAGGAAGTTGCAGGGTTTTCTCCTTTATGTTTTCCCCAAGGAAAATATTTGTGTTCATTGTCTCTTGTGATTGATTTTTGTGCTTGTTATTCTCTCAAATAAGATCCTAAGATCATATAGCTTAAATGTTAAAAATCTAACATGGTATCAGAGCTAACCTAAGAAGAAGACACTGTGCAACTGTTGAAGCTAGGGCTTCCTACTTTTTGGATCTCTCTCAGTAGATTTTCAACAAAAGGAGGCTGGGTTGAATCTCCTCCCTAGGGCACACATTTCTGTCGAAGCAGAATCTAATTATGAGCATTTTTAGTTATTGACCCGACACTGCTGCAGTAAATTAGGACTTTCCATAGAAGTGGAATTTTTAAGTGAGCCTGGGCCTGGATTGATCTCCTCCCCAAAATCAAAGTTTAGAGATCAAGATCAAAGTTTTTGGTTGGGTAGAACTCTAGGAAATTCAAATCCTAATCTGCTTCTGAATTAGAAAACCAACTCTACAAAAATTCAGCTCCAAATCCAGTTTCGACATATTAACCTGGTAAGATCTAAATATTTTGCATTTCCATTTGAGGTTCTCTGTGAACATGTCTCATCATACCAAGCTTGATGAAAATCTTAAGGGAGCTGATAACTTTCGAGCTTGGAAGTATAGGATCTCCTTGGTCCTGGAAGAAAATGAGTTGGACTCTTACATCAATGAAGAGGTTCCAGTTCTAGAGGGATATGAGGCTAAGGCCTTACACAAGAAGAAATTGGTCATGGCTAAGAGTATTATTGTTGATTCAATCAAGGATCACCTCATACCACATATGTCCTCCCTAAAGACACCTAAAGAGATGTTTGATGCCCTAACCAAGTTATTTGAAGGGAAGAACATAAACCGGAAGATGACTTTGAGAAACCATTTGAAGAATGTAAAGATCCAGAATGCGGAGACCATTCAGTATTACCTTACAATGGTCTCTCAGATCAAGGAACAACTTTACGTAGTAGATGAAGAAGTAGAGAATGCAGAAATTGTGATGACCACCTTTAATGGTCTCCATAGGGCATGGGACTCTTTCATTCAAGGGATATGTGCCAGAAAGAAGATAATCAAGTTTAGCAGACTATAGGAGGAATGCTCACAAAAAGAAGCTCGAATATTAGCACGAGAAGAAAATATGGGAAGTGAAGATCAAGCTCTCACAGTACAATCCAAGAAAATCAAAACATACCATCACTGTAATATCCCAAAAATTCATAAAAATTTAAAATTTTTCAAGTGACATAAAATGTCTAAAGTCGCAGCTAAGTACCTGCTAACGGTTAGCGAAAAAATGAAACAGTTTATTAAAGAACATGAGATCGCTTCTTTGTAAGAACCTGTAAACTAAAAGTTGTAATCTTAAAAACTTGTGTTAGTGCTATTAATGATTTAACAGCTGCAATTCTGTCAGAGTTAGGAAAGGACTTGTATTTTACTGCTGCTTGATATACTGATGTATACCTTTTATCAAGTAGGTAATAATTATTGAGTGTGATCAGGGCTTACTTAGTGCTCAACTAACTCAATTGGACTGCTGGTTCCTTCCAGGTTTAGCAGGTAAGCGTAAGATCCAGTAGGGTGTTATTTTAAATTCAAGTCAAGAGGATTCTTCCCTAGCATGAATAAGATGCTAGTCTTAGAAAAAGTTTAAATATGTTGCTTGTCTTCAAGGAGGTAAAGTTAATTATTTTCTGTCATTACAGCTCCAAAAAAAAAGTATAACAACTGCATCATTATAGTTATAAAACGCTTCCTAGTTACTATGCTGAGGGGAAAAATTGAATTACTATTTGGTTTGAGTTCAAGAATACCATGTACTTTTGCTGAAAGCACACTTGATCTGGATTTTAACTAAGATGCATTTATAGTACTTCGTCCTTTGCTTAGTTGAAGCTTACATTGGATTCTAGTTTTGAGCATCATCAAAACGTATCATAAACAAGAACTACTCCGTAGATCCTAAACCACCATCTAGCCTATTTTTGCTAAATGAGACTCTATTCTAAAACACCTATGACTTAACATCCGCAGGTGTATACAATTTTTACCTTATCCTAGGTTTTTCATTATATACTTTTCATATTATATAAGGATGTATTCTTTATTCCTTTTATATTCATATTTCACTTCAAGCTGAATGCGCCATTAGCTATGACAAGAACTTCATGCAAGTTGATTAGTAATATTTTTAATTATCTTTATACAAAGTCTTAGTAAATGAATTTAAAAGAATTTATTTAAACTTGGAAAAGCCTAAGGTTACATCATATCTTAATTTATGATTTATAACCTATGCCTCGCTAAACTCCATGGAAAAAATATATATATTATTGGCAATCATAAACAATGTATGGTTTTAATGATTAATGGTTTGATTGTAAATCGAAGTGTTGTAGCACTGACTATATAACTTACCCATGCTGGAGGAGAATTATTTGAAGGAAACGTGGGATGGTTTGTATCCACACAAGAGTTGACTTAAAACTCCAAAACCTACGCATTTTCTTTGCAGATCAAGGGTTCCTTTGTATTGTTGGTCAAGCTAAGAGCTCGCAGCCATGGGAGAACTGTAACCACCTTCAAGTTGGACATCTTGCTTCCATGCTCCAACGTTGTGACTGTCTGGAGATAGGTCGTGAGTGGTTTTTGGTCTTTAAAGGTTGAAGTAGTTACAATGAGTGTAGATAATGGTTTTTCTTTAGGACTTGAGGTTTGAGCTTGTCTTGAGCCTACAAACTGATTGACAGAGCTCGGCCAAGAGTACTTCTTTGTCCGGTTGAGTCGATGTTCTCGTTTTCCTTTGTAGCGGTGACTCAGTGTCTTAATGTCTTCTATCCTGGGTCAAAACGATCCACGGTGGCCGGTTACATCAGCTTCATTCAGAAGGAGAAGCTTACAGGTAATGAAATGTTCCAAAGTCGATTTTAGTTCATTTTCATAAAAGGGATTTTTACAAATATTAAGAGAGATTTGAATAATAATAAGGTTTGTAACTTGCAGGTCCTTCTCCTGGCTCCGGCTCTATAGGTGGAAGTGAACTTACTCCTTCAACATTCCACTTGAGCATACACTTGGTAAGCCCCGGTTGCAAATGGGGGTTTTTTCCTGCATAATGTTGTGGTTGTTGGAAGTTTGGTTCTTGCGGTTGAAAAAGGAACGGCCTCGGTTTACCTGCTAGCTTAAAGTTTCAAATGCTTGCTTTTTTCTGTATAATTTTCGAAACCCTTAGAGGGTACTTTGTGTAGGGATGATGAAGGCTCTAGTAGCTGTGATGGAAACTGGTTTTTATGTCTCCGCCTTACGGCCTGAACAATGTAACTTCTTTTACTGCTTTTCATAGAGCTTAGCTCTAAGCCCTACGAGGTTGTTGACCTTTGTCTGGTTAATTTTTAGTTTTTAAAAATAGATTCTAGTAGGTAAAGAAAAGATTGTTAATCAGTCATGATTTTAAATGAATTCAGGGTTTTCACCTGTCAGTAATGCATGGTTACTGTTCGATAAATGTTATTTTGTTTTTGGTTAATATTTGGACAGGCCTGAGTCTTAACCTATAATTCTAAAGGCAATAAGCCATTTTATTCCTATTTGATTTTGTTTTTAAAAAATGGTTATTGTATTATTTTAAATTATTATCATGTAAATTAAAAAGGATTTACAGTGCAATGCATTATGGAAATTTTACTGTGTTAAGAGTGCTATTATTACTCTCTTTGGCTCATAAGGGTAAATTTTTAAGTATACTCTACAGTTCGGTGAAAGAATAAATATTACAAGGAAAATTATTAGTTCTGTTTTGGTATTTTCCTTCAAGGATTTTTAAAGTTGTTTTAATTCTTATAAAAGAAGGATTAGGGTAATTACTGCAAACTTGAGAATAGGAATAAGTTTATCTTTCAATAACCTAGGTAGTTGTACTTAAGTTATAGTAGAAGCTTCTGTCTTACATCAAAGACACATATTTTCTGGAAATCAATTGTTATAAGATTGTAATGAAAAATATCTTAACCTAAACCCTTGTTGATAGTCTGTTTATTATATCTATGTTTATTTGTTAAACTGTAAGTTTTGTGTTTGTAAAGAATACTAGTATTAAAATTGTTATATAGGTAGTATGATCTCTAAATGTTTTTATATACCTATGTTCAGTTCTTGTCTGAAGTAAATACATTTAATACATAAAGTATTTACTGTTTCTTTACAGAATATAATCATAAGCAAACTATAGCAGAATTTAGTTACATTTTTCATTCAGGTTAAATGAAAATCATCATATCTACCTAAACACCCAACCGTACCAGAGTACTGCCTAAGTCGGGCATGGAAAAATACATTATCGAATTCAAATTCTATTTATTTCTCATTTAGCATATTTACTATTATTTCTAACATAATCTGCCAATTACTAAGTCCAACAATACACAGTTACTCCTTTCTTCGTGACCACAAATATAGGGAAGTTGCCACCTGCAACAATTGGAAGTAGTTTGAGGATGTTGCCACTTGTTAGTGTACTCTCCACCCAGTCCCCTCCACCAAATGACCAGTTAACACTCTTTTAACAGCTTCCCTAAGCTGTTGTCTCATCATTTATTTATTTATATATAAAATATTATGAATTACATTAATTATTCTTGACCCCACTTGATCATCAATTACAAACTTAACATAAAATATAACACAATGTTCCTCAAATCACATTAAATTGTTTTTGCAAATTGGGGCATGTGACATACACACCCCTTTAAATTATAACATTGTCCTCAATGTTATTTATTCCTTGTCCTCATAGTTCCCCTGAAATAGAATTGGATATGCATCCCGCATATGACTTTCCAATTCCCAGGTGCTTCCTCTGGACTAAGTTTCTTCCATTGCACCTTCACCTGACCAATGGTGCGATTCCGAAGCAAGATCTCCCTCCATTCAAGGATACAATCCGGTTCCACCAGAAAATATCCTTTGGGTTCCACCTGCACATCATTCCAATCAATAACATGAGTAGTATCATGTACATATTTTTTTTAATACAGAAATGTGAAAAACATTGTCAACTCTTAGATTCGGTGGGAGAGCTAACTGATATGCCACCTGTCTGATACTAGACAGTATTTCAAAAGGACCACAATATCGAGGTGCTAGCTTGGCATAGCTACCCAGCCTCGAAGAACTCTTTTTGGGTCTCACCTTAATGAAAACATCTTCGCCTACCTGGAACTCCTTTGGAGTTCATTTAAGGTTTGCTTGATTTTTTTGTTGATCTTGCGCAATTTTCAAATTACCTTGTACCTGTTTTACAATTAATTCCATTTCTTTCAATAATTCAGGTCCTAATACTAACCTGTCCACTAGATTACTCCAAGAGATGGGAGTATTGCATTTCCTTCCTTACATAATCTCAAAATAACTATACCTAGATGAGGCTTGATAGTGATTATTGTCAGCAAATTCTACCAGTTGTAAATAATCTTCCCATTTACCTGACTGCAAACTCGTAATGTCCATATCGAGTTCTAAAGGTTGTTTTGAAGATGTATTCATCTTTGATTCTGACCTGGTGGTATCTAGACCGTAAATCAATCTTTGAAAACAATGTGGATTCACGTAGTTGATCAAACAGATCATCTATGTGAGGTAACGGGTATCTGTTCTTGATAGTCATTTTATTTAATTGACGATAATCTATACATAGTCGTAGAATTCCATCCTTCTTCTTAACAAAGATCACAGGTGCCCCCCAGGGAGACACACTGGGTCTAATGTAATTCTTATCAATAAGTTATTTTGACTGTGACTTAAGTTCATTTAATTCTAGTATATTCATCTAATAAGGGGATTTTGAGCTGGGAACTGTACCAGGTACCAGCTTAATAGTAAAAACTAATTCCCGTTTCGAAGGAAGTCTGGGAATTTCTTCCGGAAATACATCTGAATATTCCTTTAGAATTGGTGTATCTTCTAATTTTAATTTATCTATGTTGTTAATGTTTTCTTCGTCGATTATTGTTACTACATAAGGCTTACAGCCTTTCCTAACATCTCTCTTAAGCTGCAGAGCAGAGATCTTCGTTACAGTTGTTTTCCTAGGGATCCCCCTTACATTTATTAACTTTTCGTCGTTATTTATGCAAGTAAAAGTTTTATCAAAGCAATTCAAGACCACCCTATGTTGCTCTAACCAATCCATACCAATTAATATATCATATGAACCTAAAGGTATCACATTGAGCTTAACAAAAGTTTCAAACTAATCCATAGTTACTGCACAATTCTTTACAAAACTAATTACCTTTCTCTTTGCACCAGTAGCTAGCTGAACTAACCAAAAACTTGCAAACTTTTCAACTGGAAGCTTACACTTTTCTACTAAATTAGGAGAAATATAGCTTAAACTAGATATAGGTATTTGATTTATCTTACCTTCCACTTCCACCATGGAAGTTTGATAATCTGCTTGTCGGTTCTCTAATGTTGCATTGATCCTGGGCATTGTTCTCACTAGATCACCAACAGTCATCTCCTCTTGGATTGTGTGTATGTTGCTAACAGTCTTCTTCCAATTGGGGCAGACTGATGCATAATGCAAACCATTGCATTCCCAACACTTTATGGGTTCCTTCCGTTCAAATTTCTTTGTATAGTTACTGTGGTTGTTAGCAGATTCTTTATTCCTTTGATTATTCATATTGGTTTGTGAATTACTTTTATTCCTTTGGAAATCCTTATTAGAAAAATTTCTAGTGTTATTATTTTTAGAATTTCGATTAGGTACAAACTCTTTCTTCCTCTGTTCAAAGTTATTATTCCTTTTGGCCTTCTAGTTGGCCATACTCTCCTTTTTATGATTCTATTCATAACAAAAATTTGCTTTTCTCATTGCTTCTTCTAATGTTTTCGGATTTTCATACTCAATCCTGTCCTTTATATGATAAGGTAAACATCTAAGAAATCATTATCCCTTAGGTTTCTCATCCATAATATATGGCACATACCTAAGCAGACTTATAAATTTACTATTCAGTTCTTTCATATTCATTGTACCCAGTTTTAACTCGTAAAATTCCTTAGCCATTTCCTCATAGTATTGTTCAGATAAAAATTTATTTTTGAAATATTTCTTGAATGTACTCCAATTTATGTTTTTCTCCCTTATACCTTTTACTCTTTTTAAGTCCTTCCACCATATATCAGCTTTTCCCGTAAGATTATAAATAGCCATCCTGGCCTTCAGTTGATTAGAGTAGTTATAAATTTTGAAGTATTTCTTCATCCCAGACAACCAGGATTTTGCTTCTCCCCCCTTCTTAGTTTCTCCATTAAATGTTGGCGACTTGATATTCTTGAACCCCCCATAGATTTCTTCATAAGGTTTATATTTTCTTTTCCCAGTATGGTAGTTATATTCACTACTGTCACTAGTACAATGAGAGTTTTGTTTATGTAAATCACCCTATACTTCGGAAGATGAACTACTTTTGTTTTTAACTTGTTCAGTATTTTTATCCGATATATTGATAACCTATATCTTCAGACTCAGTTCTTTAACCCTTTCCCTCAGTATGAAATATTTCTATTAAGATCTGATTTAGCTCCTCTTGAGCTCTCAGAATCCTCTCATTTTCTTTCTTAACTGATTCCATCTCTGGTTTTAATTTTTTAACTGTTTGTAGTAGTTCGGAAGAATTATTAGTTATCTCTTGTTATATAGGTTCTTTTTGAAGATTATTTCGTTTAGTTTAAGGAAATTCCTCATCCGCATATTCTTCCAATCTATCCATACCTGTCATTAACTCGGAAACAAAATTCTCTTTGTGTATCATTCAAAGAAAACAACATCAGCATAATTATTTAAATTTACTATTCCACATAAGCAAGTTGAGCTACATTCAGGCTTAGTGTTTGAACCTTGTGCTCTGATACCACATGTAATATTGCAAAAATTCGTAAAAATTTAAAAATTTTCAAGTGACATAAAATGTCTAAAGTCGCAACTAAGTACCTGCTAACGGTTAGCGGAAAAATGAAACAATTTATTAAAGAACATGAGATCGCTTCTTTGTAAGAACCTGTAAACTAAAAGGTGTAATCTTAAAAACTTGTGTTAGTGCTATTACTGATTTAACAGCTGTAATTATGTCAGAGTTAGGAAAGGACTTGTATTTTGTTGTTGCTTGATATAATGATGTATACCTTTTGTCAAGTAAGTAAGAATTCTTGAGTGTGATCAGGGCTTACTTAGCGCTCAACTAACTCAATTGGACAATTGGTTCCTTACAGTTTTAGTAGGTAAGCATAAGTTCCAGTAGGGTGTTATTTTAAATTCAAGTCGAGAGGATTCTTCCCTAGCATGAATAAGATGCTAGTCTTAGAAAAAGTTTAAATATGTTGCTTGTCTTCAAGGAGGTAAAGTTAATTATTTTCTGCCATTACAGCTCCAAAAAAAAAGTATAACCGCTACATCAACATAGTTATAAAACGCTTCCTAGTTACTATGCCAAGGGGAAAAATCGAATTACTGTTTGGTTTGAGTTCAAGAATACCATGTACTTTTGCTGAAAGCACACTTGACCTGGATTTTAACTAAGATGCATTTATAGTACTCCGTCCTTTGCTTAGTTGAAGCTTACATTGGATTCTAGTTTTGAGCATCATTAAAACGTATCATAAACAAGAACTACTTAGTAGTTCCTAAACCACCATCTAGCCTCTTTTTGCTGAATAAGAGTTATTCTAAAACTCCTATGACTTAACATCCACAAGTGTATACCATTTTTACCTTATCCTAGGTTTTTCATTATATACTTTTCATATGATATAAGGATGTATTCTTTATTCCTTTTATATGCATCTTTCACTTCAAACTGAATGCACCATTAGCTATGACTAGAAATTCATGCAAGTTGATTAGTAGTCTTTTGAATTATCTTTATACAAAGTCTTAGTAAATGAATTTAAAATAATTTATTTAAACTTGGAAAAGCCTAAGGTTACTTCATATCTTAATTTATGATTTATAACCTATGCCTCTCTAAAATCCATGGCAAAAATATATATATTATTAGCAATCATAAACAATGTATGGTTTTAATGATTAATGGTTTGATTGTAAATCGAAGTGTTGCAGAACTGACTATAGAACTTACCCACGCTGGAGGAGAATTATTTGAAGGACACATGGGATGGTTTGTATCCACACAAGAGTTGACTTAAAACTCAAAACCTACGCATTTTCTTTGCAGACCGAGGGTTCCTTTGTACTGTTGGCCGAGCTAAGAGCTCACGACGATGGGAGAACTGTAACCACCTTCAAGTTGGACATCTTGCTTCCATACTCCAAAGCTGTGATTGTCTGGAGAGAGGTCATGAGTGGTCTTTGGTACTTAAAGGTTGGAGTAGTTACATCGAGTGTAGATAATGGTTTTTCTTCAGGACTTGAGGTCTAAGATTGTCTTGAGCCTACAAACTGGATGACAGAGCTTGACCAAGAGTACTACTTTGTCCGATTGATTCGGTGTTCTTGTTTCCCTTTGCAGTGGTGACTCAGTGTCTTAATGTCTTCTGTCCTGGGACAAAATTATCCACAGTGTCCGGTTACCTCAACTTCATTCAGAAGGAGAATCTTACAGGCAATAAAATGTTCCAAAATCGATTTTAGTTCATTTTCGTAAAAGGGGTTTTTACAAATCTTAAGAGAGATTTGAATAATAATAAGGTTTGTAACTTGCAAGTCCTTCTCCTGGATCTGGCTCTGTAGGCAGAAACGAGCTTACTCCTTCAACATTCAACTGGAGCATACACTTGGTAAGCCCCGGTTGCAAACAAGGGTTTCTTCCTGCATAATGTTGTGGTTGTTGGAATTTTGATTCTTGCGGTTGAAAAAGGCACGACCTTGGTTTACCTACTATCTTAAAGTTTCAAATGCTTGCTTGTTTTCTGTATAAGTTTCGAAACCCTTAGAGGGTACTTTATGCAGGGATGATGAAGGCTCTAGTAGCCATGATGGAAACTGGTTTTTATGTCTCTGCCTTACGACTTGAACAATGTAACTTCTTTTACTGCTTTTCATAGAGCTCAGCTCTAAGCCCTATGAGGTTGTTGACCTCTGTCTGGTTAATTTTTAGTTTTTAAAAATAGATTCTAATAGGTAAAGAAAAGGTTGTTAATCAGTCAGGATTGTAAATGAATTGAGGTTTTTCACCTGTCAGTAATGCGTGGTTACTGTTCGATAAATGTTATTTTGTTTTTGGTTAATATTTGGACAGGCCTGAGTCTTAACCTGTAATTCTAAAGGCAATAAGCCATTTTCTTCCTATTTGATTTTTTTTTAAATGGTTATTGTATTATTTTAAATTATTATCATGTAAATTAAAAAGGATTGACAGTGCAATGCATTATGGAGATTTTACTGTGTTAAGAGTACTATTATTACTCTGTTTGGCTCATAAGGGTAAATTTTTAAGTATACTCTACAGTTCGGTGAAAGAATAATTATTACAAGGAAAATTCTTAGTTTTGTTTTAGTATTTTCCTTCAAGGATTTTTACAGCTGTTTTAATTCTTATAAAGAAGGATTAGGGTAATTACTGCAAACTTGAGAATAGGATTAAGTTTATATTTCAATAACCTAGGTAGTAGTACTTAAGTTACAATAGAAAATTTTGTCTTACATCAAAGACACATATTGTCTGGAAATCAATTGTTATAAGATTGTAATGAAAAATATCTTAACCTAAACCCAAGGTGATAGTCTGTATACTATATCTATGTTTATTTGTTAAACTGTAAGTTTTGTGTTTGTAAAGAATACTAGTATTAAAATAGTTCTATAGGTAGTATGATCTCTAAATGTTTTTATATTCCTATGTTCAGTTCTTGTTTCAAGTAAATTCATTTAATACATAAAGTATTTACTGTTTCTTTACAGAATAAAATCATAAGCAAACTATAGCAGAATTTAATTACATTTTTCATTCAGGTTAAATGAAAATCATCATATCTACCTAAACATGCAACTGTACTAGAGTACTGCCTAAGATAGGCGTGGAAAAATACAGTATGGAATTCAAATTCTATTTATTTATCATTTAGCATATTTACTAATATTTCTAACATAATCTGCCAATTACTAAGTCCAACAATACACAGTTACTCCTTTCTTCATAAACCCTAATTAAATACTAACATGCCTATATTTGAAAACTAGTAAAGATTTTACTGAAGACAATAAATAAATATAATAACATGAAAGAAAATAGAACCAGTCAATAATGAGGTGACAACAACTTATGGAGGTTGTTCCTCCCAACCAACTCCTAGAGGAAGCTTAGACTGCACTTCCTCAGGACCCCTGAGCCTGTTTCCTGGTCCTCCTGGTAGAGTACTGGGTGAAGGATATATCCTTAAGACCTTCTATCACCTGACTGGTCCAATTACCTCTGTAATTCAAATATTCTCACAGCAGTAAGAACTTCAACCTAATAGCTGCAATAAGTTCAATCTCAACAGTTAACCCCTCAAAATCACTTCAGAAATCCCCTCCATCGAATTTCTCATGAGTAAATTCATTCGTTCTGAATGATCACCTCTTATAAATGAGCAGCCTCAGCTGTCTTCAATGTAAAATTTTGTAGAGATGCCTAGGTCTTCTGGGTTAGTTTTCATTTAATGAGACACCTGCTCCAATTCCACTTTCTTGGGGAATTGTGACCACAAATATAGGGAAGTTGCCACCTGCAACAGTTGGAAGTAGTTTGAGGATGATGCCACTTGTCAGTGTACTCTCCACCCAGTCTCCTCCACCAAGTGACCAGTTAACACTCTTTTAACAGCTTCCCTAAGCTGTTGTCTCATCATTTATTTATTTATATATAAAATATTCTGAATTACATTAGTTATTCTTGACCCCACTTGGTCATCAATTACAAACTTAGCATAAAATATAACACAATGTTCCTCAAATAACATTAAATTGTTTTTGCAAATTGGGGCATGTGACAATCACAAAGGTAAGCACTCTCGCCAAAATAAAAACACTAGAAAATATAACAAAGATTTTTCTAAGTACATTTGCTATACATGTGATGAAAGAGGACACCTTGCAATAGATTGTCCTAGAAACAAAGATAGATCTCACAAGAGGAAGGGAAACAAGAAAAGACATCATGCTCATGCTACAGAATATGATGAGACTTACAGGCAGAGAGTCAAACAAGACAATGATGATTCTTCAAGTGATGAAGAATATTTTTTTATTTCCTCTCTCACGGGAAACATCACACATGGAAGCAATGATTGGATTATAGACAGTGGGGCTTCCAAAAACATGACAAGATTCAAAGAATCATTTGTGAAACTATCAGAACATGAATCACCCCATAAGGTGAAACTTAGGGATGACTACCAGTATCCAATAAAAGGTAGTGGAGAATCCTCCTACAAATTAGACTCTGGAAAGTCTATGAAAATAAAGGATGTCCTATTTGTACCAGGACTAAAGAAGAACTTCTCTCCATCTCTCCATTAGATGCAAAAGGCATGAGATTTGCATTTATAGATGGACAAGTTCTCATGTGGCCAAAAGGAAAGACTATTGATGATGCAGTAGTGATTGGAGAACGAGAGGGAGGACTATACAGATTAAAGGGCCAACCAGAACAATCTTTGGTTCATGACTCAATAGAACCAAATGAACTTTGGCATAGAAGGCTTGCACATGTGCACTATAGGACACTACCACTTGCAAGCAAAGTTGTTGAAGCTCTTCTAGAAATACAAGCAAAACATGAAGGAGTATGCAAGGGATGTGCGAAAGGAAAGAACACAAAGAATACATTTCCAAGTAGTGAAAGCAAGGCTAAAGGAATCTTCAAAATCATTCACTCCAATGTATGTGGTTCGATGTCATCTAGTTCATTAAGAGGGTATGTATACTATGTTTCTTTCATTGATGATTTTTCTAGGAAGACATGGATATACTTCATGAATAACAAAGATGAAGTATTTATCAAGTTCAAGGATTTCAAAGCCTTGATTGAAAACCACACAGAGAAGAAGATCAAGATTTTTCAATCAGAGAATGGCAGAGAATTCACATCAAATGAATTCAAGGATTTATGCAAAGATTCAGTGATGAAGAGGGAGTTGACCACTCCATATAATCCACAACAAAATGGGGTTGAAAAAAGGAAGAATAGAACGATCATGGAAGCTGCAAGGGAAATGATTCATGATCAAGATTTTCCTATGCATCTATGGGCAGAAACTGCTAGAACAGCTGTGTATTGTTTGCCTATTGTTATCTCTCATATACCTCTCAACGTTTGGTTGTAACCCTAAACGATAGATCCATCCCATTCCATTCATGAAGAATTCCATTCAATTCAACCCTAAACATGAAGAATTCCATTCAATTCAACCCTAAACGATGGATCTGGATGTAACTGATACAACCTAAAAACCATAATGGCTATCGGGACAAGATTCAGACGGGACAAATAAGTCATTTCCAACAATGTAACTTGAGGCAAAATTCCATTTCCTTGATTATACATTTTTATGTGTGTCAATCTGAGAATATTGTGATGATGGAGGAGCCTACATCTCTCTCTTGAAGATATTGTAGACACAATGTCTAAATCTAAAAGGCCTCCCTAGGTCTCACTTGTACAAGTTGTAGATCAGCATAAAACCTTAGTTTGTTTTTAAACAAGTGTTCAGCCTTGAAGATCCACATCTACCATATGAAGGATTTGTTCAACATTATTAAGTACCCTTATTTGAAAATTGTTCTTCAATGATTGAAAATGATCATGCTTGATGACAAAAATAGGTATAGTCCAAAGGGTAACATCTGCAACGTGTGCATTGATTTATTTAGTTCATTGGATACATGGGTAAACACTAAAACCAGGAAGCGTAAAACCATGCATAAATATATGATCTTCGTAAACACTCGTGTAAATATCACAAAAATAGTTAATGACAAAATGAATAGATAAGGACTGAGTTATTTGGTTCATTGGATACAGGGGTTGTCCTAGTATTAACATAGTATGGTAGTTGTCTAGGGTTAGGGTTAGGGATTTACATGCCTCAATCCTTAATTAATGTTAGGGATTTTAACCCTATAGATTCAAGTTCAAAGTCCACAAATGACTAGCTCCACATGTGTGAATAGTGTGAGATGATATGGCATCCACTTGGTATTACGGTCGTAAACATGATAGGTCAAATTGTTGGAGGCATAACTCTCACATACAAACTTTAATTGCAGTAACTTTTGCAACATTTAAAAAATATCGTTGTGTGTAATAATAACAAGGGTTTGTGAGATAATATTGAACATTTTAAATCCTAAAAAATTCCCATTTAATGCCTCAAATAGAATCCAGAAGGTTCAAGACCCCAAATCACCAAAGTGGAACCTACGCATAAAATGGGCCCTACAAACCAATACCTCCAAATTTTCAACCTAGAAAGTAACAAAATAGATGACAAATTATATAATGATTCATTCTAGCTCATACTCCCCATGTAGGGAGGCCTTTGGTCCCCAAAATATTTTACTAGAAGAGGTGAGAAATATTTTCCTCTACCTTCTCCTTGGAGTATCATTTTCCCTTGCTTGGAAGTTGTCCTTTCAACTTTATTCCCCTTCTAACCAATATTTTATCCCTCTAACCAATATTTTTTTAAGTATTCCAAAAACTTGACTTCATTGGGAATGTTTTCATGGAATGTTCTTAGTGAATGTATTCCAAAAACTTGACTTCATTGGGAATGTATTCCAAAAACTTGAATTCATTGGGAATATTTAAATCCCTAACCCTAACCCTAAACATCTACCATACTATGTTAAAGCCTACGGGTGTAGAGTAAGGAGAGAGGAGTGGACAAGAAAATGAATAATCAGGCCAATGTAGACTAGAGAATTGACCTAGAAGTTGTGTGATCAAGTCGGTGTAGTGTTAGAAGCTCTCAGAATGTGAACTCATCTATAGAGGTTGGAGAAACTAATGCATTTCGTCAGATATCCGACATATATGCTATACTACAAACATATTACATTCATGTATATGACTTTATCCATGTCTACGGGGAGCACAATATGAGTGCAGACCGTTTATCCAAGGAAACATTGAATATGAATGCTGGCCTCCTCTCCTTCTCATAACTTTTAGAAGGAGAAATCATTGAGGAAGGCATAATACAATTAATTTAATATCCTTTTGATTTGTGTGTCATAGTCTTTTTTGGTTCTTTCTACTATGGGATACGTCAACATCTTTATTGTTTTACCTGGGGATATAGAGTTTGTTTTCATCCCCTTAGAGGTGTGTTTTCTCCACCCTCGATGCCTCCTTGGATAAGTTTTTTGGGATCCTTATGTTCTCCGTGTGGTATTGCTACTTCTGTCATCTTGGGATTGTGGGTTCCGTCCCTCCCCTTGAGATATTTTTTGATACTTATGATCTCCGCTCATTAATGGACTGACTTATTGCCAGGACTATGTAAAAGTTACCTTTTATTCACTACTGAATATCAAGGAAGACCTCTTTTTTTTTTTGAAAAAAAAAAGATACAGAATATTTGCAAATGATTTTATCACATATATTGAGATCCGTAAACTTGGTCTTTTATATTTTTGGGTGAGGAAACTAAATTAAAATAGGTACACCTAAGAATATTGTAGAAAACATAGTTTGTATTTTGAGATTAATTGGCTGAAGCATTTGATATGGAACGACTTGATATCTATATCGTGTTAAAGGACTATGCGATGAATTTTTATACTAGGGAATTATTGATATTATTCAGGATAATGATATCACCATTATGTCATGCTTATAAGTCTTTCCAAGTTTTTTGCTGGTATTTTTCTATTATTTGCCAAAAACAAATTCGGCCATGGTGCAGGTAGAACAAAACAGGTATTTGTCAGACCCGTCTTCCTCCAGCGAGGGGAGTTTGGAAAGGCTAGAGGAAAGTGAAACATCCAGTGGGTCTACAAGGGCTAGATCAACTAGATGCCATAATATCAGAAGAAAATTCAATAAATGCATGAATTTTTTTCTCAAAGGAGGGGGGTCATGTTCTTGTTATGATGAGACAGTAGGAGACATCGAGGTGCCTTTAAGGTACAAACACCTAGTGAAACAATGGGTACCTAGGGATATTCCTCAAGTAAACACTGTTTTTTTGTGAATGAGAGGATATATAGGATTGCACCATCATAATTACATGGATTGGGGTTCTTTTGTATGGATGGAATAAAGGTTGGATACGAAAGATGTACATAATTAATAGAGTATGTTGGACCCTCTTAAAACTACAGTGATTGGATGCGCTTGGTCCAATATACACGAAGTATGCATAGATATGGGTTGTCAGCAAATTATATACAACTAAAAGACAAAGATCAAAATAAAGGAGCAACGTTGTACATTAACAGAAGGCCAAAAATAACTGGGAATATTGCGAGGTTTATAAACAATACACAACCAAGGTCTACACTTAAGCAACCCAACTACATATTCGAGTCGTGTGAAGGAGACTGTGTCTTTGTATGTGCCATTAAATCAATAGTTGCTGGGGAAGAACTGCTTATTAATTACAATTTGAATCATGTATATACAAACACGGTTAGTATGGTTGTGGTACATCCAATAACTTACCCAACCTTTTATTAATTATTTTAACATCTATAGGATTTTTTGTTAGCATATAATTATGATTTTCTATTAAATTTACTATGTTGACTTTACAAGGAGGTGATGGGGGGATCATCACCCCAGTAGAAGGCAAGAGGAGTACACGATCCATGAGGAAACATGTATACATCAAAATGTTATGTTTTAAAATTATTTTAGTGAATATTTGGTTTCGTTAGGTAATGTTTAGTATGTTTTTGATGCAAGGTTCTCTCAGGGGAACGTCACTCACAGAAGATGTTAGTAGACCTGAATCAAGGCAAAACGTATACATCGATATTGCCATTGTAAAAATTTAGGATGGACAAACATATATGTTGTTATGTATTTTCATTAGTATATTCGGTTCATTTATATAATCTTATCTATTTTCCATGCAAAGCGTTGATTAGGGAAGCCAATCAGCTATTGATCAACTGACTGCAACATCGGGGCAATAGGTACACATGAATGTAATTCTACATTTGAAATACTTTAAAATTGTACACATGTATATCGTGTAGCATAATGTTTATTTGTTTATGTATTTTTTCATTTTTATGTCTATGTTCATGATGATAATGTTGTCTAATTGTTTTGTAGGTTAATGATCAGGGAAAGTCCCCAATTGTTGATTAGACGACTGGAGCCTCGAGGAAACGCATAAACCTAAATGTAATTCCACATTCTAAATATTTCAAAATTGTACACATATAAAACATGTAGCATAATGTTTATTTTTGTTATGTATTTTTTAGTTTTTACATATTACATTCATTGTGACCATGTTCTCTAATTTTTTTGTAGGTGGATGACCAGGGAAAGTCCCCAGCTGTTGACCACACCACACCCTTGTCTAGGCATCAGGAAAACCTAGATGCAATCCTAGGAATCTATCATGATAGACAATTTTGTTAATATAATTTTTTGTGCAAACTATTGCTTCAAAGCCTAAGCAACGTTTTATATATTTTTGTTGTAGACATGGGATTCAGTTTATGAAACGCCAACTCAGCAGTATTTACGGTTTGATCTCTCCTAGTTGATGAAATATAATGAAATTAGTAGGTCTGCAGACCCGTTGAGGGTGCTACAGAAGACCATGGAAAAACAAAATGAGGAGCTGGTTTTTATGTCATTGACAGTTCCACAAATAGAAGAGATCAAATCAAAGTGTAACATCTCCATAAAGAATACATCAGGAAAAATTTGAATTAATCAAAGAAACACAAACAAGGGGTTTGTTTTGGCTGTCAAGATATTTTATTGATCATGCAAAAGAAATTTTAGAAAGAGTATAAGCAGACAAAGGATGTCCAAAACGTTTCTTTATATTTAAAGAAAAAGTGTAGCTACTAGATACTTGATTTTGACAAAATACACATAGATCATAATTTCATAGAGTACAATTTAAAGATCTATCAATAGCCCATTTACAGTTCATTTCATTGGTAAGAAAACAACCATAAGTCAAGCTAAAGTATATGAGAAACTAAATCAGATCTACTTACTTGAATCCAGGGGAAACACACTTAGAGAATCAACTCCTCCCAACCATAGGAGGCAGCAACTCAACAGTTTGCTCCGCTCCACCCCCGAGCTGGATCACCAACCATGCACTAGAACAACAAGTAACTTCCTCAATCCTCAAGTCCGTAACAAGTTTTCACGATGGACTTATAAAATATAAAAACATTCAACACATGCACTCAACATTCGTTTTCCCCATGCACAACACAGCGTCCTGTGCTATTCCAGTGGACTCATATAAATAGCTTTGCCCAGGTCTTATGCCATCCCAATCAAATCTCCAATCATATCCTTAAATTCCTATGATTTAGGATCTTGTCTGGTTGTTAAGTTTTGGATTGGATTTGATTGGTATCAATCACTCTAGCTTGCTTATACATATTCTTTGGTGCCATGGTTGGTGCCCCCTCATGTAGTTGAGTTCTCCAAGTGTTATTTTCTTTATTAATAAATAAATAAAAAGGTTTGTTGTGCAAATGCCATTTGAGTTTTTGAGTTTCATAACTCATTACATAATAAAAAATAATAATTTTCAAACCATGAAAATAAAAGCAGTGTCATGGGAGTATTACATTTCTCCCCTCCTTATTCTTAACACCGTCCTCGGTGTTCTTTTTATTCTAAGATCCCTTGCTTATTCTGGAACATGGAGGGATATGCTTCCTGCATTTTATCATCCATTTCCCAAGTTGCCTCTTCAAGGCTGAAGTGCTTCCATTGCACTTTTATTTGAACGATGACTCGATTCCAGAGCATACGTTCCTTCCTATCTAGAATGCGGAAAGGTTCGGTCTAGAACTCACCTGCGAGTTCTACCTGAATCACATTCTAGTCAATTATGAGTAGCATCATGTATATATATATATATATAT
>LPNX010395860.1:145302-165799 GCA_001517045.1 Pseudotsuga menziesii
TCAAAAGGTCCACAATACCTTGGTGCCAGCTTGGAACATCTTCCCAAACTCAAAGAAATATTCTTTGACTTTACCTTTAGATATAAGTGATCACCAATGTTGAACTCTCTTGGAGTTTGTTTTAAATCCTCATAACTTTTTTTTTGCCAATCCTGGGAAACATTTAACGTATTGACAATCTTTATAGCGTAGTGCAATCAAGCAATGCTTCAATGCATACATGTTTTCTTGTAACCATACTTTTTCCTCTTCCACATACAAGAAGATAAACATGTTAATCATTATCTTAAGATTCTAAACATTTTACATCACCCCAAGCAGATATCGACATCTTACTAATATCGGGAACATGCTTATTATGTCTTCTTCATAACATTATAGATTCCAAGTTAGTTAAGTATTATTACAGTGTCCATTCCAATTACAGGTTATAAAACTTCACTAGTTATCACTACATTTAACCCTTATATATTGGGAGGTCAAAATAAAATATATCATATTATCTATCTTCAAGCACAACTCCACTCTTCATGCATTTATTTAAGAATTTCTATTTATGTACACACAAAGTAAACACAAAATTTTGCATTCAAAAAGTTAATGCTTCACATAGTATAGATCATACATGTTTGTATTAGAGTTCATTAGGTTGAATTGCTATTAACCTCATACCTAGTTCATTTATGCAATTCTTTTTAATCGAACTTGTAAACTGAAACTGTGTTGACGAACTTATGTCACCTAATCTAAAATATTTGTAATTTTTCATAGTATAATTATTTGATTTATAAAATACAAAGATCATCCTCCCGGATTTAAAATGTCAGTGCTATTCTATAAAATATAGAATCATCCAATGTTACAAAATCCTTGTTTCCTATTCACAATGACCATTAAACATATACGAATTCAATGCTACCCTTTCACTATCAATTACAATGGTTATATTTGACTAATGCATTGTAATGACACTTCCTTTTTATTTCATCATTTATATTAATTTATAAAGGATAAATAGTTAGTCCCAAAACATTTCATCTTTACATTAGCCATTCGTCCGAACCCTAAAATGGGTATGATTGAAAGTAACATTGAGCCTTATACCCATATAATGTTATATGACTACTTAAGGGATCAAGACATTAAATTAGGGTTGGCTAGTCAACTCAAAACCATCATAAAGAAAAAGTAAGAATACCAAATGCTTCCTTACCATGGATCTCCTACCTTTTCTAGTGACTCTGTCACTACAATCAAAGTGAATAACGCATGTATAATCATAGTAAAATATATTTACATATAAACTACCTTTACATCATATTTGCATTTCTTGCAATTAATGTATGTGATCTTATCAATTTACATGATTAACTTTGACTAACAATCTCAATATTACATCAGTGCTACTTACAAATGACTACAGGTGTACCAGATGTACATTTAAGCAGAAATCAATATAGACTCATATGCTTATATCCATGACATACTATTATCTACTAGAATCTGTAAGTGTGGGTTAGGATAATATCGATCAATTGTTAGTATGACATAAAATAATATTCACCTCATTACATTCAACTATGTAACAACCCCACAGTATTAACTTATGAAGTTATATAATGTGAAGTGCATAATAGATAGAAAAATGATCTTCTAAATAAAATTAATTTAAAATTTAATCTATTTCATTTATATTTTGATAATTATAAATCCTTTCAAAGAAAATTATTTTCTTTCATCATAAGTAAGAAGTCCACCTTTAGATAAAATATCCAAAAGTACATATATTGATTTAAGAGAGAGAAAAAAAAAACCCCAAAAGTAATATATATATATTTATATGGAATAATATAAACCACCTACGACTCCCGTCCAAAAGATGGTTATAAATTCTTCTAAGACTCTTGAAATTAAGAATACATATATAACCCCATTCCTTGGTATAAATTGTCCATCTCAAATTTCCATATTATAGAACTTTCAAAATATAAAATCTCAAAATGAAGGATACGTGTCTTTTAATTTCATTTAAACATTCTTTTCAAGGCATACATATAATAAATTAAAAAACTAACAATTTTCTTTATCTATATGAACATAAAAAGAGATAGATATATATATTAAAATACAACTCAGCATTTTCTTTTTGACCCAAAAAGTCTCTGCTTTTCTACTTAATAGGGCGCCAAAAGGTAAAGGTTTGCAGGGTTGGAACGTTAAGTGAACTTGAAAATCAAGGTATATAACAGTTAGTTTATGATTGGTATTACATGGTTTAGTATATATGAATCCATAGATAATCAAACCTTTACGTGGAAATTTTTTTATTAATTAATAAAATGAAAAACAACTCAACTACACACGTCAACGACTGCCATTATATCATTGCTCACGATATTCTTGATCGTTGTCAGTGGGTGTGGGTTCAATGATACCACAATGTAACAACCCCAAAATACTAATGCATAAATATAATAAATGAAAATATTATGAGGTTTTGTAATGTCGAGTAACTAAAAGATGGTTTGAAGACATGTGAAAAGTTATTCTTTATAACAATAGTTAGGACAAAATTGACTCTATAATCCAACAATATTATCAAACAGCTTATAAACCCTTTTGAAGGAAACTTACTATTTCTTTCATTATAAAGTAGGAAATCCACGATAAAGTAAAAAGTCCAAAAATGAATATAATATATATAATATATATATATATATATATATATAAAGTTAGTATCTATGGGTTCCGAACTTATAACCTCCTATTTATAATTCTTCTCATCTCAACCATTCATTCAAGAAAATAACCTCTACCTTTATAACCACACTTTCTCATATTTATATGCATCCACAAAATAATTTTATTAGTCTAAAACTCTATGTTCCCTATTTAAGAATTTATTTACAAGGTACCTCTATTTAAAAATAATATTACTTGTAACACAAGTGACAAGATGCTCATATTCTAAATCCATTTCATATTTTGAATCCCTTTTTATATGTAAATATTAAGATTCACTTATGATTATGCTAATGTTACAACAAAATAATTCTCATTTCTTTTTCCCTTACCCCAACACGCAAGTGGATTTGAGTTAGCGATAGAAATCATTTGTTGTTGTTGTGGTGGGAACATATTAGTTGGTATGAGTGGTTGCTTGGAAGCTTCTAGTTGTGACAATAATTGTTTAGAAATATATAGTTTAGGGTATAAGTAGGTCAAGCGATCATCGGTGCATAGGTTGCATGGGAGATTGGACTTCTTTTCTCCTTTTTACCCCCACCAACATTGTTTTTGTTATTGTTATTTCTATTCACATTATTATTTCCCTTATTCTCATTATTTTTATACTTATTCTTCTTCTCTTTGTGTTGTTGGTTTCCCTTAGCATTGGCCATTTGTACTGATAAAACGTCCGCGGGAGGGTTGGGTTTGAGGTTTTTGAAAATTATCTTTTTAGATATAGGTACATTTAGGTTGCTACCTTGACAAGCCATCTAATTCTCAACTAAACCAACCACACCATCAACATGAGGTCTAGGGGTTGGTTTAGTTGAATCGGTATCTCCTCTAGAAGGAGTAGGTAGAATACCATACAACATTCTTGATTGGAAATACATCGAGTCAAGTGGTTGATACTTAATAATGGATTGAATTTATATTTTCATTCCAGAGAGGGACACATCCTTTGCAATGAAAGGTTGCACTGATTTAATAAACCAATCAATGAAGAACTCATCATGGTTTTGTGACTTTGTCAAACTACGTCTCCTCCTCCATTGATGAATGGATCGGAGATGTGCATGGACTTGTCACTATTTGAACGAATTAAGGAGTTGTGTGTTAGTCTTGTAGTGGACTGGTAACTTGAAATGGGTTAAGAATGTGATTGCAATCGCATTGAAGTTTCGAAACGAAGTTCACAACAACTCATTGTAATACTTTGCTACTACCCTTGTTTAGGTCCTTTTAAAGAGACGCAACCTAGTGGAATCATCCATCAACGAGTACAAAGAACACCAAAGATGAAATTTCATCATATGGTTAGTCATATATTCTTTGGGATTCCCTTCAAACTTAGGGATGTCTAAAGGAAATTTGTTAGGGATATGAGGCCATCTAGGATTGTGTAACACTTGATCATTGATTAACTTTGTCAGAATCGTTTGGAAAATTAGAAGTAGCTAAGAATGGTAAATTTGTTTGTGCCATAGAATTCCAAACCACATGAGAATTTGTTTCCCATTGTTTTGTGCTGATAAAATATTGACCTGATATATAGGAATTCCTACTGGAATTGTGAAAGATTGACTACTTTGCCAAAAATTATGGTTTTGGCTGAACTATGTTTGCATGAATGACAACATATTTCCTCCTGGTATGCCCCTCATGAATGGTTGGATTCCTTGTGAGGTATTAACATTTTATGGATTGACCATGTTCATCCCTCTTTCCTCAGACAAAGGAATGTTTCCTTGGTGAATATTATGCACCCAGGAAATCCAGCACTAGTGCCCCCTATTTCTAGATTAATTATATTGTCTTGTGGAATATTCCATCCTATAGGAGCATCAATGTTTATACCTCTCATTCCTTGGAAAATCATGTTCATCTAAGGATAGCTAAGAGATGAATGACTCCGGTCAAAGTTGAAAGGGTGGGAATGGACGTATAACAACCATAGGGTGGGAATGCATAGGATGGAAATAATGGACCACTTCCAAGGATAGTAGTGGTCATTGATATGGGAGGGTTATTAGCATTCATGGGTTGGAAAAATGGAAATGTCATCTCAAAGGTAAATGGGTTAGTGCCTTGTGGCACGGATGTACCCCCACTTAAAGGAGGGTCATTCGATGGAATAGTCCCTCCAGTAGGAATTAGTGAGGACAATGGGAACCATTTGGATGCTATCATGGATGAAACATTAGGATTTACCTTTCCTTCCATATAATAACTGACTGTAGGTGGAGTTCCCCTAGTAACAAGTACCTCGCATGAGTTTTCCATACTATCCCACTCAGATAGTGGATTGTTAACTCTAGGAATGTGTAACTCATATTCTCAATTATGAACAAACTTATCATTCTTTAGTGGGTTTAACAATCCTTCAGGGTCTAAGAGATCCTCTATAGAAATATGGCCTAATTTTTCCTCAAGATAAGGAGATGCAATGTTGTATTTATTCAACTATCCCTTAGTGTCACCAAGGTTTGTTTCTTCAGACAAACTCTCATACTCACTAGAACTTAAATCTTTTTCTTCTTCTCCATGTTCTATTTTGGGTTCTTAGTTCTCTTCCTCTGCTCGCTTATGGGGGTAGATTGTTGTAATCCATTCTTCTCCTTGATGTAGGTAACTCTCTCTGTTCAAGAGAAAGTTCTTGAATCCTTCTTGACCTACACAAATGTTGATCATCCATGGTGGCCTATTGAAGACACAAAGGAAGAAGTTTGGAAAATATGAAATAAAACAAAAAACACGTACTAAAAAAGTCATGAATATATTTACACAAGCATAAATACTCTCCTAATGATAGGAAATTGGTTGGTTAGTACCAAATACTATCCAGTGAAGAGTCACAAATAAGAGGCTTCCAAAGGTCATCCTAGGATGATTAGGGCCCAATTGCAAACAACAAATATTTGAAAGAGACAATTACACTAACCTTCATGCAACAATCACCAAGGGCGCAAGTACTCACCTTCAACAAATACCCTTCCTAGGTGTTGAGAACGAGATTCTACATCTACCTCGGGTGCCAAAATATGTTCCCCTTCCAAAAACCTATGAGTATCCTATGAAAGGATACTAAGGTTACCACTTCACACTTGGTAGTTGAGTGAAACGATATTTGGACAGAACGTTTATGAATGGGCAGGGGACGTAGTACACAAGTCCTAGACCCAAAAATGTCAATGAGCAGTGGTGTCACCTAGAGGACTTTCCATACCTGAACAAATATTGAACTCACATAACCATACTAATACAAGAAATGGGGGACAGTATTCCCACTTGGACTACTTTTACTTATCACTTAATACATGGGTTAAAGTCACCTTCCCAAAAATTACTTCATGTTACTGATGGATTTAACTCTCTTTAATTATTCCTAGTCTCAATATTGTGTGGCCTTGGATGACTTAACTCATAACACGTATCTCCAAGGTCCTAGAACCTAGACTATTAATTGAGTTTATACAAAATAAAATATCTTAGATTCTTTCAAATGTTTTTTTCTTTTAAAAAATAACAATTTCAAATGTTTTTTCAAAAAATAAATAATTTAAGTGCAACTAAAGATATTCCAATGCAAATATACTCATTCACACTCTTCAAAATGAAATATGAAGCAATTTTCAAACCATGGACTGAACTCTTTCAAATGAAAATACAATCTACCAATCTTTATTTTTCAAACCAACTATTTTTTTTTGAGATCCAAACATTTTAATTTTTGTTGAAAATGCAATGTTTGAACAATCATCTAAACTAATGAAAATTCCAAAAAACAAGAATGATATGACTATCACTATGGTGAAAATTACTTTTAACAATAGCCTCTTCGACCACAAGCAAAATCCAAGTTTGAGAAGAAACAAGTTATATACATAAATAAGCTAATATGCCTACTAGGTGACAAGGTTTTGGAAGCCCAATTTGCTTTCAAGCAAGGATAACTAGAAACTAAAATAGATTGATTATGCTCTGGGTCTTCACACTCAAGGATAACCAATCACACAAGCAAATGAAAATCAAATCTATCACAAGAAACTCCTAATACCTTCCACGAATTAATGACTCAATATCAAGACAAAAACACTCAAATACCACCAAAATTGATCCAACCGGACCCAAAAAGCTTCTATATTACTCAAACAATCCAACACATTCAATACTTTTAGGAAAAAGAAGAGGGAAATCATAATTGTTTTTCAAGTTCAAGTAATTCATGCTTGTCGATAAGGTTGGTTATGGACCATTCATTCCTGTCACCAAAATAGGGTGCGAATACCCCCTACCATTCACGCATGTAAGTACTATATGTGAATAGTTCCTGAAGTGGACTATAAAGTAAATGTTTTAGAAAACTTTAAATTTTTTTGGAATTTAAGGTAATTAGGATATGGTTAAGTCCATTAGAGATTGATAGATCCAAAAAACATTGAAAAATCAATCAAAAAGACCCTACAGAGGTTGGTTGGTCCTCAAAAGAGTCGTAAGTTTTGTTGTTCGAAAATAAATCCTATGACTAGGGAAAGATCACCAACATATTGAAACAAATGAGAATGAATTAATTGTCTATGTTTATAGATATATTTAGACTCTTACATGTGCATAAGAACTCGTACAAACTTCAATAAGCAAACCTACTATTGTAGAAGGACCAGGGAGAAGGATAATATGTACCTTTTTCCATGGTTATCCTAGCTGCTCCTTTGTCTTTCTCCAAATCCTCTCCTTGATTCCCAATGCCAACTTGCAAAATCACAAATCCAACCTTTCTCAAGCCAAATTGACACCTAAAAAAGAAGGTAAATTAATTGAAATTAAATAGCACATCAACTATCTAATCATATTCAACACAAGTGACAAGACATTATTTGTGTTAAACCACAAACATAATAGCATTGAATTGAGGGAGGGAAAGATGTCAAATCTGGATTATAACACTGAAATAAGTACAAGTTTACCTTCTCAATGCTCAACACATTAATGAACTTGAATTTGCTGGTGACTTTGCTCATGCACTCTAGCAATCACACTACGATCCACTAGATGTATATGAGGGGTGAAGTTACCTTAGGGAAACAACTTCAAGATTCAAGGATACAAGGGGAAACAACTTCAAGATTCAGGGATACAAGGGGAAACAACAGCTCGGTTGTTGATGTATAGGGATAAAGGGTGTGTGAGTTATTGCTCCAACATAATTTTGGATGTGCAGGTGCCCCCCCTAGTCCATTTCATTTCCCTTTTATGTTTGGAGGAAATAGTTCTAAATGGTTATCAGGTGGTTTGGGGAGTTGCAAATACGAAAATCGGTTTGTAAAACTTCCTTAACTCGCATATTTTGAATTTTTATATTTTTTTCATGAAATTATGGGAAATTTGTGCACAATTCACAGGAATGATTTTCTCCTTGCAATTGTGCAAGGTGAAAATAGTTAGTTTTTTATCTATGCACACCCTATTCACGATCAAGGTGTGAATGAATCGTGCCCTAATAGTGTGCAGGGGGTGATTTTCCCTTTTCTGGTTTGCAACTCTTATAATTGGCTGAAATGATGTCGCGATTTCATTTTCAATTGTCAGTGCTATCAATAAGGGTCAAATCATAAGCTCTTCCATCCATAAGTGTCCTTTTTGTGAGTGAACAATGACACTTTTGAATGTCATCTTTTGAACTGTTGTCACGAATGGAGAAGTCTTGATTTGATCTATAACACAAAGCTATAGGATAATACTTAGTAGATCCATTAATTTTTGAAAAATCCAAAAGAGCATACAACATCCTTAAATCTCAAGGATTTATTTTTTCTTTACTTTACCAATATGAAATATACCTCATTCTTGAACCAATGGAATGAAAAATAAAGGGCTACAACCAAATTTGAAACATAGCTCAAGTGGAATCACAAAAATGTGATTTCAAAGCCTTCAATATGAATGGATGTGCTTTCCTCTACACCCCAACAAATGTCTTCAAAAATATGTAAGGAACAAGGGCTTCATCCCTTCATGGAGTCACCCTGTGAGAATAAGATATTCAAGGATAACACTCTCTCAATGTTTCATGAAGCATAGTCTTCATTTTTTTTTGCGGGGGGGGGGGGGCAGTGAACTTTATCCTTGGAAACAAGGACAAAATGTTATCACCTAAACTCACACCCTTTTAGAGAAAAATTCCTAAAGCTCAAAGTGTAGTTTTCATGAAACTAATGTTGGAATATGTAATATAAATATTACATGTGTAATGATTTCTACTGTGATGTCATAAAATACTATGTTGTCTTATCTAGAAAAGGAAGATATAAATTACTCTAATATTATGTAAAATTAGTTATCCCAAATGCATCACTAAGTAATATTCTCCTATTACCGTTCATTATCATAAGGAGGTGGAAAATCATTTATCCCTCATGTAGTATGTGATGTAATTCTTCCATACCTGTAGCTATATAATAGAGGTGAATGAGAGCCTTTGGGAATATATGGTGTATTCTATTGAATGTTATTATAAAAATGTGAGAGCATATGTGGAGTGGAGCTCAATTATATTATTGGATATTTATGAAGAATAAGAATACAATACCTTCTTGTGAATGTTTTCCCATTTAGGGTTTTACTACGTATATCTGGTGTATCATTTATTTTCTCTTGTCTCTAGTTTATTATCTCGATTATTGTTGCTTGTATGGATAGAAGGATAGACTATTAGATTATTTCTATTAATTTTCATGTTAGAAAAAATATTATTGTATGTATGCACATTCTCAATAATATAATATGGTATTAGAGCTGGTTCATATGTTCTACCTTCTCCGGTAAAAATTGTTAAATATTTCTTACAAGCAACAATTCTTCAATTATTTTTGGGGCCCTCTATATTTAGCATATTTATAATCAAGTATATCAAACCATTGTGGTTATTCTTTAGATCTTGGAATTTTCTACATGTTTGATATTTTTTTCAAACCCTAACCCCCACCATTTATTTGAAAAAGAAGAAGAAGTTTTTGAAGTTTTTCTTGAATTTTTTGTAGATATGGGTTGAGATCCATTGTATGGCAGCTTTCTATTGAGGATATATATTTCTCACAATACATATGTTGTTTGTTCATATCTGGTTATGTTTTGTAGTAGTTTCCATACAATATGGCGACTAGTTTCACAACTTTATGTTTTTGGATAGTTTCAAGTAGTTTAGGGAAGACACATGTCTTTTATTCATAGGAAGTGCATACACATGTGCCTTTCCCATAAAGAAAGCACACACACACTTGTTCTGCAAAGGAAGTTCATGGTCCCTGTAATGAAAGCCAAATTTAATTATTAAGCTAGGTTAATTAATGTAAATAAACTAAGAGGTGACTTGAAAAGTCACCTCTCTTCCCCAATTACGGTATAAATTACCAAGGAACCTATTATGTAATTCATATCTACATTTATAAAATATACATTACATTACATTTTCTCTTACATTCTCTGTCCATTCTTCCGTTCTTACTCTTTCATTGGTATCAGAGCTTCTTGGCTCTCGGCACCATCCCACCACCTTGCATCCTCCACACTCCTACCTCCATTGCACCCACCTCTACCTTTCCCACCCTCACTCACACTGCCCTCCATCACCAGCTACCACCTCTCTTCTCCTCCCTCAGCCACGTGTTCCTACCTCCACCATCATCTCCAATGCCAGACTCCCCATCGCCACACTGCTCCATTCTCTCCACTCTTCCTCCTGCCACTCCATCCTCCATCCCTCTCGTCGTTGTCCATCTGCACCTCCATCTCTAGCCAACTTCCTACCTCTTCCGCCCACCTACCTCTACTCATTCACTCTCCCCTCCTTGTTCCTTCCCTCTTCCACCTCCGCGCGCTCTCAAACCATGCATCCTTCTCTCCATCACCATCCCATTTGCGTTTCCCCACATCCAATCTGCCAACCACCCATTGTTGTTCCTGCCTCCTGTCCAATCTCCTATGCCATCCACCTTCATTTCCCATCGCTCAATGTTGCCTCCACGTGACAGTTGGTTAGACCCATTTGTTAATAATAATTTTTTTAATATTAATATTATTATTTATTAATGTTATTATTAATTAAAAAAAACTATATTATAATAATCATTTTTATTATAATTACTTTAAAAAAAACTATATAATAATAATAATAATTATTATTATTATTATTATTATTACTTAGAAAAAAAAGAGGAAAAAAGGGAGAATCATGGCGGGCTGGCATTATACAGCAAATAAAAATAAGTCCACGTTCAGCACTGGGAAGATTCCAGCAATCACCAGATCAATGGATGCTCGGTTCGATCAAATCAATGAGAAAATTAACAAGAATTACGAGGAACTCCACGTAAAAATCAAACAAACCAATGACGATTTGACATCAAAGTGGACACAATTTACGTCACGAATAGAGAATAGCTTCGTCACTCTACAAGAAGACAAAAAGAAAAATCAAGTAGTTTTAACCGCCATCTTGGACGTATTACAAATCTCGAATGACTTGCAACCAAACTCTCCAAGAACTCCGGAGCAGCCAAATCCTCTATTCAACATGTCCTCCTCTAACGCATATACAAAAGGACTCCAAATACGGGTGAAAGTCGAGTTACCCAAATACGACGAGGACAAACTACAATGCATAGCGTGGATTAACAAAGCCGAGGAATACCTAGACATCCACAACATCCATTATGGCTACGATAAAATTAAATACGCCTCCTTGCATCTAGAAGGCAACGCTTGCAACTGGTATTCATGGTGGAAGAATACTGCAAGAATATGTTCTTACAACTGGGTTAGCTTCAGGAACGACCTCATCAAAAGATTCCAAGGCGTTGATGAAAAAGTCTTCTTTGCCAAAATCACAAGGTTACAACAAAAAAATAGTGTCGATGAGTACACCTATGAATGGGAAGCACTATCAATTCGAGTCCTAGAGTTAACTGATGACCAATGACTACAGACCTACATAAACGGTCTAAAACAACACATCTGTGATGAACTAGAGTTACACAACATCTCTACCATGGAGGAAGCACAACGTAAAGCTAGGATTATTGAAAGCAAATCCATTCATACAAATGTCGACCAAGACGACTCCAAAAAGAACCCCCTCCATTCAGGATACATAGGAAATCCAAGGTATACACCGCCTCAACTTAGGGAAGGAACAAAGCCCAGTTTAGAGGCTCAGAGAATAAAAGAAGGAAAATGTAAGTTCTATGGAGACAAATGGGATCCTAAGCACAGATGCTTACAAAATAAATGATATGCTTGTGAAGCAGAGCTAGAAGTCAATGAACCAATTGAGAACAATGTAAATAGCCAAGAAGACTACCACCCAGGAATCGAGGACGACTCCCCACAAATCTCATTAGCCGCTATTACTGGAATCTCCCAACTGCAAACATTGAAGATTAAAGGTCATAAAAAAAATAATAACGTCATAGTTCTCATCTACTCTGGCAGCACCCATAACTTCGTTAATGTAAACCTTGCTAAAGTATTTAACCTATTTATTCGTCCAGTACCTAACATGATGGTTATGATAGCAGATGGTAAGAAGATTGACAATGTGGGAAGATGTCACAAGGTTAAGTTACAAATGCAAGAATATAACTTAGAATCAGATTTCTTTGCGGTACCACTGGGAGGAATCAACGTAGTATTAGGAATACAATGGTTACAAACCTTGGGTACATACTCTGCAAATCACCAAGAACATTTTATTGAATTCCATGTGTTCGGGAAAAAACACAAATTATATGGGTTCCAACCACCTCCAACACAACTGGTTACAACACATCAAATTGAAAAGCTACATTGGAAAGATGTACCAACGTACATACTTCAATGTCAAGAAATGGAGATTCTAACAAGTGAAGGAGATATGGACAAACAACCAAAGACAAAAGAGCTAATTCGAAAACATCGCAAGGTGTTTCAAGAGTTGCCTAAGGCACTCTCAACAAACAAAAAAATCGAACACATAATCAAAATAGAACCAGGTATAAAACCTGCTAGTAACAACCCATACAGATGTCCACATCAGAGACGTTGCAATAGTTCACGTAGTCATTGTCGTCAATTATGCTTTGAGGACAAAGCTTCCTTAAGGGAAAGGAAATGTAATGAAAGCCAAATTTAATTATTAAGCTATGTTAATTAATGTAAATAAACTAAGAGGTGACTTGAAAATTCACCTCTCTTCCCCAATTACGGTATAAATTACCGTGGCACCTATTATGTAATTCAAAGCTACATTTATAAAATATACATTACATTACATTTTCTCTTACGTTCTCTGTCCATTCTTCCGTTCTTACTCTTCCAGGCCATATATTCAGAAGAAAAAAAATTCATCGAAACCAATTTTTTGTTCACTGATTCAGTTGTAGGCCTACAGATTTGTCGGTAAGATGTTGCTACGTTCCGTCATTGATGAGATATTTTTGGTTTCTTCTATATCTTATCTTTTGTTTTGTTGGATTAAGGTTTAGTTTCTTAATTGAGCATTATGATTTTTGATGTAGTTTATGTTCTTGAATTAGTTAGTACTAACTATCTCTCACAGTGTTATCAGAATCTACACGGTTGTTGAAAAATCGTCCAGTCTGATAGGTCTAGGCCCCCAACTGATCCAAATTGCCACCTTGGACTGGAAATGAACCAGCCAGTTTGGTATAAAACCTACCTTTTTTCACCTAACCAACTAGTTCCATATGACACCATACAAGAGTGGTTGTGGGACAAAAAAAACTACTATAATAGCAAAAAACCTAACATAATCTAAACAATAATCACCAATAGCATTAAATAGTAATATTAAATTCTTAAAATAAAAGTGGCATTCTCCTTATTTTTCATTTTTCTATCATTTTACTTAATTTTTTAACAATACCATTAATTGTCTTAGGATGTTTCAGAGCGGTTCCAACATCATCAAACTTCATATACAAATAATAGAATTTTAGATCCCATTCATAATTCAATAAAATTAACTATCTTCGGGTTTTCAAAGTTGTGATGTGTCCATTAGATTCTATCAAGTATGAGGGTAGGGGATTAGCATCTAATCAAGCATATCAACCCCTATAAGTACCTTGATGTTGGTGATGTTGATTGTTTAACTCCTCTATCATGACTTTAGTGAAATTGTACCCTTCATACAAGCAAAATTACTTATTAGGCATGCAAAGTTTTTTCTACATTTTTTTAATGCTTGGATTAAGAGGTTTCATCAAAATTGTAGGGTGTTGACTAATGTCCTTGAAGTATCAATTTTAAGATTTGAGATAGAGGCAAGGGATAAAGCCTAGAGGTGTGGGGCACAGGGTGCTATTAATGAATAAGATCCCAATATAGGAAATGATTTTGATGAGATGTAGTTATTTGTTGTAGCGTGAAGTTTTGAAGTTTTTTGGACTCTAGAGTCTATTTAAAGCCTCTTTGTTTATGTATTTTTGGTTAGATACGGATTGTAGTTGATGCAATTTTAGTGACATGCACCCTTCTAGTTCAGATTTTTTGGCTTTGTTGGTTCAATGACTTGTTCAGTTATGATAACATTGATCTCCCTTGGAAGAGAAATATGATTGACATTCTCAAGAGTAAGAATCTATGGTGCTTATTTAAAGGCTATTTAAAGCCATTTTGACTCTAAAGGCCATTTAAAGCCTCTTTGTTCATGTATTTTGGGTTAGATATGGATTGCAGTTGATGCAATTTTAGTTACATGCACCCTTACCTTCTATATACATGAGTACTTTGCATATTTGTGTATAATTGTGTATATATAATATCAAAATTTGAATATTTTATGTATTTTTTGGTCAACTCGTATTTTGGTTCGGATTTTTCCTGGTTCCAGTCTATTTTAGATTTTTTGGCTTTGTTGGTTTGATGACTGGTCCAATTCTGATAGCATTGACCTCTCTTGGAAGGGAATGATGATTGACATTCTCAAGCGTAAGAATCTATGGTGCTTATTTAAAGGTCATTTAAAGACTATTTGAACTCTAGAGGCCATTTAAAGCCTATTTGTTTATGTATTTTGGGTTAGATATGGATTGCACTTGATGCAATTTTAGTTACATGCACCTTTACTTTCTATATACATGAGTAATTTTTTTTAGAACCGTTTTTTTCAACACAAAAGCACATAGAAACGCAGATAGCTACTTTCAATGATATCAAAATAGCACAAAATGGTAAAACTTTCACATATCTTCCAATAACGCGTATGGTTTAAACATGTTACATTTTTTTTCCCTTTTTCTACATGTTTTAGACAAAATATATGTCAATAAATTTTGGGAATTCCAGATAACAGTTGTAAAGTTGCATAATTCAGTTTTTTTTAGGGGGGGGGTGTTGAGATGCATAATTTATTTGTACACTTGAAAAACGATTTGAACATTGAAGTTTTTAGAGAAATCCAGTGAAAATAAATCATAATCTGGCTTACAAACAGGGAGCATAAACATGCTATCTAAAAAACATGATTTGTAGGCATACTATTACTGGATATTCTGGCAGAAAATTTATCTTCTATTTTTTTTAATGACTTCTCTAACTTCGAATCTGATTTCTTCTCCTCGTTGGATTTCGAATCTGAAATCTTCTGCCTTCGCAGCATGATGATGAACGTCTGCAAAACAATAATGAAGGTGAGGCACCAACTTAGCACCGCACAAAATGTCTCGAGAAATTATTTCTCTAACTACATATCCTTTGTGTAAGCAATAAAATATTAGCCAAATGATCATCTCCATTATTATGGCTAGGCACATGACACATTACATACCTTAAAAAGGATGTTGAGCACTATCACACTTTGGACAAGATTTTTTGATAATAGATTTTAGTCCAAATGGAAGTGTCTTATAGCATTCTTTAAGTTGGGTATATTAGCTTAAAAATAATTACCCCCTTCGCCTAAATATGCTCATCAACCTACCTAACCATGGTTTATGGTCTTCAATAATAATAACACAACACAAGGTAGCAGAGCTAAGTGTGCCACGATAATTAAGATTCAGATCTATCACTCGTCAATTAGATGCAATTAAATGAAGAGTAACACAACTTTCTATAGTTTATTTTGAAAATCTTGATATCAATTTAGAACTCTACAGCTAATAGAAAAAGCCCAAAAACTGGGAAATATGATCTCAACTCAAAAAAATAATAAAATGTATGTAAGTTAAACTATGGAAATGTTTCTATGAATTAAAAATACATGATATCATTGGTTGAAATTGTACAAATTAATGCTCACAGCACATAGAGTCGATGCAAATCATTCCATGTCGGCATTTGGCAATCGATCATTACGTTAAATGCAGCAGTGTGGGAGCATTAGGACAATTGAAAAACTCAAAAAATTATGTAGGAGTTCAACAAAAATGCAATTAATTCTAGTAAACTAACAAAGAAACTGTCACGTCCCCACCCCTCAACTGACGATGGAGAGAACGTGACCAAAAAACTGCTGCTATCAAACGAGAAAAATAGCCCCCTGAACATAAAAGCATAAACATGCATTGGGTTAAAACATAATAGATGCATAAATCATTAACATGCATTAAACATGAATATACACGAATGCATAGTGCATTCTACAGCAGAAGCAAAACTCATTCACTCAAACATTCAAACATTCGACATGCTCATTTTAATTCATAAAACAAATAGTTTGCAGAGATTGAGCACAAGAATAAATTAAATACTTATCTTATAATTGCACTGTCCCGCAACTAGCTACTTCGTTGCAACGTTCCACCCGACCATAGGCCAGTGTGCTCATCAATCTCTCGGTACCACTACCACCCCCGAACTGGGTATGATTCCACAAGGAACTAAGGAACAACATGCTCATACACATAGCCGAATACATATCAAACCCAGCCAAGCCAAAAATACATTTGGGTTTATCATGCTACTAGGGAAACAAGCCAATAGCATAAGGGTTCCTTGTACTTACTCATCCAAGCCAACAATCACACCCAAAACAATCTCATACCCTCTAATAGACGGGTCTCTTGGACTTACTCATCCAAGCAAACACTTTGCATCAAACATATAGTCAACCAATTAATCAAAACACAGCCACACACAACTGCTGGATATGAGCAAAATGTTTATGGGAAACCAAAACGAAATGGATTAGGGGAACAACACCCTAGAACATCAAATACGCTTTTAGGAAACGTTCTTGTGCAGATCCGGCCACCACAAACTCCCAAATCGAAATCTGATCGCAGAAAACGTCTTTGAGCATTGCCGAAGCAAAAACGACCATCATTCACACCCAAAACAGGAGATCTTGGTTCCCTAGCCACTGAGAAACACAAAAACGAATTTATGGGCAGGGAACAGTGAGGAAAACATCATGAAATCATGGGGAAAATGCCCAACAAGCTCAGCTTCCTAAGGAAGACCAAAAATGACCTCTTGAAACCCCCAAAACGTGAATCATTGTTGCACATTCATTGAACAAAACAAAATCGGGATTTCCCAACTACGGCAATGAGGAAAACCACAATAAAAACGCCTAGGGAGGATCCCAGCCACTGAGCCTTACCCAAATCGAATTCCCAGACATGGAAAAAAAATGAAGGAAACCACAAAAATGTGAGGGAGAATGCCCCAACTATCTCCAGCCGCATGAGGAAGCCAACGCATGGGTGAATCATGGCTTGGGAAGGAATTTCCCAGCATTTTACTTGCCCAAGAAGCCAAAAAAAACGTTTTCCAAAAATGGGTAACTCCCCAAATTCGAATTTGACCCCCATACCTTTCCCATCCCAAGGAAATAAATTCCTTCACCAATTTTAGATGACTGGTCATAAAAGACAAAAAGGGTGGTTGAATACTTGATGGGTTTTCCCTTTGACATTTGGCATTTTTCCGATAGGATCAAAGGTTTGAATAATTCCTCCTCCCTATTCCTTGTGAAACCATGCCCCCATCTCTTTAACGTTGCAACGCGTAGCTAATTGTGGTATTTTATTAATGTAGCATTTTACATGGTGTCTCAAACACATTGTGCCTCGCTAGCACATAAACCATCAGCATCGATTTTAATCGCCGATACATAAGACACTAAATCCATGGTGGGGCCTTTGCCTTGAGCTCCACACCATGATTTAATACAATATTTACATCATATGCAATTTAATACCATGGGGTCAAAACCAGGGTGTTACAGAAACACACATAAATACAAGAGCTTGTCACTTAGTTTACCACTGACATAGATCCATTTAAAAGGAGAACTACCAAGCACCGGGGGGATCAAATCTCTCAAGGTGTTAGTTTATCTAATTTATGTTGTTTTATATATATGCAATTCTAAATAATTTAAATTTAATTTAAGTAGACATGTTATTTTTAATAACATTTTATTATTTTTATCATTTTTTTGTAAAGGACATGTGTCAACTCAAAGATGAGCACGGAAAGAGTTACACATATCTCCCCTGCTCGGTTGTAGAATGCACCTCTTCAGTGCAAAAAATATGTATAGAAAGATGTGATCCATATCTCAGATCATAGATTCATGTCGACAACCTTGATAAAGAGAGGCTGCGCGTATACCGTCCAAATGCCAACAACAATATGGGTGCGCTAAGGATTGGAATTTCAATTTTCCTGTGCCTCTAGATTGAAAATTTAATGACAGTTTCAAGTTTTTCTAGCCTATCAATTTACGTTTTAAGTAATTTCAATGCATGTCAATTTATTTGTGATTTATTTATGATGTTATATATAAATGTGACTAAAATATTTACTCAATCACAATTCCAAATGTGCAACAACCCGGCTCCAAATGTACAACAACCAGAACAAGCAGATTCTGAAATCATAAAAAACAAAAATTCCTAGATTCACAAGGGGAAAATTGAAAGGCTCTTCAAAACTAGACAGCCTAGGACTTTGTAAGCATAAAATCTATCAAAATAAATACAATACACCTAAACACAAATATTAGAATCCAGGATATAAAGTTAAAGTAAAAAACAGAATGTCAAGCATCACATTTCAAACTACTTCACTATTACAGATGTTCAAAACAATCTTCACAAGTTGCCACTGGATTCATGGCTCTGACCGAAAGATAGCACCATGTTCAGAGCACCACATGCAAGTCCTACGCTCTTTTTTAATATATTTATTTTAGCAGTTAAAGAGTATATATACTTGGAGAAGTGATTAAACTATCAAAGATTCCCAGTTTAATTTACATATTTAATTTAATTTTTAAATCTAACCTTGAACGATTTGATCAATTTGTGTTGAAAAATTACATAAAAATAATTTGCCAATTTAATTTACAGATTTATTTAAATTTATTTTTTAAAACAATAGGATAAAAATAGCGTGCATTGACTCACTAACCTACATGTTACGCTGCATTTGTACCCAACACACCTTTAGGTGTACCCAGGGAGAGAGGACCATTTTTTCGACAAGGAGGGGTGTTAGTGAGCGCTCACGGTCATGGCTGGACCCTTTGGTCCTCTTTTAAGGGTACTATGGCTTAATGGTATTTTCAACTTCCCGTTAAAGAGGTTTTTAACCTCGGGGTTGGTGTCTGGCCCCCTTAGAGGTTGACTACTAGGTCTCATGCCTCCATTCCCTTCTTGTGTGATCTGGTGGCCTCTACTTCTTCCACGAGACTCTAGTCTCAGTTGCGGCCACTTCATACACCCTCCTGTCCCTTCAGTCCGTGGGTTCGTGTTCTCCATTGTCTTCTTTCCTCAGAGGAAAGCATCCTCCATTCCAGGTCATTTCCATGCTTTGAGAAGGGCGTTGAGGGATTTTACAGTATTCTAGGGGTTAGATGGGGCATAACGCCCTCCCTCCATCCCGCTCCAGCCTTTCGTTCGGAACTATTCACTTATTCGGACATGTTTTGGCACCAGGGGATGTAAATACCCCAAGTATCCTACCTTAGTTTATATTTTATTATTATTTTCTTTTAATTTTAAGTTGACATTTAATAATTATGAATTTACTTGTTTTGAGGCATGTCGGCATGGATAAGTGAGTGTAAGATCATATAAATAGATCTCCTCACTTTCATTTTAAATCAGAACTTATGGGCTAATACACTATGCACTTGTTTTACCCTACTTAGGGTTTTCTCTAGATGGATGTGCTCCTGGTGAGGAAATTTACTAGTTAATGCAAGCTATTTTCTGGTAATTCTTTGGTGAATCTTTGATTTTGGTGATGCTTCAATTTGTTGGATAAACACAAGCACAAGGAGGTCAGTATTATTACCTTGTTGTTAGATGTTGGTGGTTGTGCACGTCTGAAGTCTTAGTGATATCCTTATAGATGCACTTTGCCCTAGGATAGGTCATTACTTTCTTTCCTATTGCCTTATCAACAACGGCATGCCTTCCTGTGAGGGTGCTTTAGGGTTTCTCCTTAGCTTTTACCAGGTTAGTTGCTTAACCTAGGACCCTCCTTCACTAGGTTAGCGCTCCTCAGAAACCATAGGTTAGGTAGGGCCTGTGTTAGGCTTTTCCTAGGCTTTTACACTATTCCATTCAAAACCTAGCTTAGGGTTAGTCATAGGTTAGTTTAGTCTTAGGTTAGTGTAAGTTGGTTTTAGAGTTAGTTTAGGTCAGTGTTAGGGGTGAGTGCAAGAAGATGATGGACCTTTAAGATGCAATCCTAGTTTTCAAAAACAACATCATGTTACCAAAAAATACATCAACCCGAGCCTGACATA
>LPNX010395863.1:0-34626 GCA_001517045.1 Pseudotsuga menziesii
GACAGATGGTCTTCGAAGGGAAAGACTTCAGGGTCATCCTGCCCCTGGATCCTTCACAAGGGGAACGGTATACTGAGCCACTCCACCATAACGATCAGGCTGCTGTGGAACCCATAGCTACTATCACGGCGCAGGATGAAGGTTATGCGGATCCCCCGGCCGCAGGATGGGAGTCTGGTAGCTCCTGTATGACAGACTCTGAAGATGAACTAGAAAATTGGCAACACCGATTGTCTGAGCACCATCGGGGCAGCAATGCCTGCCTTACCAAGTCTCTCAGATGGGTCGACTCACAAACCCGACATATACCTGTGTATGATGGTTCGATAGATCCTGAACCGTTTATTGCACAATTCTCGGCTCAGGTACCTGACCCACAAATAATGGAAGCCCTAGAGTCAGCATTCAGAGCCATAGCAGTCAGATGGTGGACGAGCCATAAGAAGCAGATCCCTACCCGGGAAGCATGTCAGAAACTCCTTCGCCTACGGTTCTCGGACCAGTTGGCAACGGTGCGGAGTAAGTTTGATGGAAAAACTTGCCCCCAGGACCACCTAAGCAAATGCTACGAGGCATGGAAGTATGTCCCTCAGGATGAGTGGGTACATAGATTTGTGCACACGCTGGGACCATTGGCAAAGAACTGGTACGCGGAGGCTGAACTTCGCCAAGATATTGTAAGCTGGGATTGTCTTGTTCATAGCTTTGTCAATACTTTTTCTACTAATGATGTGTGTCCAGCCCTAGACGCAGCTATCAGGGTCATCCATACTAAGGTATTTAATGATCAAGAAGTGACTGAAAATCAGCCTGATTGGGCCACGCAAGAAGCCTTCGCAGTAGAATGTTATAATTTCACAGTCGACGAAGAAGGGGACCCGCGCCGTCTTGATATCCCAGAGTCAGAAGGATATTGTGATGTGCATGGACCGGCAGTCGAAGTTCCCGAAGTGACACAGCCCTTGAAGACGCACACAGTTAACATTGGATCCGAGGCACAGCCTAAGTTTGCTACCATTGGCGACTATTGGGACGACGAGATGGTAAGAAAGGTAACTCAACTGCTCCATGAATACCAAGATCTGTTTCCGACAAAGTTCTCTGAAAGAAAGGTATCTTGGGAGATATCGGAGTAATGAAGATCCCCCTGAAGCCTGATGCCAAGCCTGTGAAGCAGCGCCCCTATAGATTGAATCCAAAATACAAGGAAAAGGTTAAGCTAGAGTTGGAAAAGATGCTTGCTGCTGGAATAATTGAACCTGTTGAAGAATCTGAGTGGGTCAGCCCTATGGTCGTCCAGGAGAAGAAGACTAAGGGTGAAATCCGAATCTGTGTCGATCTAAGGAAACTCAATGATGCCTGTCTGCACGACCCTTTCCCCACTCCCTTTACAGATGAAGTGCTCGACAATGTCGGAGGCCAATAAATATACTCTTTTACCGATGGGTTTTCGGGCTACCATCAGATCCGAATTGCTCCAGAGGACCGGCACAAGACAACCTTTGCTACCGAAATGGGTTCCTTCCAGTATACCGTCATGCCCTTCGGGTTGAAGAATGCACCTGCCATATTTTCCCGAGTAGTCATCTCCGCCTTTAAGGAATACATACATAAATTTTTAGAAGTTTATTTTGATGACTGGACTATTTTTGGGCTAGTAAAAGACCATATAAATAGTTTGAGACTTATGTTGGATAAATGTAGACAACACCAAATCTCCTTGAATTTAAAAAAGTGCATTTTCTGTGCACCGTTTGGCATTCTACTTGGTCATGTGGTATGCAAGCAGGGATTGATGATGGACCCTGCGAAGATCGCTATTATTGTAAACCTGCCACCTCCAAAATCCGTCAAACAACTTCGAACAACACTTGGTCACACCGGCTACTATAGGAAATTTATACAAGGATATGCCAAGATTACCGCCCCAATGGAAAGGCAACTAAAGAAAGATATTAATTTCGAATGGACTCCAGAATGCCAAGCAAGCCTCGACATTCTGAAAGAAAAAATGGTCACCGCCCCTATCCTTGTATTCCCTGACTGGAACAAGGAATTTCATGTGCATGTGGATGCATCCTCTATTGCTTTAGGTACTGTGCTCGCTCAGCCAGGCGCAGGTAATATCGATCATCCTATCCCTTTTGCCAGCAGGAAGTTGTCTACAGCGGAGAAAAATTATACTATGACAGAACGTGAAGGTCTTGCTATGGTATAGGCATTACAAAAATTTCGGCATTATCTTCTAGGTTCTCATTTTAAGATGTTTACTGACCATTCTGCTATGAAGTACTTAGTCAACAAACCTGTGCTAGGAGGAAGAATATGCAGATGGTTAATTCTATTTCAAGAATATGATTTTGAGATCATTGTTAAGCCTGGACGACTTAACCTAGGACCTGACCACTTGTCGAGGCTCGAGTCAGGCGAGGAACCTACCAATATGGACGAAGGCCTCCCCGATGCACAATTATTTGCTATACAGATAGTTGATGACTATTTCCGGGATATTGCTCAGTATTTGTCCACAGGTATTCCCCCCGCAGAGATGACCACACAACAGAAGAAGCAGCTGGTGGTTCGAGCCGCGGACTTCACTTTAATAGCAGGACATCTGTATAAGATGGGACCAGATGAGATATTACGCAGATGTGTCTTGGAGCATGAAAAACCTCTAATACTGGCAGAAGCACACTCTGGCGCAGCAGGCGGTCACTATTCAGGAAAAGCAACAGCGCAGAAGATCTTGACAGCTGGCTTATGGTGGCCCACAATTCACAAAGATGCAAGAGAATACTGCCACAGCTGCGACATCTGTCAGAGGACAGGCAAACCATCTAGGAGGGATGAAATGCCCCTAGCTCCGCAAATAACATTACAGGCCTTCGACAAATGGGCCATTGACTTTGTTGGTCCTATCAACCCCCCTGCGAAAAAGTCAGGAGCCCGATACATCATTACAGCAACTGATTATCTTACCCGTTGGGCCGAAGCTCAACCCGTCAAGACCTGCAGTGCTGCGACCGCTGCGAAGTTTATCTTCGACAACATCTTATCCAGATTTGGGTGTCCCAAAGTTCTTATGAGTGATCAAGGGTCACACTTCCTGAATAAGACTATTGAAGTATTGACCGAAGAATTTCAGGTTTATCATCAAAAGAGTACCGCATATCACCCACAAGCAAATGGGACTGTCGAAGCTTTTAACAAAATCCTTGAGCACGCCTTGACAAAGGTTTGTAATGCTAACAGGAATGATTGGGATTTCCGAATTCCAGCGGTACTATGGGCTTACAGAACTACTTGCAAGAAGTTGACAGGCAATACACCCTTTCGACTAGTTTATGGACAAGAAGCTGTCATGCCCATGGAATATATTGTTCCCAGCCTCCGGATCTCTGCTTTCACCGAGATGGATGACTCCGCCATAATCACAGAAAGACTGAAGCAGATACTTGAACTTGAAGAGGATAGACTTATCGCAGGCTTCCAGCAACAGGTGCAGAAAGCTCGAGAAAAAGCGTGGCACGACAGGCACATCAAGATGAAACATTTTCAGCAGGGTGATCTTGTGCTCCTTTATGATAGCAGATTCATGAAGTTCCCCGGAAAGTTTAAGACACATTGGAAAGGACCGTATGTAGTACAGAAAGTTACTGACGGGGGTGCAGTTCAGCTAGCCAAGTTAAATGGGGAGCTTTTCCCCTCTATGATAAACGGGAGCCGTTTAAAAAAGTACATAGACAGACCAGGAACAGGAGATAGCTCCAACTAAATAAGTAACATGCTCGCTGCACTATGAAGTCTGTTTTGTCTACAGAAGGCGAAGTAACAAGCTGGTCGTAGGTCGCAGGATCAGGTTGTGTCGAAGTCGAAAATTGTCAAGGTGTGTCGCAACCCAAAATATGACGGATGGGACATACTGCATTCGGCGGCGCTAGCACGAGCGTTGCTCTCATTACTGGTCATAATGAGATTTTGGGGAAAATCCGGCGCTGTGTGGAGCAGATTCCCGGAACGTCGTCAGATTTGGTATCATGTCTACACCATGATGCCAAATTCAGCATTAACATTGTATAAGGAGCCATCTCGACTCGTATTTTCTACCTGAGGCACATCTGTGACATACTCAGCCTGAACTATGTCGAACGACTGTAATGTTCAGACGTTAGTACGGGAAGTAAGGGACAGAGGTCTGCAGCACCTTCTAACTACCCTGTTAACACAGTCCTGCTTGGCTAAGCACATCGACAGGCAGGAGTTTGCTCTAAATTTGCAAAGACGGCCAGGAGTTTGCTCTAACGTAGAGCAACCAAGGGCATGAGGCCTCGCAGAAAGACTCTGGGAAATCCCCCCCAGCCATCTTTTGGTATAACAGACCCACGTCGGCTATACTCCTCCCGCGGTGGGACACGCAATTCCAGGGGATCCCAAAGTCGTGGATGGTCAAGTATCGGCCATCACAGAACAGGGTGGTGTTGCAGGTGGTCGCGACGGCTTTCATCAGTAAAACTGCTGCAAAGGACAGAAGTATGCAGCCGGCAGCAGTATGGAGAGCTTCACCAAGCAGTACATTATGTCTTATCAGCGAAATTCTGCCACCAGAGAAGCTGAAGAGTGTCCCGGGACGGGCCACTAGTGAGTCTTAGGGGTCTGTTGGGGCGCATACTCCATGTAGGGTAACTCCACGGTTAATTAGAAAATTTGTAAGCGGAGTTATGGGTCAAAATAGTCTTAGGGGTGTCAGGGTAAGTCAAAACCCTCTGTTTTGTAATATAACCGTGGTTTAAATCCAGGGTTTAGGGTTTTTGGGTGCCCATGGTTTAAGACCATGGTTTTGTAAAAATGCGCAGTATAAATAAGCGCCTGTGTAAAGAAGAAAGGTTAGGCTTTTCTGATGTAAAGAAAGACTAAGGCGAAGTAAGGTTGGTTTTTGTAAGAAAAGGATAAAGTCCCAGCTGTGTGCGTGGACGACCTCTGCAGCTGTGTGCGCAGAGGGTTTTGTAAGAAGAGAAGGAAAGATCTGCAGCTATGTGCGTAGAAGCCTGCTGCTGTGTGCGCGGCTGTTGAGGACTGAAGGGATCTGCAGCTGAGTGCGCAGATCAACTGTGGTTTTGAGGAAAGAAGAATAAAACGCAGTTTGTGGACGTAGCCCCTACACTGGGGGTGAACCACGTTATATTTGGTGTCATGGTTTTATTGTGTTGTTTCTGTTTCTGTTATTTTCATGCATTAGACTGAATACATCTGATAACATAAGATCACTGCTAGTAATAAGCTTCGCTGTGAATTCCCCGTAGTGGGTTATGCAAGTTTAGTTTGTTTATTGTGCTGCAAAGAAATATGTGAATGACTGATAAAGTTTGCCAGTGTTGATTAATAATTGCTTTTAAAGGCTAAGGTATAGTAATACCCCTCTCTGCATGCAGAAACCTGATTCTGCGGCACCCCATTGCTGTTTCGGGTGAGACTGCAACCTGCGTGCAGGTTGTTGCCGAAAGGGCCAACACGGTGGGTCTTTGTTGGTGCGACGTATAAGAATTAACTCGGGTCTGCCCTAGTGCCCAACACATTGTAAAGAATTATCAGTGTTCCTACCCCACTTATCTATTAAGAAATCTGTGAACATGTCATACCCAGTGATGGATTTTGGTGCTAGATGATCAAACCATAGTTGAACATCCCCTCGCAAGGATTCTCCTAAGGCTCGCATATAAACATCCTCATTGTCCGCACCTCTAATTTCCATTTAATCCCAGAGAATATCCAAATGACTTTCAATAGATATATCCTTATATCCATTAAACTGGGGCAACCTCCTAGTGTAATCGTTTGGCATAGGATGTGGTGCCCTCGGTATTTTAGAAAAGTCAAAAGGAGACTGTTTGTCTTGTTTTTTAACAGCTCTGGTTACTAGGCTATAAGGCTTTGATTGGGACTGACTTCTAGGTTCATACCGACTTACAAGTTTATCAAGAGTAGTCACGACAAAACTTGTGTTACATTGATGAAGAGGATTACAAGGATCACTCACTTGATGTTGGCTTACTAGTCTGCTTGGGATGGTTGGGAAATCTTTATTGCATGGGTGAGGAAATTGGTGGGTATCATAAAGATGCCCATAATCATGCTCGAGATCATCGTCATACCCGTAGTCTAATTGCCTTCCAAGTTCATTTATGCTTTTATTTAATTCCTTCATGCGTCTGATAAATATATCTGAATTCATTACGATTTATGGGATGCGTCTGCTTCTCAGTGCAGGCACACTCATAATTTGAAACATTTCAGGAGAGGAATGATCCAATTGAGAAAGGAAATTGCCAATATACTGATTATAATCATTGTTAGATTCACACTGTAAAGAATTATCAGTGTTCCTACCCCACTTATCTATTAAGAAATCTGTGAACATGTCATACCCAGTGATGGATTCTGGTGCTAGATGATCAAACCATAGTTGAACATCCCCTCGCAAGGATTCTCCTAAGGCTCGCATATAAACATCCTCATTGTCCGCACCTCTAAATTCCATTTAATCCCAGAGAATATCCAAATGACTTTCAATAGATATATCCTTATATCCATTAAACTGGGGCAACCTCCTAGTGTAATCGTTTGGCATAGGATGAGGTGCCCCCGGTATTTTAGAAAAGTCAAAGGAGACTATTTGTCTTGGTTTTTAACATCTCTGGTTACTAGGCTATAAGGCTTTGATTGGGACTGACTTCTAGGTTCATACCGACTTACAAGTTTATCAAGAGTAGTCACGACAAAACTTGTATTACATTGATGAAGAGGATTACAAGGATCACTCACTTGATGTTGGCTTACTAGTCTGCTTGGGATGGTTGGGATCTCTTTATTGCATGGGTGAGGAAATTGGTGGGTATCATAAAGATGCCCATAATCATGCTCGAGATCATCGTCATACCCGTAGTCTAATTGCCTTCCAAGTTCATTTATGCTTTTATTTAATTCCTTCATGCGTCTGATAAATATATCTGAATTCATTATGATTTATGGGATGCGTCCGCTTCTCAGTGGAGTCACGTTGTGGGGATCTCTTCAGGATTTACGAGACATTTTAAGAACTTAAGATTGATACGTCGGGTACGGTCCTCAGTGGAGTTGCAAGGTGGAGTCGCCAGGTGAACCACACAGGTAATTCATTGAAAAGAGATATGTCGTAGGGAAAGGTGAGGTATATCGAACCAAGGTAGGCCTCTACCTCCTCGGCAACAGCGCCAAAATGCTATCACCAACCTTGTAGTTGCCTATGTGAGGTGGATCCAGGATGGATGGTAGAGGGACAAGCAACTAAGGAGGTGGAACCAAGACTGCCTAGACTCCCAATTGGATGGTTGTCACGCCAATCGAGGTAGCCTTCACTTTATGTTATCTTAGCCCAAGACAACAAAGGGGGAGACCCATATCTACTCTCAACAGGAGAGATCTAACCTAGACACCAGATCAGATCAAATGGACTTGAGGTACGTAAGGTGTAAGGTAGTGGAGACCCTAGATCTATGGATGATGTCACAAGGTGAGCTAAGGCTTTGGATTAACGTTTAAGAAGTATGAGGTTCGATCCAAGTTGGGACACAGGTGACCTATAAGGTAAATAATAGATCTCGGGTTGAGGTACTAGCAACACGTGAGGATATCCGTTACCTTGGAAACGTGACCAATGTAGGTAGGGCAAGGACAAGATTGGGGCTATCTAGTACCCATGAATAGACTCAATGAAAGATGTGACAATGTCAAAGTACCCGAGTCACTAAGGAAAAGTCAGATCACACGAAAAGGAGGCCAAAGAGGGAGTAGTGCTAGGCTTGGAGATCAGTGCCTGTCAGATCTAGGGCAATGGAGTCATTATCTACCCAGCGTTGAAGGAAAACTACTTGGGAAATACCCCGATCTATAGACCCAGAAAGGTATTTGGCAGAAAAGTCAGATCACAGGAAAAACCAGCAGCAAGGTGGATAGCACTAGGGCTTGGGATGTCAATTTCTCAGATCTAGGTCAACCTGGACACTTCCAGCTCAGCGTTGAAGGAGAAATGCTAAGAGGATGACCTGATCTACGAACCCAAGTCGAAATTTTGTTGGAAAAATCAGATCTCGGAAAAAGTCAAAGAAATGGTAAGGAGCGCTAGGGTTTGGGAGGACAGTTTCTTAGATCGAAAGAAAACCAAGCACTTTCAAGCTCAACGTTGATGATGATTTGGTGAAGGGATGACCTAATCTACAAAACCCAACAGCGGTTTGTCCAGAGATCAAGCGGTCTATTTTTAGTGATTTTTTGGTTTTTTATTATTATGGAATTTTTAGTAAAATGAAGAAAAACAGATGTCAATGGAATGAGATCTGGAAGAAAGGGACTAACCTGTAGATATTACCTGGAAAACCTTGTAGATGCTTTGATGATGATGATCCCTGCTATCCCAATCAATTTGAGAAGCTTTGAGCAAGTTCTATGTCCAACGTTTTCCTCAAGGAGTCAATGCGCCCTCTCTCTTGCACAACAAACGTCAACCATATCAGATTTGTTGCAACATGAGGAAAAAGCTAGATACTACAGAAAAATAGCAAGAAAAAATCATAGATCGCAATGACACTAATGCAAACCCCCTAATAAAAAACGAAGACAATCCAAGCGAGTTGAGGTCCCTCTGCAAACACGCCCAAGCTGAAGTTGCCCTCTTGTAGACAAGACAATGATTCCCAAAAAATATATAGATCTTGCAACAATTTCTCGAATGCTAGGAAGCAAAAGACTTTCTAATCACCATCTAAGAACACCAGATGCAAAGGAGATCCAAGAAATATCCACAAGAAAAGTTTTTCTATTATTCAAATCTAAGAGCCAAAGACCCTTTACAAATGAGACACACTCCTTTAAATAGGAATGAGACAACCAAAATCCTAACCACTTTTCAAATGAGTGGCTAAGATTAAAAGATACAAATGTTCTAATCAACGGTTGAGATGAGTTCAATATACATAACATGGATCAATCCAATAATATAATATAAAAGTGGACTAAATCACCCTAGGAGAGGGGATCCCACTCAAGAAAAAATAAATGAAGCACGTGGTGGGTCCAAGGAGTGTTAACTAACTCCCTTTGGGTGTCCCCATGGCACAATAAAAATAATATAATTTTTAAACTGTGAAATTGTGCCTCTTTGAGGAAATTGTGAGCCTCCAAAAGCTCCAGAAAATAATATAATATGCCCGAAAAATAGATGTGGGTCCATCCAAGTGCTGCAACTGCTGGAGAAGAAGTGGAAGACATCACTTTCGTCATCAGAATTCATCCCATGCCATTTCCTTGCTTCAATAGCCTAAATCAAATTCCTTCAGTAGCCATTTTAATTATGTTTTATTTGCCTCGGGAAACGGGATATGCCAGAACAAACCTCCTAGGGTGCCTGCGTTGTCCAACTGAGCCCACCAAGCTCTCTAGGAGGGGGTAATATGGTACAAACAAGTGGCTGGACCCCCGATGCCCCATACAACGCCCTAGGAGATCCATCAAAATCATCTCCTTGCTTAGACATGTCATCTAGTAAAGCAAATCTGCACCAGAAAGGTACACTGAGCCAAATCATCTCTGCAACTGCCCGGAACTGAAAACAAGCTGTCTCATTGGAGTGAGAGAGTCCAAATCCATCTAAGGTGTATACTCCTACCCCCTCTAGGTCTCTTCCTGATCATCTACAATATCCAATAGACAAAATAATAACCTATAATTGACTAGATACCCAATAATATAACTCAGCCTGACATCCATTTGTTGCAAGTGTTAAAAAGTTAATACATGCTCTACCAATCATTTAAGTAACAATCATAACAAGTAGCAATCACTTCACTGGTGGTTCATCAAGCAAATACATATATAGGCTTTTATTAATTATAACTCAGACTAGACTTTCAAGACTATACTCACTTCATAGTTGTAATCAATTTGCTAGTGAAGGGTGAAGGCTAAATTCCAGTGTTCCACTGGGTCGCGTCCCGTAGGGTCGGGGACGCGTTTCCACGTTTCCTGCGTCTCGGGGACTTTGGGACTCCTGGGCGAAACTTTCCCTCCCCAACCATGCCCCTGTGAATGTTTTTTTAATATTTTTCCATTATTTTCACATTTTACAATTCCTACTTGGTACTACTTAGAAAATAAACTGATATATTTAGTATTTACGTTGCACAATCATTAATATACATCAAATGAATTATTATTTTTGATATTTTATTTTATTTGTATAATTTTAGAGACATCCCCATGTCCCCCCCGAATATCCATAAATTTGGGGGTGGTCTCCACGTGTCTTGAATGCGCGTTTCCCCGCTCCCCCGTCCCTCCGTCCTGGAAACTTGGGGGAACATTGCTAAATTTACAAGGCTAGGACAAAGGATGACTGCGAACTCAACACTGTGACACTTTGGATATAGAAAGGGAATACTTACTATAGCCACATACCGAACAAATAACAACAAGGGGGATGGCAGTGCCTCACAAATGGGTGAGTTATTTCAGAGGTGCTTACTCTCCTTGAAAAATGCTCACAATCCAACTCAATACAAGTAAGGCCAGCAATCCTTTGATATAACTCTTAGGAACCATTGCTTTTTAGGCCTTTGGATTTTCCATAGCCTTGGTCCACGTTTTTTTTATACGGACTTTTATTATTTAGGCTTTATGCATTTATGTATGTTGAAAAACACTACTTTTCATGAATGTTTTAAGATATTTCATTGCAATATTTTTCAAAGCCAATTTCATTAGGCTTAGCCTTGCATTCACGTGTGTTTAAAAACACTACTTTTCATGTTATAAGATATTCATTTCATTTCCAAATACATTGTATTGATGGCAACTCTACTTGTTTCAGGCAAGGAAACACATCCTAGGAAACTTAGAGTCGAGACACAAATGAATAGGGAAGCTTGTCTAACAATGGCTCTAGCAGAGAAAGGTCCTCCATGCCACAAGTCAAGTAGTAAGTCGGGTTAAAACATAACTGGAAGGTAATGGATGGGTGGAGACAATGCATGATGAAACCAACACTAGCAAGCCAAAGTATGGTGGGAATGACTACCTCTATTCTCCCTAAGGAGGGTAAAACCAATGAGTATAGATCAAGAACTATTATGTTTGAGTAAGGATATCAATACATAAAAACAATACATCCAAGTCCACATATTTATATGACTGCCAGATCATGACACTAAATGCTAATACATGTCACAAAAATGAGTATAAGAGCATTGATAACCATAACACAAGATATATAAGTTGAGTCATAAACATGCAAATAATCCATCTGAACCAACATCAGTCCAATGAGAAAACATTGATACAACTCTGGGCATCAATAACTGATCTGCAAATGGCTAAAATGACTACATCAGTCCTCAATTTGAGTGTCTTGAGACTCAGTCATGGCATGGGAGAGTACTATAGTCCATCAATCAAATCATGATCCGTGATAAATGCTCATCTCAACATCTCATATGTAGGGGAGCTGGCTGAAAAATGTACTGGAATCTGAAAAATAGAATATGGTATCCCGGCTACTATATATGTGATAACAATCCCTATTGGTGATAGACGATGCCCTCTCTACACTAACACCAGCAAAGAGAAAAAACCTCTCATTAATCTCTTTTGAAGCTGTTGTCTGTTGTTTCTTCTTCTTCTTGTTTGGACATTGTCCAGCATAGTGTTGAAACTTCTGGCAAGCAATGCATTTCACTTTTCTCATGTCTTTCTTCTCTCCATCATGCTGCTTGGTTCCATCCTTGGAACCCTTGTTGAACTTCTTCTTCTTCCTACCTTTTGCTTCCAACGCCACATTTTCCTCATCATCTCTGTGATGTGACCAAGTGCCCTGTAAGTATCCCCTACGTGTCTCTTATATGAGATCATCTCAAAGTCGATCCCAAGTGGGCATGTTCTCTCTACCAATGATGGTCTGCACAAACACACTCCATTGTTGAGTCACACCATTTAAGGTTGTACACACCATCTCAATGCTCTCTATAATCTCTCCTACATCTGCAAGTTCATCTCTTACCTGTGTAATCTTGGTAAGATAGGAAGCCATGTCTTCCCCTTTTCTCAGGTGCACATTCTTCAACTTCTCTCTTAACACCATCTTCCTGTTTTCATTTGAACTCTCGTAAAGATTTGTCAAAGAAGTCCACATCTGAAAAGCATGTGTTTTTGTTGATATGTGAGGGATTACAGATCCTTCATGGCATCAAGTATAACCCTCATTGTCTTCACACATCTCTCTTCATAAAAGAAGCCTTATCTAGTTACATCGACAGGTACCACTACATGATTTTGTTGTTGTACTGTGTACAATGCCCCATAACTCATTTTCTTCAAGTATCAACGTGATTCTAGCCTTCCATGGGATAAAATTTTTAGCCCCATCCAATCTGTCTTCAACTCTAGGCCCAAACACCATGTCCCTAACCTATAACTCTCAAGCAACTTGATCAAGAAAATTTTCCACAAACCCTTGGTCTTCTAAATGTTTAAATTCTGACGTTTAGTTGTACTCTGATACCATGAAAGTTTTTGAGAATCCCAATCTCGGTTTCAAGTTTGATAGCTTCTCTACATGGTTTAATGCCCAAACCCTTGTATGCACATTTTTCAACAAAAATCGTCTAAACTGAAACAGATGGGACTCTTTTTCAAAATTAAACAATTCAGAAATTTTCTCTTTCAGTTAAAAATTTCATACTAAAAAATTTAAAACAGCCAAGCACACATGAAAATAACACTGATATTTTTTACCAATGGTCCAGGAAAAAACCCCCAAGGGAAACCCTGTTTCTGAGAGAGAGAGATTTTATTTCTTTAGGGTAAAATACAGAAATTTAAACAACAGTGCTTATCATTTTTTTCTTCTCAAAATCTGAACCTTCAATACTGTACGGAACCTCGATATTTGTGCCAACGCCTTCGAAACTGTGTCAAAATTCTATCTGTACGGACATTATTAATTTTATGTACTTTTTCTCGATTTTTGTTCCCAGTCTGTAGTGTTGTACGGATTCTTGAATTCTGTGCACACCCTTGATTTCTGTGCCATACCTATTATACGGAAATCTCCTCGATTTATGTGTTGTTGTACAGAAACCTTCTCAAAATTTGTGTAGAACTCTACTATACGGAAACCTCTCTTCAAAATTTGTGCCCAAATTTGTCCTCCTCGAAATCTGTGCAGACCTTGTCTTCTCTCTTCTTCTCTCTCATGCTGGTTCAAAATCTCTTCAAACCCTCTCTCCTCTTCTTCTTCTTCTCTTCAAAATCCCCTCTTTGAAAAGCAAATAAATGAAATAGTTTTCTTTGCTCTAGTCCCTTTTTGTTCATGGCAACTTCCTCTTCGATCTAAAGGTCAAGATTAGATTAGATGAAAGGCTCTATTAAATAATTAATAAATGACATTTAGTGCAGCTCATGTCATTTAATAAAGTGTGAGCATCCCCTTTTAATTAATCACTCACTTAACTTTTATTAAATATGAACTTAAGATAAACCATGACTTTTACTTTTTAATGAAGTCACTTTAAAATTATAAAGTACATCTCACTTCATTAATTAAAAATGACTAGGGGCCACCAATTAAAGTGTCCTTGTCCACCCCAAGGCAATGCTAGGTGAACAAACACTTCCTAGGTAACTTTTCAACATCCCTATGACCAAAATGACCCTATAAAATGTGAAGTGAATAATCTTAGGAATCTTGATTGAATTTCTTATTAATTTGGTTAATTAAATATCTAAACAGTTACTAAGAGGAAATGAGTGTCCACATGAAAAGCCCTAAATTACCTTAGGGTTTTAAGCATGAAAATCGGATTGAAAGGTAATTAGGTGAAAATTAGACAAAGAATGAATTGCTAGATGCAAGATGAGATTCAGATGGTTATGATGCAAGAATTAATTGCTAGATGCAAGAATGATGATTCAAATGGTCATGTGATTTCAACCCCTACAAATGTCCTTCTAGAATGAAGCAAAGTCTTATAGTTGGCCAATATAAATAAGGAACCTTCACACCCAATATAACACCCTTCACCATAGAAAGATCGCCTTTCTTTAAAATCCATGGGACATCACCTTCTTTAAAACACCAAGAGGGACTAGCCTCTCCTCTACTTCCTTTTCTTGGCCAATGCCTCTTTTTAGTATTTGAAGAAATGTGATCTCTCCTAACATCCAATGCGTCACTTTGTTTGGATGATGTGTGTCTTCATAAAGAAGATGAAACATTTTTGAATATATACATAGGATCTAGTAAGTGGGAGATGTTAAGATGGTCCCAATATAGAAGTTCATAAAATACATATTTCCTTTTTGTCACAATGGGAAATTTCTCAACATACGTGTCAAAAAATCAGGATCATCGAACATAGGTTCCCCATTTAAATCAAACAATTCTATAATTTCCTTCTCCTTGTTTATGCAATATGCCTTAATCTAATTTGTTGGTGTCGTTTTTTAGGTATTTTGGTTTCTAAGGCTTACTACTAAAAGAATATGCAAGCATTATATAAGGGTTCTCTTTTGGGAGATATACCCTAGAATAGATTTTTGTAGGTGGTTAGACCACATAGAGTTTATAGAAGTTCCACAACATTTACATCCTTGATATCCTTTGGTTATAAGCCTTGTGATATTATTATATACCGGGTATGTTACCATAAAAAAATATAGTTGCACCAAATTAAGTATGCTAAAAAAATGTTATAGATAAGAATAACTTAATCAACATGCTTAATAGACAAAAATCCTAGTCCTAGATAATCGTACATGGTGTATGCACATATGCCATACATTGTAAAAGACATTTCCATTGGGATGGGTTTTGATACATCATATACATGTATCCCTTCCCATAATTGCTTAAATTCATCAATGATGATGGTTGGAGTTAAACATCCATTCTCTTCACTTGTTTTCTACCTGGGACTATAAGAACCAACATAAGATGTTCAACCTTCATGGACACCCATGGTGGGTATCGTTATTGAGTCACTACCACTGGAAAAATAGAATAGTTGGTGTTTAGGATGGAATATGGGTAAAGAGTCCATCCATGGCTATCCTCAATCGAAGGATTCATACATCATATTTGAATTTATCGGGCCATGTATCCTCTATATGCTTCATGGCTATTGAAACTATTGGGATTTACATAACTCTTTGTTCACTTCTATGTGAGGCATGCCACCCCTGCAAGTCAAATAATTGTTTGCTATGGAAGAGCCTTGAATCCTTAGAATTATAGGCATGTGCCTTAATGAGGAGGATGATGTTACTTATCCTTGTTTTTTATTATTATTTATGGTACTTGTCTTTCCCACATTCTAGACATATCTTTTTGTCTGCATATTTGTTTTTATATAGAATGAAACCATTTGGACATTCATGTTATGATATGTACTCAACACCCAAACCTTTTCATCATTTTCTCTGTCTCTACGCAGTTGTTAGGCAAGACATTACCACTCAGAGTACCTTATATTTTAGTAACCTCAAAAGTGTCTAGAAATAGGCAGTGTTCCACGGAAACTCGCCCCCCAGGGTCGGGGGCTCGCCCCCCTCGCTCCCCACGCCCCGGGGGCTTGGGGGCTCCTCCAGAAACGTTTCCTCACGCCCCCAAAAAAGCTAAACTTCCGGAAACGCAGGAGGGGGCGCGTCCCCTGTTCTGCAGCGCGCTCCAGTGAAGGGGGGCTCCCAGACGCCCCCCCGTCCCCACGCCCCCCCGCCCCCTCCTGAAACTGGGGGGCTTCCAGACGCCCCCCCGCCCCCTCCTGAAACTGGGGGGCTTCCAGACGCCCCCTCCTGAAACTGGGGGGCTCCCAGACGCCCCCCCCCACTTTTAGTAGTTTACATGAGATGAATCATTGAACTTTTATTGCTGGGATTTAATCATTTATAATATTATTTTTTATTAAGACTTGGACGCCCCCCCGCCCCCTCGCCCCCCCTGAATTTCGCTAAAATTTGGGGGTGGTCTCCACACGTCCCCACTGTGCGTTTCCCCGCTCCCGCGCCCCCGCGTCCCGGAAACTTGGGGGAACATTGGAAATAGGTGTCTAACATACCATACATTGCTTTCAAGTTATAGTGTATCATTGTTGTCTCTAGTTTGGTAGACCTTGACCCATGTCCAAAGAGAGGGGTGGTGGAAGCATATTTCAAGATTCTGAAGAAGTTATCGATGATATCTATGCCATCCCCATGTTCATTTTGTTGGAATGAATGTAGAAACATTCCCTCCGTGGCATGGGTAACCCGTAAGAAATCATCCATACACCTCTATATTATTGCATTTGTCCCCGACATGTGAAGAACTAATGTCATTGTAGAGTTTTTTAATTGGTGACTCGGGACATAGTGAGAATTGAATAGGTGGTTGATTCAACCATGCTTGGTATGCTTTGTATCCATGATGTGTTTTTTTAGCAGCCTTATTTCGATTTGACATCGTAGTGTGGTACAATCATTTGATGGTGGGAATGCCACTCATTGTATGAATCTTGATTATAAAAGTATTAAACATTAGATCAATAATATTAATAACACAATGCATTTAATATATTCAAACATTATACCAAACATTTATTACATGGAATTTTTTTCCCAATGATAAACATGCAACCAACCACTTTACATAAACACATGTTGAATTAAACAATAAATTTACATTAGTTCCATTTAAGCTAAGATAATTTTATTAATGTCCATTGAATGAACAAAAAGTAGGTCAATGGGACTAGTTGATACATCCAAAAAGAGTACAATGTGGAAGTGCAAAAGAAACTTCTAGAGAATGTAAAAGGCAAGATAAATACAATTACTCAATGATATTTTTCTTACACCCCAAGTGGACATCTAAAGGTAAGCCCGATGCAAGGTTTTTTTTATGAGAAGTTGGTGATATACAAAATGATAGTTTATTAACCACTCATCACCGAGAGACAAACTACGCATTGCATGCACAACAACAAATATGTATTTTTTAATGTTCATAAAGAACTCTTTTTCATTGGAGTATTTCTCAAAGAAACAATTTGCATTAAATATTGGGGACCTACAACTATATATGAACCCTATGATGTTTCCATGAGTTTGTGGATGACCATTAATATATAACATATTTTTTGTATCAAAATTTCTAGAAGGATAATCATTCATTCACATATTACACATGGAAACTCTATCTTTGTATATAACAATATTCCAGTGTTCCACGGGGACGCGCCTCCCAGGGTCGGGGGCTCGCCCCCTGCGTTTCCCACGCCTCGGGGGCTGGGGGGCTCCATGTGAAACGTTTCCCGGCGCCCCCGTTTCGACGAAATGCAGCCTAATTGCAATGTTACTATTTAGTATTTAGTAACATTGTGAACTGAATATCATGTTTACATTGCACAATGATGAATTTCAATTTAGCATGTATTTATTTTTATTAATTAATAATTTTAGAGATGCCCCCTATGTTAAAATTTAAAGACCCCGACGCCCCCCCGCTCCCTTAAATACCCCAAAATTTGGGGGTGCCTCTACACGTCCCCAATGTGCGTTTCCCTGCTCCCACGCCCCCCCGTCCCGGATACTTGGTGGAACACTGCAATATTCAAGTATTCAAGTAGACTATAAATAATACCACACAATGACATAAGTTCTACTGAATGTTTTGGAGGAAGCAAAACAAGATTTCCAAAAGATGAAGGAAATAATGATTTGTTGTCGGGTGCTAGCATTGCCTGATTTCACCAAGACTTTTGTGTTGGAGTGTGATGCCTCAGGGGAAGGCATTGGAGTTGTTTTGATGCAAGAAAGGCATCCCATTGCCTATGAGAGAAGAATATTGCAGCCTCATGAAATGTTGTATTCTATTTATGACAAGGAGATGTTGGCCATCATGCATGCATTGTCCAAGATCTGGAAGTATCTGGTGGGAAGCAAACTCATAGTGAAGACTGATCACAACAGTCTAAGGAACTTCCTCACCCAAAAGGAGCTCAATGACAGACAACAGAAATGGGTAAGCAAAGTCCAATCCTATGACTGACATTGAATACAAGAAGGGAAAGATGAATGTGGTGGTTGATGCACTTTTCCGCAAACCCACACTCTTTGCTGCAAATGCTAACTGAATGGAAGGTACAGTTGCAAACTAAATACTCAAAAAATCAGTTTGCATGTGGGACTTTGGATGGGGTAATACAGAATGAAGCATACAAGGTACATAATGACCTCATCTATTACAAGGATAGGATCTTCTTAGTACCTGGATTAGAACTAAAGAAGATGATCCTATAAGTTGCATATAATGCACCAGTGGTTGGCCAACCTGGTTTTCTAAAGAATTACCGGAAGCTAAGAGAGAGGTTCACTTGGGAGGGCCTCAAGGAAAATGTTCTAAGGCATGTGAGGGAGTGCATTGCATGCCAGCAGAATAAAGTGGTGCACACACACCCTGCTGGACTCCTCCAACCCCTCCCTGTTCCAGAACAGAAATGGGAAAGTGTCTCCATGGAAAAGATAGAATATATGTGGTGGTTGATAGGTTGACCAAATTTGCACATTTCTTTGTAGTCACCTCCACTATATCATCTAGTGAAGTTGTTACATTTTTTCAATGATGTTTTCAAACTGCATGGTTTACCCAAAACCATAATCAGTGATCGGGATAACAAGTTCATCAGTTCTTTTTGGCAAGCTCCGTTCAAATTAGTGGGAACAAATTTGAATCTGAGCACAAGCTATCACCCTCGGACTAATGGTCAATGGATTGAAGGCTACCTCCACAATTATGTCACAGGACATTAGAAAGCTTGGGCCACATGGCTCCACCTGGGATAATTCTCCTATAACACCACTTTTACCTCTACAACTATGTCACAGAACATCAAAAAGCTTGGGCCACATGGCTCTACCTGGGAGAATTCTGCTATAACACCACTTTTCGCCTCTCCATCAGGATGACTCCATTCATGGCTTTGTGTATATGAGGCCCTATCTTTTGCAGATATTATGTTTGGGGACAGTAGAGCCCAAAAATACAAAGATTTGCTTCAGGAGAATTATGACATACTAAGGAACTCAAAGAAAATCTACAGGTTTCACAAAACTAGCAGAAAATGAATGTCGATAAGCATAGGATTGAGAGAGTCTTCAAAGAAAGAGACTTAGTCTATTTGAGGTTGCAACCTTACATGAAGTCATCCATGAAAACAAAGGGACCCGAGAAACTCCAACCTCGATTTTATGGGCCTCACAAAATTTTGAGGAAGATTGGTGAAGTGGCCTATGAATTGGAGTTGCCTCAGGAGAATAAGATCCACAATGTATTTCGTGTATCTTTCCTAAAGAAAGCAGTAGGCCAATAGATAGTTGTATCAGAATAAATTCCACCTCTTGATGATGAAGGCCATTTGGTCTCAGTCCTAGAAAACATTTTGTAGACCAAATAAAGAAGGTTGAGGAACAAGACCATCAGAGAATATTTGGTGCAGTGGAAAGGTTTCATAGTGAAAATGCCACTTGGGAGGATGGAAAACTTTTGTAGCACTCTGGATTGCTTCTGCTTGAGGAAAAGCATATTTGGGAGGGGAGGACTGTCATGTCCCTTCTTTGAAGAACATCAAAAGTGGACCTTGTCAAGCACCTAGGGGTTAAAAAAATTGAATGAATTAAATTACCTAGGGAATTTTGATTATTCCATACTAAGGACGCATGTACTAAGTTTATTTCTAAATTCTGGATTATTTATGTGTAAATAATTAATTAATATGCAAAATAATGACATGTGGGAATGAGTTTCCATGTCATGAGGGTGCATTAGGCAAGCCAACTTGCCTAAGATGACAAATAGCAACTATCCAAAAAAACTGGCAAAAGCAATCTGTCAAAAAAAGATGGAAAGTGACAAAAGCAAGGAAAAACAAGCAATTTCAAAAGTAGAAAGTTCGGGAAAAGTAGTCAATGCAAAAGAAAGAAACTTTGGTCAAGGGAGGGTGCAGTTTTCATTTTGATGAAAAGATGCTAGCAGGGAAACATCATCAGTCATAAGAAGGAAAATTTTACTCAAATTGGGGGCACAGTTTCCACTTTGGTTGAGTGATGCAAACATGGAACATCATCCTATAACTGAACTTACTAAATTCCTCAAGAGGGGCGCACTCATTGATTAGGGTTACAGTTTGTAAGGGGTAACTTGCTCAACAGGTGGATGACTTGTTCAACAAGTCACTCAAAGTTTATTTAAGTATGATTCCAAATCCATTTCATGGTTTTTTATCATTAATGTTTTGGTGTTGAGTGACTCTAAGCTTCTATTTTGAGTAATGTGCCTCAGTCACCTTGGGTGATGCGTCCCAAGCCTCCATTCTCGTCTCCTCTCTTCCATTATTTAGTGAAGACCACAAAGAACCAAGGAGAATCCATTGAAGACCAATTCTGAGCTCTAATAACATCCATCCATCCATCCATGGAAGTCGAGCTCCAGTGAAGGAGACATCACTTATGCCCTCATATCGGTGTCGGGTGTTAGTTCCAAGCCTCCATTCCTCAGTATTGGGCACCATTGAGGGACATCAGCTCCTCCAAGTCCTTTATGAGATTCTCATCTCCTTCTTCATATTATGAACTCTGTTATACAGTAATATTTCTGTCCAATAAAGTTATAATTCCAAATTTTCATGAAAGAGGCCTTCCAATGCTCCTTAAATGAGCATTTTTGTAAGATTAATGCACTGGTATTGATGTAATGGTCGTGATAATGGTATATGAGATTTCTGATGTTTAGGATAGACTAATGAACCTCTGCTAATAATTATTTGTAGGTCTTATAAAAGAAAATTTTGAAGTTCATTGTTATTTTCTTACCCCTTCTCATTGACTAGTTTTATAGGTTTTGATGCTATGTATGATCTGTAAACTCAATTTGCATTCTGTAAGTTTTTGTAGGTTTTAAATTCACCACAAAAATCAAACTAAATCATATATTAAGAATTAGTTTGGGTCTTACACCATTTGAGTGTCCTCCTCTGTGTAAGATTTCTCGAGGCCAAATTACTAGTCTTTTCCCAAACACCTTCAAACTGTCTAGAACTGTTTCGAACCTGTTTTAATGAATATTTGTAGCCTAAAAAGTGACTAATAACTCACCTCTACCTTCCATAAGCCTTGGTTTCTTGGAATTGACTATTTAATCTCAGTTTGCACTGGTTGGGACACCTAGAAGCCTAGGAGTAGACTTCAACATAGCTGATGCTCGAAACCTAAAAGGGCCCAACATGCACGTGCTTAGGGATATGAACTCTTAGCCTCCAAACCTTTCTTTGGTTTCATTTTCTAACCCTTTGCCACTCTCAGTTTATGCCCTTATTATATGTGTTGTGCGTTGTTGAAGGAAATTTCCAATCAATTGTAAAAGTCTTATTCAATCTTGATAATTATCAGCAGTAGGAAACTAATCAAGACTTTAGCGTTAACTTGACCATAAAACATTGTAATTTCAAGTTTCACTTTAACCTTGAAAGGAACATTGGAATATGAGGAATTTGTTTTTTTATCTGAATCATCGGGCTTCTCACTTTGAGAGTCTTTCGGATCAACCTTCTACTCCCCATGTTCAGTCCCCACTAAGTGTGCTTCCATACCCTTCATTACTAACAGTCGTGTTACCATCTCTATCAGTGTAGCAATGCTCTGCAAAAGACGTGTAAACCTGGCCTCTGGATATTCCCCGTCATGTTCTTCATGAGAATTCCCTGCCATTGTTGGTCCTCTGCTTCTTTGTAGGAAGGGCAGTGATGCTTGTCGACTAGCCTGGTATCCACTGTGGGTCTTTACAATACAAGTACTCCAAGTAGTTTTGAACTTGTCTCTAATACCATATGATATGTAAATTGTATGTTCATAGCTTGACAGTCTCACAAAGATGAATGTTTGTGCCAAAAAATAAAAATAATTAAATGCTTTCTTCTAGATGGAACACTGCCCACATATGGTTGTAGCTCAACAAATTAGTCAATGAAGATCACAAACAATTAATTTACCATAATAAAAAAACAGTTTTATTAATCCTGCAACAATTTCAGATGATCAAAAAACATTTTATTCATCCTCAAGCCGTTTAATATGCACCCAATAGAAAAAAAGAAAGTGGTTGGCATTGTTTAAGAATAACCAACTAAAAAAATGCTTAGGCATCTATAAATTCGTCCCTAGTAATGTAAATTCATCCTAGAAAAGATATAAAAACATCCCCAACACTTTTAATTTGCCCAGCCGATGATAAAACATCCTAGCATAGATAAAAAAATGCCCCAACACTTTAAATTCTCCCAAGTAATGATAAAAATGCCCTGGCATTGATAAAACTTCCCTAGGCACTTTAGATTCGTCGAGCAATGATAAGTTTGCTCAACGCGTATTTAAATCCGACCCATCATTTTTACATTAATAGTTAATGGCCAAAGAATCATCAACACAACATTCATATGCATTTAACATAGAGATTATCCTGGAAACCCAATGGGAAAACCAACATTTTATGGGGATTATTTTATTGCTAAAAAGAGAAATACAGAGGGGTGGGATATACATCGATATTGTGCATTGTTTCTCACTCATAAATACAAAAATTGCAGATGGCAATGGCTCAGAGACACCTTTGTTTTTTGTGGACAGGCTCCTTGACCCCTTTATCCACCATTCTTCAAGTTGTCATTGATGCTATTGTCCTTTGCCTTCTTTTCCTCCTCTTCTTCTCCCCAAGAACGAATGTCCTCTTCTTCTTTGGCCTTCATTTTTAATTGGCGGGCCTTGGAAGGAAAACCATCACAATGGTTCGTTTCAACTTCCAAGGAGAAATTGGACTTTTTTAACTTTACAAAAAAAAATGTTTACAAAGTTATACAAGAGAGTTTTCTATTGAGTATCCAATTCGAATCATATGTTTTTTTTAAACTACGAGAATCGAAAACTAGGTACGACGCTAGTACTCGCATTACATGGGGTCCAAGGATCCAATCCCACTCATAGTTTTAAAAATCGGAATTGGTCGAGGGTCAACTCGGAATCGGAATTGGTAATGAATTGGTCATAAATCGACCGATTTGAATTTAATGAATTGGTTTGCTAAAAAGTACATAAAATATTTAAATTTTAAAGAAAAACAACATTTTCAAGATTATAATCCATGATTCCAAGGCATCAAAGACAAAATAACCAAACTTTGCGCTTGTATATACCATATAAGAGTCAATATATCAAAATGGCACAAAGTGTATTGTAATTTGGAGTCTGTGACTGTACTCTGTGCAATACATAAATGTAACATATTTAGGATACTAGAACAAAATACATAATCCATGAGGCCTAGGCGACTATCCCCTATATAGTAAAGGCTATATGGCTTGGAGAGTCCAAAAAACATGCTACATAATCAACTACATAATGCATCATCAATGATCATCAACAAACTCAGCACCATTGTTAGAACTAGAACTAGAAGAAGAACCAGAAGGACTAGCAAATGCATCATGATTTGGCTCAGTCTCGGGCTCCTCAGGATCAAAGTCATCTGCTATTGGCTGAATGTCGATGTCGTCGACCACTATAAGTACGAGGTCCTGATCGGCTAGTGCCCGCCATGCCTGGCACTGCTCTCTTAGCACTACACCTGTATGAACTGATGGCATCGGCAATAAAGGATCTGCATCCAACAAGTTCTCTAGCTCAATAGCTATGTCATCACCAAAATCTGGCGGTTGGGTCTCCACTACCCAATCTAAGGTTGGATCTATATCATACAACACAATGGGATCCGTATCAGGTCTTTTGCTTATCAATTGGTTGCGCCTGAGTCGGAGGTTGTACTACACAAAGACTAGATCATTTAACCATTTCTGCTCTAAATGGTTTCTCTTCTTTGTGTGAATCCTCTCAAACAAACACCAATTGCGCTCACACCCAGAAGAGCTGCAGGTTTGACTCAGGACCTGAATTGCAAACCTTTGCAATAGTTTAGTATGGTTACCAAATGCCTTCCACCATTGTGCTGCAAATGTGAAGAGTCAAGGTAGTTAATAACTTAATTCAACAATTTTGATTGTAAATTTGGCTAAGAATTGCAGTATTTAGTATTTTACTATTTACAATTTAAGAATTGTAGTTTAAAATTTAAACATTAAACTTTAAGAATAGAAGTTAATCAAACAATGGAAATATTTACGTGGTTGGTCATCCTCTCTTGAAATCTTAGCCACATTATTGGAAAAGGTACCTGTGGCGGCGGTGAAAGAGTTGATCTGTCGATGTATCTTCAATTGGTCCGCCTCATTTGGGACCATGTGCTCAAGGCAAGAATACAATCCATCTGCTACTTCCCCAGTCGGATCTGGATCAATATGCTCTCTATACTGATACCTTGGGTTAAGAAAATATCCAGTTGCATGTATAGGGCGATGGACTTGATTATTCCATCTCCTATCAATGATCTCCCAAATAGGCCCATACTTGGCCACTCTATTTTTGTATGCTGCCTTTATCTGCTCCTTTGCTTGATCCATAGCTTCATAAATGTAGCCCATGGCCATTTTTTCCCCATCAACCAACCACAACACCTTAACAAGTGGCTCAGTAATTGCCACAACCTCTGCTACTCTTTTCCAAAATGAAGAATTTTTAATTCTTTTATTGGTGTCTTTTCTATCTTGTTTGAGGGCCCATTGGGATGAATTCCATTCATCACTTGAAAACATTTTCTCCAAGTTCTGTGCTTGGGAAATGAGAGATTGCAACGTAAGGAAGTGAGTTGCAAATCTAGTCACTGCAGGCCTAACAAGCTCCCTGCCCTGTGTGTGTCTCCTAGTGTCCTTGATCCAATCCTGTTTGCATATGTCCTCAAGCATGAGGTCTATGCAATGTGCCGCACATGGAGTCCAGAATATGGTTTTATGTTTTTCCTCTAACATCTTACCAGCAAGACCATAGTTAGAGGCATTATTTGTGATGATTTGTACAACATTACTTGCCCCCACCTCTTCAACAACCTCATCCAAAAGATGAAAGAACAGATTTGCGTTTTTCACCTGATCAGATGCATCACGTGATTTAAAAAACATGGTTCCTCGTGGGCAAGAGACAAGAAAGTTTATGAGAGTACGACCCCTTTGATCGGTCCATCCATCTGACATGATAGTGCATCCTGTTCTGACCCATGACTGTTTGAAATCCTTCAGGTATTCTTCTATGGACACTATCTCTTTTTGTAAAAGAGATCCCCTCAAGTCATGCATACTAGGGCGTTTGAAGCCCTTACCAGCAGCTATAACAACATACCACATAGGTTGGTAATAAGAAGAGCGTGCAGCATTGAAGGGGAGATCAACATCATACCACCATCTAGCTATGTACTCATAGGCAGCTTCTTTGTATTTCTTCTTCCAATGGTCATCTAAGGTGGTCTGAACATGTGTTGGAGGCAACTGAGAAGAATTGGCACTAGCAGAGGATGTAAAATAGCTTTGAATGCCACCCTTATTTTTTGATTTACCCCTCTCTTGTGTAGTATCAGAGGGTGCAACATATTGAAAAGGATCCTTAAGATCGGTAGAAGGGATAGATGAAGAGCTTTCAATTGAACCCAGAGCATAGGTCCCATCCATCATTTCAACAAGCCTCCTCTTCTTTCCTACTTCTTCCTCTGTCTCTCTTTGCCTAGCCTTAGTCTCTTCAAACTTCTTGAAATATTCTTGCATATCAGCTATAATTTGTCCAATGACATCTATTGGAGCTTCGCATGCGTTCACTTGCCCTTTGATGGTAGCCAAATGTTGTTTAAGCCTGTAAATTCCACCACCCTTAATCAACTTCTTGCAATACTTGCAATACATCACTCCGTCAACAACATCTACATGGGCCCATGTTGAATCTTTTGCTTTTGGGGCCATTTCGGATAGGCTGAAAGTTGAAACAACAATGAGCAAAATTATAAAATTATAAAAATATGGGAGATCTTCATCTATTTTACCAATTGGTAAAATAATAAATTATAGAATTAATGTTTAAAATTATAAAAAATTTGCAAAAGAGATCTCTCTTTAATAGTTAATACAAAATTACAAATACAAATTTTTGGTAAACTTTTAACTCACATAAATAGAAATTTTAATATTTTTATAAAACATATGTCATAAACTTGGATAAATTTGTTACTTACCTCTGAATCTCTGATATTGATTCTTGAACAATGAAGACTACCTCTGCAAGTGCAAACTTCAAAATTATATACTGTGACTCCATCCAACTCTCATGCTTCAGCACTGTTTGCAGCTTTGTTGTCCAGCTGCCAACACTGTCCACCCCATGACCCAACTCAGCAGTGTCCACCGACTCCACCCAACTCAACACTTTCCACTACCACAGTGCCACTGTCAACTCCTCTCAGCTCTGTCCACTAAGCACTCACGTTGCCGCTGTAGCAAGTGCAACTCCACAGTCCACTCCAAACCGAGTCCAAACTGCTCAGTCCAAAGTTCAAAGCTCAAACAACAAACAAAAGAAATAATAGGAAGTGGACTGGTAGTTGTTATTTGTAGTTGGGTTGGGTAGTTAGGTTAGGGATAGGTTAGTAAAAATATAAAACATAAAAAAAATAAAAAACAATGCTAAACTTTAAAAAAAAAAAACTGGAAGTTGCCCGTAACCGGCCTGGTTAGTTTCGAAATCGGCTGGTCAGGCCAGTTAGTTACCGAACCGGACTGGTTTGGTGACCAACCAGCCTATTCGGTAACTAACTGGTCACCGATCCGGTTTACCTACCGGTTTGGTACCGAATTGGTGAACCGGCCGGTTCCGAAACCGGTCAGACCGATTTTCAAAACTATACCCCTAGGTGCATCCACAAGGCCCAAACCATTGTGCATGGGTAAGTTTTGGGGGGATTTGAACACGAGGCCTTCCATTTACAACCATTTACAATATTTCAACTTTACCACTTTCTCTTTCCCTGCAAGGGTCAATTCAGATCATATGTTAAGCCTCATGCATAACTTACAATACATGTAAACTTTTTAAATGATAGTTCAAGTAACCCGTGGGGTATTAGCCTTGAGTTCTTATGGCTCATCTCTGCCATATTTATTCTTCTTTATAAGTATTTATTGTGCATGTGAATATTTACAATTTCATTATTTCTGGTTAACATGTTCTTTCATATTTTAGTTGCCATAAACTTTTAATAATATGATAGTATAGTATTTAGTCTCTTTTATTTACACAACTGTAACATCTACAACATTACTTTGTAATTATATATATTCTTCTTTTATAAATAAAAGAACATTTATTTTCATAGTTAGTTATATAACAAAGTCTTTTACTCTAATTTCTTATACAATTTTTCAGACCTACATGATGCACACCTTTGTTTTGTTTATCACCAACAACACTTGGTTTATTTCCATTTCTCAATAACAATATACATATACATGTTATCTTATGTCTAGAACAATTTTCAGGTCTTTAAAGTAGGATAAAGCTTCTTTATAACATAGGAAAAATTAAACTTTGTTTCTAGGGAATACAATTCCATAACCAGATATTCATAAAAGCATATAATCTGCCTCTAGATATTTCCATAATAACTCATACCAAATCAATATTCAAATAGTAATAGTAAATAACCCATATAAACAATACCTGTCCTCATCTTGGCCATAACAACACTAAAACACAACTTTTAATAAACAAGAATAATATGTAAAAACGAGTATACTTATTTGTAGATCCTCCTAAAAATGTGTTAGAAATTACCACGAACGACTCAACCTTAAATTAGCAGAGACTTGTAACCTCTCAATCTCTTTTCAATCATCCCCAAGCTAATTCATGGTTCCTCTAGAACTAGACCTTTAGGGTTTTGAATTTTTATTCTTAGGCTCAGAATAGTAAACAATGTTATAGCCAAAATTGGCACTTTTCTGTCCTTGACGACACTTACATGTTTTGGTCGCATGATGACACTTCACGAACTTATTGTCGCTCACCCAAAGGACATTTAATGGATGGAAGAGCCATATTTGGGACTTTTGTAGCATCCCCTTACCTCTTTCTTGGTTCATTGGATGCTTAGGAACCTAATGAACAAGCTTCCAAACCAAAACATCTTTCGAAAACCCCTAGAGAAAACCTAAAAATTACATTTTTTTCCTAAAAACGTTGGTTGTTAGTGTTCCACTAGCGTTTTTCACCTTGCACACACTAGTTGCTAGTGTTCCACTAGTGTGTATCTTCAAAAATGCTCAAAAAACATAAAACACCCTCGAAATTGGGTGGTTTGGGTGGTTTTGGAATTGCCTCATTGGTTGTAAATGCTTCCTCCTCGACCCTATCTCTTCCATTTGCTATATAAGAGAGGGAGAGGGGATTATGAAGAGGACTTAGTCTATGGTATTGTTATGTTGGAAGAATTTGGATTCTCATCTCCCTTTCCTATGCCCTAGTTGCCATCTACTCTTGCTGTAGACCTTGGAGTTTGAGTTTCTTAGAGGAGAGAAGCAAGTGATCCAGATCGAAGGTTTCATGAGGTGCCTTGAATGATGAGAAGGTATATTTTTGTACTTGTTTCATTGATTAATAAAGATTTGACATTCTTCCCTTTCCATAGCATTGTGTATGTCTCAGCTTTTCATTATATGTTGATGCTTATGAGATTAGGGTTTCATGTTCTTTTGAATATCAATGTTTTATATGTAGTCAAATTGGTTTGAGGAAGGTTTGAAGTGGTTTTGCAGGTTCCTTAATTGGAGAGAAAGAGGAAGACTCAAGGAAACGCTCGGATTAACCTTTTGTTTGTGAGGTACACACCCTCCTAACCCTTGAACTTTTGCTTCATCACTGCATTTGCAAAACTTTATATGTCTATCTATAAACCTAGTATGTTGGTGGCCTTGTTAGGATTTATAATCCTCCCTTGTCAAAACTGGTCTATTAGATTTTGTTTGCCTAACTTAGGAACATTTAATTATTATTGGGTCCACTTGGCCTAATGGTGCCACATGTACCAGTCACTAGAGTGTGGAGAACACAAATAGAGACTAACTGCAACTGATTGCACATTCATGCATTTGTTTATGCGCCTCCTAGACCAATCCCTACAATTTAGGAGCCACTGGGAGTGTTGTCACTAATCTCCTTCAGTTGTTGGCAGTTGGTGACTAGTCAATCTTAGTTATGCTTCAGTTAGATGTCCTCCAGTTCAGTAAGCCATGCAGTCAGATTGAGTTGGTGATTCGAATCCTTTATGTAACATTGTTGTATACTGCTAGGATGAATGGAAGTTTATACTGTAATTATACTGAGCAATACATGTCTGTTTCCTGTGAGATTTGTTTTGTTCAGTGGGTATTATTCATTCCTTTACACTGCATAATAATTAAAATCTATTGGCACTCATTTCCTGAAGATCAATTGCACATTAATTCTAATATGGTATCAGAGATGAGGTCTCAGGTTCAGTTCCCTCGAGCTACGCCAGGGGGGGGGCGTGTTGGAGTATCGGTACAACCGCATGGTATAACTGTCGCACCTTTGCGAATTTCCTGGTGACAGGGCCATGTGTTGGGTTTCAAATGTTCATCAACATCCGCAGGTTTTGGTGTAACGACAAACCTTACATGGTATCAGAGCCTCCTCAGGAAAGCTTCAAGTTTGTCCGATCTCCATTATACACCAGAAGCAGTTGGGTTTCCACATAAGTCCCGCAAAGTGTGCATTGATAAGAGAAGTCTCTGCGGGCGTGATGGACCCTGAGAAAGTCTACATATCGAGAGGGAAGGCTTGATTCTGACATAGTGCAAATTGGTTTTGTTTTTGCAATGTTTTCTTACAGGGGCTATGTACCTTGATCGAAGAAATTGACTGATCGGAAGGGGAATTGATAGAGAATCAATCTTTTTTACCCCGGATCCTGACACCCTTCGACTATGTTGATTGGAGGGAAGATATGCAGGTCTCCTTGCGCAAGCTTCGCATGTACAGGATGACTATGAGCTGAGAGATTGAACCACATCATCCTGCTGATAAAAACAAATTCTTGAACCAGTTGGATGAAGCCTTTGGCTTCCTTTGTGCTCACATCTCCAGAGACCTCCTCTTCCATCGTGAGGGATTGAAGACTCCCAAAGAAGCATGGGCAAAGCTCGAATGCTTGTTTGGAAAGCAAGATAAGCTTTGGGTACACATTCTAGAAAACGAGCTAATATCATTGCAGCCCAACAGTTTCGAGACCATACAACAATTCTTTACCAAATTCAAGTCTCTTGCACTACAATGTAAGCAGTGTGGAATAGAGATAAATGATGAGAAACTTGTGCTCTCCATACTCGCCAAACTAGGTTCTAAGTATTCTGTATTTGTCTTTACCTTCCATTCCCAATTGGAAGATTCCTTCACTTGATGGCTTTGTCGAGTCTTTAATACAGGAGGAAGAAGATGGGAGTCCTCCAAACTTCCAAAAACTAAGCTCTACTAATGACATACTCTACCAATGCACAAGCTAAAGGGAGGCATAAGGGGAAGGATCCTAAAGCATCTAATGCGAAGCCTAAAGAAAGTCAGAAGTCTTCTGAAGGAGCTTTGGGCTCCAAGAAGAAGAAAAAGTTTGAAAAGACAAAGTGTCCTTATTGTATGAGGGGTTTTCATCCTGAGAACTCTTGTATAAAGAAGCAGATCGATCAGATGTCTTCCCTCCTTGAACATAAACAACATTGCTCTTCCACATGGAGCAAAGAAGTCTGATGCTGGACCACAGATAGAAGATCATGAGAGGTGCCATGCCTTGAAGGTTGGCCTTACTCAGTCGACAATCTACTTGATTGATTCTGGAGCATCCAACCACATGGTTGCCTCTAAGGAATCTTTCTCCACCCTCACACTCCCAAATTCCAGCAGCAGGAAGAGGTTTAGTTAAAATCCAGCATGGCAAGTTCAAAATTGTTCTCTATGTGCCCTCCCTTGCAGCTAATTTGTTGTATGTTTATCAGATGACCTATACAGGCTCTCCCAAGAGAGTTACATTCGACTCAGACTCGGTTCAGATCACAGAAAAAGATACTGGAAGGCTCATAGCGAAAGGTATTGCTAATCATGCCACTAAAGCTTATGAGTTCTCTCATTTTTTTCCTGTCTCACCTCCTACAGCTTTATTGAATCATGCTAACAACCCCAGTAAGATATGGCATCAGAGATTTGGGCATCTCAATTTCAAATATCTCTAGCAACTCCACAATGATAAAATGGTTGAAGGTTTGCCTCTCATCCAAACTCCCGATGGAGTATGTTTTGGTTGCTTGGTAGGTAAGCATCCAGACAAGAGGTATGAAGTTGGGAAGGCACATAGAGATGCCTCTATACTTGATTTGATACATAGTGATGTTGAATTTTCATATGCTTAGCTAAGACATCAGTATATCATTTCATTTTTCATAACAAAAGCATATAAATAGGATCACTGAAAGAACCAGTATCACAAGAACAACACAGATTTATCCTGGGAAAAACCTAGCAAAAGCTTCCTCAATGTAGATGCCCCAAAAAGGTAAAAAGGTAAAACCAACAAGGAGATCAAAAACCTGATCCTCCTCCTTCTCCAGCTACTTCTCTCCTCCACAAGTGCGCTACTCAAGTGAGAGTGTGTTACAAATGAGGAGCACTACACCTCTATTTATATTCATCCGTTCACTTAAGTTAACTCATCTGTCATGTAGGCTCGAGTTAATCATGTAGGCTCAAGTTACACATGTAGGCTCAAGTAACCACACTGGGGTGCTAATGACCCACCTTTACAATTAGAGGGGACTGCCTCATGACTCTTATTAGTTCTTCCGATTAGGAGCATCGGGTTACAAAGTAATACAAGTGGTTCTCCCCGTAGGACCATCGGGGACCACAAAGAAATACATATAGAATATTCTTCGAAGTTACAATATTTCAACACCCCCCCTTAACGAGAAGGGTATTCTATAACAACATCAACAACAACAATAATAGGAGAGAGATAGAGGACATCATCAACATCATCAGGGTGATACATCTATAAATCATTGGAAGCTTTTCAACATCATGTAGTCTTTTCATCTTCAATCTTTAGTCTTCAGCATCATCAGTACTTTGACCACTTCGATCAGCAACATCTTCAGCACTTTGACCTTTCGATCAGCAACATCATCTTCAACACTTTGACCTTTCGATCAACATCTTCTTCAGCACTTTGGCCTTTCGATCAGCAACAACATCATCATCATACTCTGATCTTTCGATCAGAAACATCATCAAAACATCAACATCATCATCATCAAAATATCATCATCATCATACTCTGATCTTTCGATCAGAAACATCATCAAAACATCAACATCATCATCATCAAAATATCATCATCATCATACTCTGATCTTCCAATCAGAATCATCATTATCATCAGCCTCTGATTTTTCGATCAGAAACATCATCAACTCATCATCATATTTTGATCTGTCATCATCATCATACTTTGATAATACGGCATCATCATCATCAGGATCTCATCATCATCACATTCTGATCTTTCGATCAGAAACATCATCATCATCATTGCATTCTGATCTTTCGATCAGAAAACATCATCATCATCAGCGACATCATAATCATAAGCAACTTCTGATCTTTCGATTAGAAAACATCATCATCATCATATTTTGATCTTTCGATCAGAGAACATCATCATCATCAGCAACAGCATCATCATTATATTCTAATCTTTCAATCAGAGAACATCATCATCATCAGCAACTTCTGATCTTTCGATCAGAGAAACATCATCATCATCAGCAACAACATCATCATCATATTTTGATCTTTTAATCAGAGAACATCATCATCATCAGCAACTTCTGATCTTTCGATTAGTACGTCATCATCATCATCAGCTACAACCTGCAATCCACAACTCAAAGACAAAAAATCTTTGGATCACTTGTGGACTTAAAGTCCAGGGATGATACAATCCCACCACATTCTCGACAATCGAAGTTACCGGATTGATTACAGGAGAATCAGTCCCTATCACTTTAGGACCTTGTCCAAGGACGATGCAATCCTACCACATTCTTAAGGACCGAAGCCACTGGATTGATTACGAGAGAATCAGTCCCTATCACTTTAGGACTATGTCTAAGGATGATGCAATCCTACTACATTCTCGAGGACCGAAGCCACTGGATTGATTACGGGAGAATCAGTCCCTATCACTTTAGGACTATGTCCAAGGATGATGCAATCCTACCACATTCTCGAGGACCGAGGTCACCAGATCTATTATGGACAGATGTCCCAGGATGATACAATCCCTCTTCATTCTCGAAGATCGAGGTCTTCGGATCACTTTAGGGAAAGTGCCCAGGGATGATACAATCCCACCACGTTCTCGAGGACCGAGGTCACCGGATCTATTGTGGACAGATGTCCCGGGATGATACAATCCCTCTTCATTCTCGAGGACCGAGGTCTCCGGATCACTTTAGGGAAATGCCCAGGGATGATACAATCCCACTGCAACATCACTACTCCCCCTTTCGAGGAAGGTCTTTCCGAACAACACCAAGCTTGTCTCGAAAGTGTTCGAACTCTACTCAAGGCAGAGGCTTCGTCAGTACATCATCATCCAAACCATCATCTACATCTTCAGTATGTGAACACTGAAAGCATCATCATCTATATCTTTAGTATAGAAATACTGAAAGCATCATCATCTCTATATTCAGTATAGAAATATGAAATCACCATCATCTGCATCTACAGTATGGGAATACTGAAATCATCATTATTTATATCTTCAGTATGGGAATACTGAAATCATCATCATCTCTATATTCAGTATAGAAATACTGAATCACCATCATCTGCATCTACAGTATCATCATTTGCATCTACAGTATCATCATCTGCATCTTATCTTGTATGTAGAAATACTGGATTTCTATGTGTTACGTCGGAACACAGGGTTCTTTGTCATCACAACTATGGTTATCACATAGAATCATTGTAGTATCCATCTTCAGGTCAAAGAGACCTGATATCAGCTTCTGAAGCCATATGGCTTCACAACTTAGCAGAGCAATCTACTATGTATTCTGCTTCAACCGTGCTAAGAGAAACACTGGACTGTTTCTTGCTAAACCATGAACTCATAGCAGACCTCAGACAAAAGCATCTACCTGATGTGCTTTTCTTGTCTGAGATACTTCCAGCCCAATCTGCATTTGTGTAGCCATACAATCTATACTCATGGATACCATCATAGTATAGACCAAAGTCTATAGTCCCTTTCAGATATCTCATCACATGTTTTGCAGCTACTAGGTGAACCCGTCTTGGTTGAAAAGATATTGACTTAAGGTGTTCACAGCAAAACAAATGTCTGGTCTGGTATTTGTCAAATACATCAATGACCCAATGATCTGTCTGTAGTGAGTCACATCCACTAACTCTGATGAGTCATCAGCTAACAGCTTTAGGTTGGAGTCCATGGGTGTGGCC
>LPNX010395863.1:35008-82917 GCA_001517045.1 Pseudotsuga menziesii
TTATCATGGAAGAAACTACCATGATAGTTCTAAAGGAAGTGTACCTTGCTTCCTGGAGTAAGTGTCTCTTCAGAATTAATTCCCTCTTTCTAATAGAAACCTCTAGCCACAAGTCTTTCCTTACTTCTATCATCAACATATTTTATCTTGCAAATCCATTTGGAAGATACCACATTCTTGCTTTCTGGTTTGAGTACTATATCCCAAACATCATTCTAGTATTCTTTCATTATAACATCTTCCATGAGTTCGTCTTGTCAGGTCATCAACATATCCTAGTCTTTTGCATTCAACCTTGAAGGTTGGAACCCACTTTACTCTTGGTAAAGTCTCGATCAATCACGAAGTTATCCATCATGTCGTACCATGTCGAACTCAGATATCTTCTGTAGTCACTCCCCCTGAAGTGGAGTATCATCTTCCCTCTTCATTCTGTACAGGTGGTTCTATGCTTGATATATATTGGTCAATAGAGTATGTCATGCCATAGTCTATTCTTTCTGAGGAAAATCACGAACCTTGCTTTGTACACTTGTTCTTGTGGATCCATATGGAGGATACTATGCACTTCCCTTTATGTCTCGAAATCATATCGTATACATCATTCCCCATGATCAACTGTTATTCTTTGATCATAGCTTCTTTCATAGCATTCTTTTCTTCATCTTGAGTTATCTCTCGTACCCATGGTGGTCTTCATCCTTTGAGGTGGATCTACCGCTCTTTGAAGCTCTTTCTTTCGTCATGGTGTCTCTGACCTTGGGAGCTTCGGATTTTATTGCAGTGAATCTTGAATTGTCATCACTTGTTCTTCAGAACAAGTCTCATTCTTCTTGTAGGAGGTTGTACAGGACCTTCCCTACAATTCAAATGCACCAGCTGCATGGTTAGAACTATTTTGTAAAACATATGCATAACGACAAATTCTTATGCATCATGCAACTGTTTAGCCAATACAACATTCATCCATATCTCACATAAACTTTCTAGATGCCTTCCATCTCTATCATGACATTATTGAGATTGTGCACTAATCCAATATGTCATCAAGGCGGCTTCATTCTAGATAAGTAGCAATGGAGAGCACCATGAGCTACTTACTCATCACCTGCATATTAGTAGTATACAGTCATTAATGCAAACAATCTATCATGCATAACACATCAACTGAATATAATCAAATGTATAACAAAACAATATCATGAAGTGACAATTGAATACTTATCTTTTATTTGTTTCGTGGGTAAACTCCATCTTGATCATTCTGCTTCATCATCTTCTTCATTCATGACATCATCATTTATTATTTAAATGATAAGATGGATAAGAGGTTCTTCAAGAATTGAGTTCTTCACATTCCTCATCGCTTGAGGGATCTTCTTTGAATGGTGAGAGCTTGATCTTCAATTGCTCCCATCTTTTTCTTCTCTTCTTATGAGTCGAGCTTCTTTTTCTTCCCGAAGTCAACTGAAAGCAATCACTTCCTTCTGGCATACATTCTTCGCATGAATGAATCCCATGATCTTGGGAGACCATTCAAGGTGGCTATCACCACTTCTGCATTCTCTGCTTCTTCTTCTACTACTTCAAGATGTTCTGCATTTTGGATCTTCACATTCTTCAACTGTTTTCTTAAATCCATCTTCTGATTTATGTTCTTATCTTCAAATAGCTTGATCAAAGAATCAAACATCTTCGGTGTCTTTAGGGACGACACTTGTGGTACAAGTTGATCCGTGATTGAATCAATAATGATCTTCTTGGCCTTGATCAAGTTCTTCTTGTGTAAGGCTTTGAGCCTCATCTCCGTATGGAACTGGGGCCTCTCTACTCATGTAGGTGTCCAATTCATTTTTCTTCAGAGAGATCAATTGCTTCCATGCTTGGAAGTTGTCAACTTCACCAAGCTTATCAACAAGCTGATGTGATATATCACTTTGAAATGAGAACCTCAAATTCAAATAGCAAAAGATTAGATCTTACCGATTTGAGGTGTCCGTCTTGCTTTCGGAGCTGGCTGATCTAGGGTTTGTCAGAGAAAATCTAATTTTCAAAACTTGGAATCTTTTAGATCTGATTGGATATAAAGATAGATCTCTTCAAATGGAGCTGTCCAATGTACTCCTTTTCTGAAAACAGTGGAGGAAAGCTCTCGGAATAGGAAGCCCTAGTTTTCCAATTTCTTCTGCAGAAATGCCTGTCACTACTTCTATTATATCTCCGAAATTACAGCTCCTATATGTCTGTAATTTTGCACTGAGGTAACCTCACATGTCCTTGATCCAACACCACAGGTTTCATCAGAATTGGTTTCACCAATTGGGATTTATGATCATTTTCCCAAGGTGACCTGTTTCAGGACTGTTCAGAACAGCGAAGTTGTACAGCCTGCCACGTGTCATTGTTTCATCTTCTGGTTCTGAAATTAGGACCACAGAAAGTACACTCCGTGCTCTTTCTGGAACATCTTCAGGAATTTAATTTGGACCTCTGTAGCCCACGCTATAGCAATTTTCCCTAGGTGTTTTGTTTAGGGATGAATTTTGGAGGAGGCTGGAACCCTAACTTTGACGGATCATATTTCCCAGAATATATCGAATCTGAGGCTGAATTTTAAACACAGTGTACATCGGGATTTTATCTTCGGCCTCTGCAATTTTCAGCTTCTGAGCCTCCGCCAATCTTGGTATATAGTGAATGTACCAAAACATAGCAGTTTTAGTATTTAGGGTTTTTTTAGCTCGGGGTCAAACTAGGGTTTGACTTTCCCGGAGTTTCACCCAACCAAAAATCTTGATCCAGGTCTCTAAACTTCGATTTTGACGCGGAGAGCAATCCTATTCCAGGCTCACTCAAAAATTCCTCTTCAGTAAGAAGCCCTAATTTCCCGCACCGAAAACTGAAAATGCTCGAAATCGAATTCCACTTAGACAAAAAGATGCACCCTTCAATGGAGAGTCAGCTTAACCTTCTTTTGCTGATTGATTGTGGAGAGAGAACCAAAAAGTAAGAATCCCTAGCTTCTATAGCTTGTGAAATCTGTTCTATTCAGGTTAGCTCTGATACCATGTTGAATTTTCATATGCTTAGCTAAGACATCAGTATATCATTTCATTTTTCATAACAAAAGCATATAAACAGGATCACTGAAAGAAACAGTATCACAAGAACAACACAGATTTATCCTGGGAAAACCCTATAGGAAAAAACCCAGCAAAAGCTTCCTCAATATAGATGCCCCAAAAAGGTAAAAAGGTAAAACCAACAAGGAGATCAAAAACTTGATCCTCCTCCTTCTCCAGCTACTTCTCTCCTCCACAAGTGAGAGTGTGTGTTACAAATGAGGAACACTACACCTCTACTTATATTCATCCGTTCACTTAAGTTAACTCATCTGTCATGTAGGCTTGAGTTAATCATGTAGGCTCGAGTTACACATGTAGGCTCAAGTAACCACACTGGGGTGCTAATGACCCACCTTTACAATTAGAGGGGACTATCTCATGACTCTTATTAGTTCTTCCGATTAGGAGCATCGGGGTACAAAGTAATACAAGTGGTTCTCTCGGTAGGACCATCGGGGACCACAAAGAAATACATATAGAATATTCTTCGAAGCTACAATATTTCAACAAGTGATGTGGCAGGACCAATTCTCACAACATCCATTAATGGTTGCAGGTATTTCCTCACTTTTATTGATGATTGTTCTAGGTTCTGATGGATATACTTCATGAAATGGAAATCAAAAGTTTTTGAGATTTTTAAAGTTTTTAAAGCTATGGTTGAGAATAGTTTCAGGAAAAAGATCAAGTCCATAAGATCTTATAAAGGAGGAGAGTACATTAAAAGAGGTTTCCAGCATTATTGTGAATTAGAAGGGATTCGAATTGAGCACTTAGTTCCATACACACCACAGCAGAATGGTGTGGATGAGAGGAAAAATAGATCACTAAAGGAGATGGAAACATGCCTTCTCTATGCCAAGAATCTTCATCCTCCTCTTTGGGTAGAAGCTGTAAACTGTGCTTCATACTTACAGAATAGAGTGCCTCATAAATCAATGGTTGGGGCCACTCCATTCGAAGAACTACATGGGCATAAGCCCAATGTCTCTCACTTGAGAGTTTTTGGTTCCAAAGCTTGGGCCATAATACCCATTGATAAGAGAATGGCCTTCCAAGCCCAAAGTAGCGAATGCATTCTATTGGGATATGCAGAAGATGCAAAAGCATACAAGTTGATGGAGGCTACAACTAGGAAATACTTCATTGAGCGGAGTGTTCAGTTTGGAGAAGATTAGTTGTGTGATCCACCACCATCCGAAGTGAAAGAAGGTATAACCACTCTTCCACTACCTTTTGATGATGATGATTTGTTACATGTTTCAGATACAGATGAAGAGGATCAAGATCATCATGATCTTGGTATTGAGGTTGAATCTCATGAGATTCTAGATCCAGATCCAGCAACCATTCCAAACCAAAGGCCTAAGCCTAGATGAACTCAAAAACTAATTGCTGCAGTTGGGGATGGTGTTGGGAATCCAGAAGACAGAAGAAGAACTAGCTCCCAATATCAGAATGAGCATGTTGCTCTCTCTCTCACAAATTCGCTTCCTACAGAATGGTGCAACAAAGTTCCAGGAAAGTGCTACATGATGATAGTGAATGATCATCCACTTGTCCCACAGAAGAAGAAAATTGATCATTCTCTACCTCTTCCATACAGAAGAAACACACACATCCATCAGTTCAGAAGGACATTGAGAGGTTCACATGCACAACTTTAGGATGTTGCTGCACATAAGAACCATACTACTGCAAATTGCAACAGAGTTTGACAAGTTATTTTCTAAGGAGGAAGCTTCTTTTCTTCTAAAGATAGCTTGTATTTTCCTATTCCTACTTATTTTGAGGGGGGGGGTTCCCATGAGGTTTTCCCCTATTTCCTCCGGGGGGGGTCCCATGAGGTTTTCCCCTATTTCCTTGGTTTATTAAGAAACATTTTTTAAAATTCTTTTAGATTTGTATATGGGTGACTTTTGGCCTTGTTGCCAGGTCCTGCAGTTATCCAAGTTAGGATTAAGGGGGGGTGTTAGGATTTATAATCCTTCCTTGTCAAAACTGGTCTATTAGATTATATTTTCCTAACTTACGAGTCATTTAGTTATTATGGGTCCACTTGGCCTAATGGGGCCACATGTACTAGTCACTAGAGTGTGGGGAACACAGATAGAGGCTCACTACAACTGATTGCACATTCATGCATTTGTTTATGTGCCTCCTATACCAATCCCTACAACTTAGGAGCCATTGGTAGTGTCGGCACCAGCCTCCTTTAGTTGTTGGTAGTTGGTGACTAGTCAAGCTTAGTTATGCTTCAGTTACATTCAGTTAGATGTCCTCTAGTTTCATTAGCGCCAGTATTGCATTGTTGCATGTGGGAAGACGCCTATTCTCACCTACCACATCAATTAGACTAGTTTAACTGATTATTGTTGATTGAGAAACTGAATTAGACAACTGGAGTTTAGCTAGTCAGCTTTGATAGTGATTTAGACACTTCTACTTAACCATGCAATCATATTGAGTTGGTGATTCGAATCGTATCCACATGATTCAAATTCTCCTTTATGTAAGACTGTTGTATACTGTTGGGATGAATGAAAGTTTATACTGTAATTATACTGAGCAATACTTGTCTGTTTCTTGTGAGATTTGTTTCGTTCAATGGGTATTATTCATTCCTTTATACTGCATAATAATTAAAATCAAATGGCACTCATTTCCTGAAGATTAATGGCACATTAACTCTAATAGTCCTCACCCCAGCCATAGGAACCCTTTCCCTAACAACAGAAATGGCGACTCCGTCGGGGAAAAGCCTATCTGCTTTGGGTTCTTCAAGACTATTTTTCCAGTGTATTTCAAGGTCCAAGTCTTGATTTCAAGTTAGGAACAATCTTTGAGTCTTTGTAGACACTTTCCTGGTCATTTTGGGAGTTGGATTCATCTTTTTTCACCTATCAATACCCACACGCTTGTGTTGGTTTACACTGTAGCATTTTTCCCTCATATATACTAGTGGAGAGTACTTCAACCTTCTTTTTACACACCACTGTCACTATTGTCCACTAGTGTGTCCCTCTAGGAAGTGATTTTTTCATTTTTAGGGTTGTTTTGGAAGGGTTTGGTTGCAGCGTTTCGAGTCCGTATGGTTCCTAGATACGTGTAGGACCCCTTGGTACTAGTGTATTCTCCTGTGATTTATCTTAACTTGATTTTAGAATTCCTTTTGAATAATTTGGGCTTGTGTTTAACTTTTTGCTTGGTCTCCTTGCTTGGCATGACCTTGTTTTGTATGGTGTTTTTGTCCAACCTTTAATAGTAGGTATAGACTGAACTTGTGAGCTATCTGATCCTCACCTTATTCAGTCTTCTTGGTCAAACTCCTTATGCCAAAGTGGTTTACTTGCTCGCTGAGGCAAGTTTTCCTCCCAATTTGGGTCTTGTCAGACCTTAGGTTAGTCGAGGGTCTGTTCATGTGGACATAATGCAGAAGTTCAGTTGCTTTGTCTTTACATCAGATGCATGTACTTGTTTATAGTTCATTTTTTTAAAATTAAAAGCGAAAGTAAAAAGAACAAGTCTTTTCTTTGTATGCATTTAGGCTAGCGTCATTAGTCTTAGGTTCATTTGCATATCTTTTTTTGAAAACAAAAAAGAGAATCTTTCATTTGTTGTTTACATTTTAAGTCTTGAAAAGAAAAAGAGAAGTAAAAACTTTGTAAATTTTGAATCTCTTTTTGCATTTTCCATGTTGTTTCTGTTTTTGAGTCAAGAAACATCATTAGTTTCACGACCACTTCCCATTTGACTAATCAAGAGCGTTTTAAAAGAACGTTGATAATCAAAATGTATTATAAATGTTTCTTTTTTAGGGACGACATCAACTAGTCTAGGATAGTGTTTTGGACCAGGTCTTACCTTTAAATTGTCCAAAACATAGGAAACCTGAGCTTGAAAAAGGTGAACTAGAAATATCCTCTCACACAGGAGGTCGTGCGAGATTGAGTTGCATACATACCCCTCCAATACTCAATTAAGAATATACCAGAGTTGTTGCGTGTTCTGGGATTCACTCAATACCACCTTTTGTACTTGTGTGGCATCGATGTTGTTTGTATTTCAGGCTCAGTTACCCTTCCCATGTGCATAGACTAGATTGGCGACTGTTATGCCGGACCCTTTTTGCAAGTTTGGGAGCCTTAGTATCTTGACCTCTAGGGATCTACACAGGTGATGGTGGAAGGTTATTTACATTGTATCTAGGGAAGATGTGGGAGGAAACCCCATGCAGCTCTTTGAAAAAGTGGTTGGTGATTCAAACTCTTACCCAAAGTGATTATATTGTGGACCCTGGGTAACTATCCCTCGCCCTTTACTGGTTAGTTCTAGGCCCTCATCATCATAGACTCTCCTTTGTAAGGGATCTTTGTTCGCTTGGTATGGATATTTAGGAATTTTTCCTAGTGGTGTGCTCTCTATGATGTTGGTTGATAGTCATCCTCAGAGTTTTTCTTTCTTATTGAGTCGGAAACTATGGCTAGAATCTTTGTGGGCACCAACCAAGAGACCCCCGTGCAAGGGGATTCTTATGATTTTCCTTTTGCTAGGAATATTGGTGTTCCCTTGATGGCCACTCAGAGTCTTCTTGGATTCACCCTTAGGCTACCGTTTTGGTTTTTTTCCACTTTGACTGTCCTGAATGCTCTTGATGCTTCTCAAGTAAGCACCTTATAGAAAGGGTGTCAAAACATTGTCTCCCCTTCACCAGTAACATCATCACCTTCCCCTTCCACCTCATGTGGTGAAAGTTTTGATACTAGTAACCAACATTCTAAAAGGAATAAAACGAAGAAGAATAGGAAGAAAATGTGAAAGCAAGGGAGCAATCACCTAGCCTCTGGAGGTCATGCTGGGGGCATCCACCCAACCTATACAAGTCATGATGGGGGCAGTCACTCAGCCTCTGTAAGTCATGTTGGGTGAATCCACCTAGCCCTTGTGAGTCATGTTGGGGGAATTCACCCACCCTTTGTGAGTCATGTTGGACCCAGACACTCAGCCTCTCTGAATCATGTTGGGGCCATTCACCCAACCTCTCCAAGTCATGTTGGGGGCATTCACCCAATCTCTGTGAGTCATGTTGGGCCCAGTCACTCAGCCTCTGCAAGTCATGCTGGGGGCATCCACCCAGCCTCTATAAGTCATGCTGGAAAACACCCAGCCTCTGGAGGTCATGCTGGGGGAAAACAGACAACCAATGCAAGTCATGTTGACACTATTGAGAAAACAAAACGTATAGGAAGCAAGCTTAAGTTCCCTTGTAGGCTTTGCAATGGAGATCACCTTACTCATTTGTGCCCTGCTATTGCAAAAGTACAAAAAGTGTGGTCTGAGTCTCAAGGATATTATTCTTTTGAACAACCTGTGACTTCTCAACAACCTATTCAACCTTTGGTTGATCGGGTGGTTGAACCAATGCAATTTTTGGTCAATACCGCTCTTCCTTTGGAGAGTGACCCCATCAAGTGGTTGAACCAATGCAATCTTTTGTTAATACCACTCTTCCTTTGTAGAGTGGCCTACATTAAGTGGTTGACCCAGTGCAATATTTGGTCAATCCCACTCTTACTTTGGAGAGTGACCCGCATAAAGTGATTGAATCGATGCAATATTCGATCAATCCCACTCTTCTTTTGGAGAGTGAGTTACTTGCTAGTCATGTTTTCTTCACTGCCAATTCAAAACTTTCTGGACAAGGGGTCATTGACTTCGCTTTGAAAGAACCCCACCAATCCCTCGGATTGCTTCCTTTGATTGGGATAGTCTAGCTGAGCCACACCTTCCTTCTGCTGCACATTTCCAAATAAAGGTCCAAGTTAAACACTACACGGTTGTTCGTTGTATTGTAGATGAAAGAGGCTCTATTTGTATTTTATTTACACATGCTTAGAGAGGTATGGGATCTCCCAGCCTCGTTTCAACTGTTAATCAGTCGTTGACCTTTGATAGAAGACCTATTCAAACTTTGAAATTTCTTTCTCAAACACCTGTTACTTTAGGTGGGAGGACTGTCTTAGTTGATTTTATGGTTATAGAGGACCCCTTAGACTTTAATATGCTCCTTGGGCATGATTATGTATATGTTATGAACATTGTGGTGTCTACACTCTTTCATGTGATGTATTTTCCTCAAAACGAAAGCATTGTCATTATCGACCAACTAGCATTTGTTGATTCCTTTCATTACCTGACTTTAAACCAAGTCTATCCTTTGTCAATTCCCAGTGTTTCAGTATACACTACCCCGCCATAGGTGAATTATGTGGCCTCATATCCCTCACATCCAATTGCTACTGAGAAGAAGCATTGGTGTTCATGTTTAAATTCCTCTGACTCAGTCTCAACAGTTGACCAGGTGATCTATCCAATGGGGACATTGGAGCCCACTCTCCAACTAATTGATCCAACTGAATGTTCAGACGTGTGTTCCGTCTAGGACGGTATACTTCCTTTCGATGAAGTCTTCCTAGAGTCTATGATACAGTTTGACATTGTTTTGGATGTTGACTCAGTTGTGGTTAGATCCATCCTTGACTTGCTTTTTGAGTCTGATCTTTCTAATGATCGATCCTCAGATGTTGGCACTGTTGAGTTTAGACTCTCCCATCGAGCAGCAAGTCAGTGATCCTGATGAGTTTGATTCTTCTTGTAGAATTTTTACTCTTGTGATGTTGAGTCTATTCCTATAGACCCCATCAACTATGTCAACTTTAGCTTTCCTCTTGAAGTTAATCTTATTGACTGTAAATCCTTAGACCTTAGCACTATAGAGGCTTCCTTAGTTAGCTTTTCCTTGACTATACCTCTTGTGGAAGATAACAAAGTTGCAAATGTTTCTACCAAAGTGACATGTATTGGATCTGTTCTACTAAATATGATCTTGGTATGGTTATTTTTTGGAGACAGTATTCTTAGTCGGATTCACGGCTACTTATTGGTCATGGTTTTATGTTTAAGTTGGAACTGCATTTGCATATACCCTGCGCACGCTTATGAGCCTGATGTTGGATTCCATGCTTTTAGCTTGGTATATAAGCCCTTATCTCTTCTCTCATTGTCGCTTAGTCTTCTATCATTTTTCCATTGCAACTTAACACCCTTTACCTAGAGGAGACGCTCACAGAGTGTCCTTATCTTGCTTGTATTCCTTTCACTATACTTAGGTTTGTTCCTTGCGTTTCGAATTAGTTTTGCATGCCTTTGACATTTGTCTCCTTGCATTAAGAGCATTCTTACAGATTTCCTTCGAGCTCGTTAAAAACTGTAAGGAGGCCACGAGTTGAATTTCCTGGGCTTGTTAAAAATTTACGTAAAAGGTATATAGAGTTTTCTTTAAGCTCTTGTTAGACTCCTTAGACTTGACAAGATTGCCGAGTTAGCTTGTTCACTTCAAACTCGTTAAAGGACTTGAAGTAAAATTCACATAGTTATAAGTTTACCCCTTTTTCATACTATGTGGATTACTTACGAAAAAGTAATGCTCTAGTTCATTGTGGCTAGAAGAGTATTCACAGGTATACATTTATCTCTTTTTCGTGCCTAGGGGAATTAACTTAGGAAAAAGGAACCTTTTGAGCTAACTTTCTATTTTTCGTGCTCTAGTTTAAACCATGAAAAAAATTATGAGTGTTCTTCGTGCTATTTTCATGCTCGTTAAACTCTATGACAAAGACATCGAGTTTATTGTTTGTTGCCCCATACTCGCAAATAAATGGAACAACACAAGTGACCTTGATTTCCTTCACACTCTTTAATCCAAAGCTTTGTGCTTGTTCTTGAAGGAGCGTCGGTATGGTGATAGTTTTACCCATTTTTCGGACCTCTTCGACTAACTACGAAAAATGAGTACCTTAGTTCCTGAGCTAGAGAGTTCTCCTTCATATTGTTTTATACTATTTCGGACTTTGAAGACTAAATTTACAAAAAATTCCCCCCCTGGAATATTCTTTGGCGTTTTCAGACTCTCAAATTGTGAAAACATCGTCGAGTACTCACTAATTCGGGTTCGTAAAATACATGGATTAGTTCTTTATCAAGCATTCTTCTCTCTCTTCTTCGAGCTTGATTTAAAAATGAAGGTCTTGAGTTTTCTTTCTTGGACTTGTTAAACTTATATAAGAAGGGTATTAAAAAAAAGAGAAGGGGAAGGGAAAGGTGTTAAATGTAGTTTTGTATAATGGTAACAAGTCTTGTCATCTTTGAACAAAGCACCAGTTTGATTCTATCAACAATTGGGTTCTAATTGTTTGGCCATAGGTTTAAGCCTGATCTCAGAGTTATTACTCCTCCAGTTGGTTACTCTTCCAATCATATGGAGAATCTGTTAATGTCTCCTACATTGTAGATTTGTCTCGTTGGTTCCTTTGGGTCCAAAGATGCTTGAGTCACTTCTGTGCCATTCTCCATGTTCAAGGATCTCTAACCTATGTCAGTCATTCTGCAGTTTCCTTGACCTTATGTGTCGGCCACTCCCTGGTATCAGTCTGTTACATCATGCCTTCGACGATTTGTTTTGCAATATTTTTTCCCAACTCCAAATCAAATCAGTCCTTGATTTTCCTCATGTTAGATGATGGAGGATTCCATAATTCCTCCCTTCCAATGGGTCTCTTCCTATCAACTTCAACTCATCTTTCCCTAAGAATGAGATTTATAGTTTATGACAGTACCTTGGGGATTGCAGTCATCAGTGGCGATTTACCTCGCTATTGGGTAGCGGGAATACCTTAATGTCTCCTACTCGATGGATTCGTGAGGTGTTCAACTTCAAGACCATTAATTCACACCTGTTAGAATGTACTAGGTACCTTTAGGACCATTTTTATTACCGAGGGTTTCCCTCACATTTGTTAACGATTTTTTTCAATGACCGATAATCAAACGGTTTCATCCATGTTCGACTTTAGATACTCTATTCACATGGTTAAGATTCGTACCTTTGGAAGGTTTGGATTGAAGACCTTGGGATAATAGTAGCATCATCATATTTTGATATTGTCTGATTTGTGCAAGACCTTGTTACACCTTATATGACACATGTTGAGATATCGATCCACCTTGTGTTTTTGTGGTTATGATCATTTATTGAGTATGGATCCACGTTGTTCATTTCTGGTCATGACTCTAGATTTTACATGTAACCTTTTTACATATTGTGTGTCCATGATACATACATTAGTTATATACATGTTGGATCTGCCTTGTATCTTTCTGGAAATCATTTTCACATGGACATGTATGTCCTAGATATCAGATTGTTTGACAGTTTTACTCTCTTTCAGGTACCTTTGTTTGCTCCTACGATCTTGGTTTCTCTAGTTTATTTGAGTGCATGACCCAAATAATCCTTATTTATAATGTATTTTGGCCATCGTCTTACCCTCTGACCTCATACATTAGGGGGAATTTGTTATAGCCAAAATTGACACTTCTCCGTCTGTGATGACACTTACATGTTTTGGTTGCATGACAACACTTGCATGATGAACACATTTCCTAAATGACATTTAATGGATTGAAGATCCATATTTGGTACTTCTGTAGAATCCCCTTAGCCCTCTTTCTTGGTTCATTGGATTCTTACGAAGTTGATGAACACGTTTCCAGACAAAACATCTCCTGAAAACCCCTAGAAAAACCCAAAAAGTTGCATTTTCCCAAAAATGTTGGTTGCTAGTGTTTCACTTTGCACACGCTAGTTCTAGTGTTCCACTAGTGTGTATCTTCAAAAGTGATAAAAAAACAAAAAAAAAAAACCTCGAAATTGGGTGGTTTGGATGGTTTTGGAATTGCCTCCTCGGTTGTAACTGCTTCCTCCTCGACCCTATGTCTTCCATTTTCTATATAAGAGAGGGAGAAGGGATCATGAGGAGGACTCAATATATAGTATTTTTATGCTAGAAGAATTTGGAATTCCATCCCCCTTTCCTATGCCGTAGTTTCCATATACTCTTGTCACAGAGCTTAGAGGTTGAGTTTCTTGGAGGAGAGAAGCAGGTGATCCATATCGAAGGTTTCACAAGGTGCCTTGAATGATGAGAAGGTATTTTTTTGTACTTGTTTTATTGATTAATAAATATTTGACATTCTTCCCTTTCCAAATCACTATGTATGTCTCAAGTTTTGATTATATGTTGATGCTTATGTTATCAGTGTTTCATGTTCTTTTGAATATCAATGTTTTTTATGTAGTCAAATTGGTTTGAGGAAGGTTTGAAGTGGTTTCGTAGGTTCCTTGATTGGAGAGCAAGAGGAGGACTCAAGGAAAGGCTTGGATCAACCTTTTGTTTGTAAGGTACACAACCTCCTAACCCTTGAACTTTTTCTTAATCACTACATTTGCATAACTTTATATGTCTATCTGTAACCCTAGTACGTTGGTGGCCTCACCCCAACCATAGGAACACTTTCCCTAACAATAAGCACACCCAAACAAATATTTTCCTTGCACCTCCTGGCACTCTACTAATAAATTCAAGGATTCAATGTCCTTGTTATCCTTTGTTCAAGTATTTAATAAGCATCCTTTTGGTGGATCTGCTATACCAAAAGTACTTCTGCTTCAAGTATACAGACAATAAACTCATCTGTAAACACATCTAGTGCTCCACACAATTCCAGTGCTCAAATAAATAAATATAATAATTACACTAAGCTATATACTTGAACAAAACATCATATGTAACTTATAGATACCTAATCTTGTCATATCAAAGGGTATTTGTTGGGTTCTTTGGTATCTCGTTTCTTTCTTTCTCAATTAATGTTGCTTGAGAATGAAAAAGTGAATAATAATCTGATCTCCCTTGAAACAGTGTATTTTAATTATTTTATTTTTCTTTTTTTAACGCTAATCTTCTTTATTTTTTCTACAAAGGTGTCATCTAGCATTTGGTTTTGGTTTGAGCTCTTTTAATTTTCTTTTTGGGTTTTCCAAAGCTTTGAGTATGTGACTGAGTCTCATATGTTTAGGTTTCCTAGCCCTATAAGAACCATGACTCCCATCTTGTTTTGAGCTTGACCAATTAATTATCAAAAGATGATGATGATGATGATAATAATAATAATAATAATAATGCATAAGCATTTCAAATAATAAACAAAATACTTTCACGAGGTTTCACAAAATGGAGCATTGTATTCCCCTCCACCTTAAAATAACACTGTCCTCGATGTTCACAAACTAAATTTCAAGTTGTTTTTTAGTTTTCAAATAGATATGGGTAAGCCTCATGCACTTGGTCTTCCATCTGCCAAGTAGTTTCCTCAGGATCAAAGTGCTCCCACTACACATTTACTTGAGCGATGGCTTGGTTCTGGAGCGTCACCTCTTTCTTGTCTAGGACACATAAAGGTTTTGTTTGGAAGTCCCTTTCTGGTTCGACCTATATCACAAAGTCATACATAATTTTTAATAAAGAGACATGAAAAACATTATGTATTCTTATGTTAGCTGGAAAGGATAACTAATAAGCAATAGGTGCAACTCTTGCTAATATCTGGTACTTAGAACATCTTCCTAAATTCAAGTAACATTTCTTGGCTTTTACTTTCATGTGATCTCCAACTTCAAATTATTTGGGTCTTCTATACAAGTTTGCATAGCTCTTTTTTTTATCTTGGGTTGTTTTGAAATTTTCTTTAACTTTATTTGCAATTTGTTCCAACTCTTTCAATGTTTTAAGTCTCGGCATGATTCTATTTGTTCGATTATCCCATTTAACATGAGTGTTACATTTTCTATCATAAAGGATTTTGAACGGGATGATTTTTGTTGAGGTCTGGTATCCATTATTATAAGCAAATTATGCTCGATGAAAATAGTCCTCCCACTTTTTAGTATTATTCATCACATACAAACATAACATGTCCTCAAGAACTTGATTTGTTCTTTCAGTTTGACCATCCGTTTGAGCATGATAAGTAGTATTGAAATTCAATTTAGTTCTTTCGAAAAATTGGAAGTGAACTTGGAATCTCTATTAGATATAATAACCTTACAGACTCCATGCAACTTGAACACTTATTTTAGAAAAATATCCACAATATTTATGGTTTTAAATGCTGATTTGATTGGAATAAAATGTGCATCATTGCTCAATTTGTCCACTATGACCATAATTGAATCATGTTGTTTACTATATTTGGGTAAACCTGTGACAAAATCCATGGAAATGGTTTCCCATTTCCATTTTGGCATAGGCAAGGGATGCAATAAACCTGCTAGATGCTGATGCTCAACCTTAACATACTAGCATTCCATGCATTTAGCAATATATTATGCAATTTCATATTTCAATCCAAGCCAAAAATATTATTTCTTAATGGTTGTTATCATTTTCTTATTTTCCAAAATGGCTTGAATATGGTTGTCTATGAAACTCATCCATGATAAGATGTTTTAAATCTGCAGAATTAGGGACATAGATTATGTTTTTAAACATTATCATCCCTTAGTGACTTAAATGGATTGAATGTCATTGTTCGATAGATTTTTGTTGTAAATTACATACAATTTGCCTACAATTTTCATCATTTTCCATGGTTTCTTTCATCCTTTCCCTAATATCAGTTTCAAAATGACTTACCATCGCCAAATGGAGTATATGAATGCTTCTACTAAGGTCATCTGCAATTATGCTTTCCTTACATTTTATATGCTTAATTTCAAAGTCATATTCACTTGAGAAGGTTGGCATCCTTACTTGTTGTGCATTCAAGCTATGCTAATCAAACAAATATTTTAGCCCAATGTTATTAGTTTTCAATAGAAATATTTTTCCAAGCAAGTAAAGTCTCCACATCTTTAAAGCATGTAATATTGTTGCTAGTTCTAAGTCATGTGTTGTGTAATTCCTTCCATGAACTTTTAACTCTCTAGACTCATAACGAACTACCAGGCCATCTTGCATTAGGACTTCTCCAAGGTCTTCCTTTAACCCATATGGGAAAACCACAAAATCACCACAAGGATCAACAATTTTCAATATAGGGGTTTTTGTAAGTAAGTGTTTCAACTTTTGAAAGATTTCATGACATTTTGAGGCTAGATAAATTTAGATTTGTTCTTTTGGAGGGAAGCAATAGGATAGGCTATTTCAGAAAAAACCTATGATGAACCTCCTATAGTAACCAATGAGGCCCCATACATGTACAAATGTCATCTACATTTTTAAGTGTAGGCCATTCCATTATAGCATTTATCTTCTCGAGATATACAACAATCCCTTGGAAAGAAATCACATGACCCAAGTATGGAATCTTATCTTTGAAGAAATATCACTTACTAAATTTCGCATATAGTTGATGTTCTCTTAGAATCTACAACACAATTCTCATATTCTCTTCATTCTCTTCCTTTGTATTTGAGTAGATAAGGGTATCATCTATAAAGACAATCACAAAGTTATTAAGATATTTACTAAAGAGCTCATGAGACACATGAATGTCTCAAGTGCATTGGTCAGCCCAAAAGGCATGGCTACAAACTCGTAATGTCCATAACGAGTTCTAAAAGTTTTTTTATGCGTATCTTGATTCTTAATTCTAACTTGATGGTAGCTACATCACAAGTCTATTTAGTAGAATATTGTAGCTCCTATGACTTGATCAAACAAGTCACCGATCTTGGGTAAATGATACTTTCTCTTAATAGTGACCTTATTTAACTTTTTGTATTATATTCATAGTCCAAGGGGACCATATTTCTTCCGCAAAAAGAGGAAAGGTACTCCGCATGGGGAAACACTTGGTTGAATATAATCCTTAGCCAACAGCTCTTGCAACTATAACTTCAATTCCACTAATTATGATGTATTCAATCTATGAGATGCTTTGGAAATTGACACAGCTCTAGGGACAAGCTCAATATTGAAGTCCAAGTCTTGCTTTGGAGGTAAACCAGGTACTTCATCATGAAACACATCTTTGAATGCGGTAAATATAGAAAAGTCGTCAAGTTTAGCTTTAGTTTCTTTAGCGGGATATGGTATCTATATTGTGTACAATTTACACCCTTTTCTTGCACTTCTTTTCATTTGAAACGATAAAATTTGTCTCATGGATACCGTTCGAGGTAAGACATTAATGGTTTGAGGTTGACCAGTATCATTGATAAATGTAAATGTTTTAGTATAACAGTTTAAGATGACTCTTTTGTTTTCTAACCAGTCCATGCCTACAAGCATGTTGTAATCAGTGTTACATGGGGACTCGCCCCCCAAGGTCAGGGGCACGCCCCCCTCGCCCCCTGTGCCCCGGGGGCTCGGTGGCTCTTGGGGAAACGTTTCCCAGCATCCCCAAAATCAGGAAACTCTCGGAAACTCACAAGGGGGCATGTCCCCTGTTCTGCGGCACGCTCTAGTGAAGGGGGGCTCCTAGACGCCCCCCACAATTTTCCCAATTTCAGTTTAAAAAAACAAATTTTTAATTTTAATTGTTGTATAGTCTCTATTTCAGGCTTAGTCTTTAGTAATTTACTATTTCACTATTTTAGCACGCAATATCATTGATTCAAGTTTTCAATTACAATGACTGAAATTAGAAATATGATATCAAGATTCAAATGATAAATTTGAAAATTATCATGATGAATTGTATAACATGTTTGTATTATACCATTATTATTTTGCTATATTCTGATTTACATTGCACAATGATAAACTTAGGATTTACTATTCATTATTTACTTTTAGTAGTTTACATGGGATGAATCATTGAATTGTTAATGCTGGCATTTAATAATTTATAATATTAATTTTTATCAAGACCTGGACGTCCCCCCCCCCCCGAATTTTGCTAAAATTTCGGGGTGGTCTCCACACGTCCCCAATGTGCGTTACCCTGCTCTCACGTCCCGGAAACTTGGGGGAACATTGGTTGTAATATCCCAAAAACAAGATGTTTAAATCATCCTTTGTGTTTATCCCATTCAACTCAAAAGCACAATTTTTTATAAGTTCGGATACCCTCGGATACCCTCTTATTTGTCTCGGTAGCTAGTTGCACTAGCCACACTTGTTTTTAATTGTTTTTCACTAAGGATCATTACTCAACAAAATTTTGGGATATGTCTCTTTTACAAGAACCTGAATCAATAAGCACTAAAATTGATCGACTAGGAATCTTACCTTTGACTTCAATAATAGAAGACTGATGTTTTGTCTATCGGTTGTCTAATGTTTCCCAAATTATTGGGCTTTTCACAATATCTGGGATATGTCTCTTTTACAAGAACCTGAATCAATAAGCACTAAAATTGATTTACTAGGAATCTTACCTTTGACTTCAATAATAGAAGACTGATGTTTTGTCTGTCGGTTGTCTAATGTTTCCCAAATTATTGGGCTTTTCACAATATCATGAACTGTAGAAGCCTCTTGAATAATGTGTACAGTTTCGACAACTCCACTAAAATGTGGGAAATACCTCAGCAAATGGTTTTCACCACAACCCCATCATTTTAAGGGTCCAGAAGTTGTCCCTTGCATGTTTCTTCCTGCATTTCCAACAAACTATTTTTTGTTTTGCACCTGAAACTTTGACTATGTTTTAATTTTGTTCATATTATTGTCGTACTGTGAAAACTTAGATTGGTTTTTAATTTTGTTCATATTATTGTCGTACTGTGAAAACTTAGATTGGTTTATAAAAGCACTTAGTTTATAACCCTTCTTCCAATCTTCAGCCTTACCATTTTTCTTATCATTATAATTTTTTCATACTTCGGCTCTATTTCTTCTTTGTTCATAACACTCTCACTTTACTGAAAACTTATCTTCCAACGTTTTTGGATCATCAAATTCAATCTTGTCCTTGAAATAGGGAAACAAACAACTTAAGAATCGTTGGATTTTGACCTTCTCCTCTTTAGTGTAGGGTAGTTAAGTTCAATAATTCCAAAAATCTATTTATCATCTCCTCCATTGTTGGTTGATTTAATTTCAGCTCATAAAAGCCTTTAATGTTTTTGTCAAAATATCATTCAGATAAGTACTTATGTTTGAAGTACTTTTTAAAAGTCCTCCACTTAATATTTTTCTCTTTGATTCCCTAGGTGAGTTTCAAATCACCCCACCATTGTGTTTCCTTACCGTGCAAGTTATATATTTCTATTTTTCCTTCATGTGGCTAGTGTATCCAGAGATTAGTAGATATATACTCATGTCTTGAAGCCAAGTGTTTGTTTCTTCCCCAAATTTGGCAAGTCCATTAAAATTAGGAGGTTTAATGTTTTTAAACTCACTCATCTCGCAAATCGCTTATTGTCCTCTTGCGGGGTTTCTTTTGGGGTGGAAAGTCCTTAGAACTATCATTGTTTGAACTACTACTATTGTCGGAATTTTCTCCATCGCTGGAGGATAAAGTCTTTTTACCCTCCTTTTCTTTTTCCTTGGAACGTTTCTTTGTAGTAGAATTTTTGGCATTACTAGTTGTATGTATAGATGGTGGACTGCATTTCTTTTATGTTAAGTTTTGTACCAGAATAGCATTTAGTTCTCTATGATCCTCTTGAATTTTGATGTTATAATCTTTAAATCTTTGTAACTCATCTTTAAATATGTGGACTATTTCAAGCATTTTAGATGGCATTATTTGATCTCTTTGTTGATTTATTAAGTCCACAAACAATTATCCTTTACCAACTTCACAATCAATCATTCCTTGATGGTTGGGTAATCAATCATTCCTTGATGGTTGGGTACTTCTCCCTGTTGACTGGGTACTTCTTCCATTTCAATTTTGTTGAGTTCTCCTCAAATCCCTTCTAGGATTCATGTCTTGCTCTTATTGTTCTGGATCTTCCCAGCTTCTTTCGAATTCCTCTTGTGTCCTAGCGGTATTAATAGCTAAATTATACAATTGCAATCATATAGCTCATTGATCTTCAAATCCATCTTTCAAATGAGGATGTTGAGAATTGGGTTGTGTCATACCTTTTTCATTTAACAAGGTTTGTTGACACACAACATTTATCAGTTTTTTTGCAATTTAAATATCCTGTTGATGAGCCTATAAGGTCCAAGTTTTGCAACGTAAGGCTCTGATACCATTTTGTAACGTCTCTAAATCCCAAAATAACACAATGTTCTTTTTTATTTGAATATCTTCATGCAATTCTAATCCAAGTTTTATAGTATTGTTCGTATGTCATAAATGCGGAATGTACTTTAAATGATAGTTTATGTGCAGTAAATTAACTAGTCAACAAAGTGCTTATCTAGTTTGATGGTATTGTTTGGCATTGAATAACTGTCACTATTTATTGATGTTGCTGTCGGAGAAACCACAGTGTCGAATTGATCATGTCGACGTTTCGGATCCATATCAGGATCCATCTTCAGGACAAAGTCGAAAGTGAAGAGAGTGAGAGTTATTGATAAATACTGGAGCCGGGTAGAAAATGTATAAGGTCAGCCGTGGAGGCTGGGGTTTGCTAGGTTAAAAAATTATTTTAAATCAAGAAAGTGTGGAAAATCTATTCTTCAACCCTATTTTTCGGATAAATTAAGACAATATTAAAAGTTTTATTAAAACTTAATGGAAAAACTAAATTCAAAATGTCACAATTATTTATTATTATTAATAAATTTTTATTATTAACACATTTTTAGGATTAATAATGTGCTTAACCTTAGGGAAATTTTAATTTTCTTCTATTTTATTTTAATTATAATTATAATTTCTAATTTTACTCAAATGTGAATTTTAATTTTACTCTAAAATTCTTAAAATTTTTAAATGAATTTTAAAAATTAGAATGTTGGTTATCATTTATTTTAAAAACCTAAAGTTTCACAAAAGATGGTCAATTTTAATTATTATTACAAGTTTAATCTAAAGAATAGTGAGTCCAAATGTCAAAAAGTATTTGTTATTATTAATAAATCTTTATTATTAACAATTTTTATATTAAATGCTTATTGATGTGCCTAAACCTAGGTAAAATTTTTAAATTTGTTCTATTTTATTTTAATGTTAATTATAATTTTTCATTTTTACTTCAATTTTAACTTGTAATAAAATTTTACTGAAAATTGAAAGCAATCTTTTAGGATAAATTTAGGAACCCTAAGGGTCTAAAAAGTCACAAAGTTGATTTTAATTATATTTTAAAATTCCTAAAATTTTTAAAAAATCTTAAAAAGTTAAGAGGCCTCTTAAAGTTTTAAATTGATTTCTAATTGATCCTTCAATTTCAATTAAAAAATTTTTGGGTATTTTTAAATTAAGGTCTTAAAGTTTTAAATTGATTTCTAATTGATCCTTCAACTTCAATTAAAATTTTTTTGGGTATTTTTAAATTAAGGTTTTAATAAAAATATTTGTTATTATTAAAAAATAAAAAAATAAAAAATAAAAAATAAAAAAACTTTATTATTAACAAATTTTATAGTGATTATTGATGTGCTTAAGTCTAGGTAAAATGTTAATTTTGTTCTAATTTATTTTAATTTTAATTATAATTTTTCATTTTTTTTTTAATTCAATTTTAACTTGTAAAATTTTTTGAAATGTGAAAGTCAACTTTTAGGTTAATTTTAGGTACCTTAAGGGTCTAAAAGGTCAAAAAGTTGATTTTAAATATACTTTAAAAATCCTAAATTTTTAAAAAGAATCTTAAAAAGTTAAGATGTTGATTTTCAATTGTTTTAAGCCTCCTAAAGTTTTAAACATTAAGGTTTTAATTAAGGACACGGAAGGAGGACAAAGGAATAAAGGAAGAGGCTTGAAAGAGGAAAACAGGCAGAAAGAAAAAGGTTAAGGGATAGAGTGGCCTTTCCGATTGAGAATAGCGGGAAGCCAACTAGTGCTTACCTCGAGGCCCCCATCCCTATTAAGATTGTGTGGGAGTTTGGTAATCTCTAAGGCCTCTCTAAATTTTCTTTTGATATAGTGGTCTTTTTTTGCGAGGATAATGGTGTCTTCTAGGCAGATGTGATGTTTGGTTTTGGCTACATGTTCCGCAAGGGTTGAGGAACGGATACGTTCTTTTCTAATATCCGCCCCATGTTCTTTTAACCTCGTGTGGAAAGAACGTCCCGTCTCACCTATATAGCTGATCTTGCACGAACAAGGGATCTTATAAACCCCTCTGAATTGTGTATGATCAATCGGATCCTTAACGGATCTCATTCTTTTCTTAATGGTCTCTAGGGGATTGAACGAGGTCATAATGTTGTTCTTATTGAGAATTCTGGAGATCTTATCAGTCACCCCTTGTATATACGGTAAGTAAGCTCATGGGTTGGTGGTGGTCCTGTTGTGAGAGGTTTTCAAACCCTTAAGGCTCTTGTTGTGGGTTTTGCCAAGGGTCTTCGTGATGACCTTGGGTTTGTAACCTATGTTTGTGAAGACTTCTTTGTAACCTATGTTTGTGAAGACTTCTTTGAGGTAAAAAGGAGAAAGACCACCTCAAAGAAGTCTTCACAAACATAGGTTACAAACAAGTAAAATTCATTTAAAAATTTTAAGATTCATGTAAAAAAATTTAAAATTCATTTAAAAATTTTAAGAATTTTAGAGTAAAATTAAAATTCACATTTGAGTAAAATTAGGAATTATAATTATAATTAAAATAAAATAGAAGAAAATTAAAATTTCCCTAAGGTTAAGCACATTATTAATCCTAAAAATGTGTTAATAATAAAAATTTATTAATAATAATAAATAATTGTGACATTTTGAATTTAGTTTTTCCATTAAGTTTTAATAAAACTTTTAATATTGTCTTAATTTATCCGAAAAATAGGGTTGAAGAATAGATTTTCCGCACTTTCTTGATTTAAAATAATTTTTTAACCTAGCAAACCCCAGCCTCCATGGCTGACCTTAGACATTTTCTACCCGGCTCCAGTATTTATCAATAACTCTCACTCTCTTCACTTTCGACTTTGTCCTGAAGATGGATCCTGATATGGATCCGAAACGTCGACACGATCAATTCGATACTGTGGTTTCTCCGACAGCGACATCAATAACTAACCACCACAGAAATTTAGCAACAGAAACTGTCACTATTCATTGGTCAAATCTTCTTCACTTGATTTGCATGTTTACATACTTAGCACATAGTCTATGCTTGATGACGTTGAGCGCTCGGATAAGACTCTGAAGAGTCTCTCCATATTTTACTTGTAATGGTTAATTAATAAGTATATAGCTCTTATAAAATGCTCATTTGTACATTAGTTTTGGTGTAAAGGAAATGATGTCTCTGTCTATTAACATGAGACCGTTACATTGGCCTTCAATGACTATCATTTGACTATAAACTTATTATATTGCTTTTGGCGTTAATGTAATTCTTTCATCTATTGTCAACGCACATGCACACACACGTATGCACACACATATTGGCTATATCTAACATTTACTTTCTATGCAAACTATACAACTATAGAAATCTAATGTTAACGCACATGCGCACACACCGCATGCACACACATATTGGCTATATCTAACATTTACTTTGCATTTCTTCCCTATGCATACTATACAACTATAGAAATCTAATGATATTTTCAAGTAAATTATGGTGTTGAAATGTCGCTATTATGCTGGGATTGGTGTATTAATTCATTTGGGAGGGAACATAGTTCACTTTTCCACCACGATGGAAGTGAACAGATTGAACATTAATATGGGTGGGTGGACATTTGTAAACGTGTCCACCTATTGCTCGACACTTGGCAATTTGTACAATGTTTAAATGAACTTGTAAGTTGTACTTCCTCTGTGAGATGGACTTGAGCCTTCTGGTAAGTTCATTTGGATTTTGGATTGAAAAGAATGCTTGGCTCTACCCTGTGGGAGCCTTGTCCATTTTATTTCTTGTGGGGTTCAACATTGTACTAGTTTCAAGGTTTCGATTTGTTTGCCATTGTGAGGAATGTAGAGGTTGCACCCTTGTCATCCTCTGGTTATGAGTTGGTTCAACGCATTAGCAATAAGATTTTCCAAATCGTTGTCTATCTTGTCATGTGGAAGGCTCTGCATGATCTCAGGGAAGTGGAATTCTTGACAACTCTAGCACAGGTAACTATTTCAACGTTTACCACTTTTTAACCAGTTGCATTTAAGAATTGTAAGCATCACTAGCTACTTCAAAATATTAACATGTATCTTGGTTCAATGCAGGTATAAAAGGAATGTTTACCTGGCCCTAACTCTTGGCCATGGATTTACGCAACAAGGGTTGCATATAATCTCAATCCCTTGTGCATTTGAAGGTTATCATTGCTTTCAGTCTCCTTGTACAAGTAGTAACACCCTGCATGTGTATATGCATTCACCAAGCAACTAGGTGTCTTGGGCATGCTCATGAACTTTTTTGGACGCAAAAATATATAGGTATGGTTTGTAAGCTTCATTCGTGTACCATTGGGGAGAGGCCAGTATGGTATAAACACTTATTGTTTTTAATGGGTGACAGATGTCTTTTGACCTGCCTCATGCAATTTTTGAGTTACATGTTAGATAGGCTGGAAAGCCAGACAACCTGTCCCCTCTGACCAACTCCTTACGAGGGTCATAACCATTGAATGCACTCTATATTATGCCTTTGTTCAAAGAATTTATGAACAACTAATGATTTGGTTTGATTGTTCGGGGCATGAACAATGTCTTTGTGTTCTTATTTTTAATGTTTATGTATAAAGCATTTATGGATCTACGTATGGGCAGGGTGAACCTCTTATTGTCTTCTATTTCAAACAATATATATGTAAACTAATACTAGTCGATGAACAATTCATATATTTTATTGGTCAATGTTGTTCGACTTCCATGGATTTCGATGAACAATTCATATATTTTATTGGTGATTTGAACCAATGAAATGTCATGGTCATTTTCCCTTTTGTTTTTTATTATTATAATGAACTGGTAGGTTTAAAGCCTACGGACTCGATCATTTCGATTCAATTCAATTATTTTCTTCTTGTTTATGCATGTTGACTTGGTCATGAGCCATCTTGTCTCTTGAAAGAGTGGTGATAAAATGCTTCAACGATTGAGGGTTTATATATTTTGCCAATGCTAGCTCAATGAGGGGAAGTTGACCCGTGGCCTACTTGACCTTTCTGATTTTATTTATTTGCATGCATATTAAGTATAAAATGTTTGTGTATTTGATTTCTTGTATTACACAGTTAATACATGGCATGTTTCATATGTGTTCATTGTTAAAGAACCCTCCCTTCGTTATGAGATTGATATGACCTGAGTACATAAAGATCATATTAATTATGATATTATCGTCTTCCCTATGAAAGCTTATGTTAAGCCTCATGCATAACTTATAATACATATACACATTTTAAATCATAGTTCAAGTAATTTGTTATCTATTAGCCTTGAGTTTTTATGGTTTATCTTTGCCATATTTCTGCTTAGTTATAAATATTTATTGTGCATGTGAACATTTACAATTTCATTGTTTCTAGTTTACATGTTCTTTCATATTTCAGTTACCATAAACTTTTAATAATATGGTAGTATAATATTTGGTCCCTTTTGTTTACACAATTGTAACATGCACAACATTTTTTTCTGTTGATATATATATATATATATATATATATATATATATATATATTTTATAAATAAATGAACAATTATTTTCATAGGTAGTTATAACAGTCTTTTTACTCTATATTCTTACACAATCTTACACAATTTTTCAGGCATGTATTATGCACAACTTTGTTATGTTTATCACCAACATATAAAAGCACACAATCCACCTTTGGATATTTCTAGAATAACTCATACCAAATACTATTCAAATAGTAATAGTAATAACCCATATAAACAATACCATTCCTCACCTGGGACATAACAAAACTGAAATACAACTTTTGATAAGAAAGAATAAAACCGAAAATAATATCTTATTTGTAAATATTCCTGAAAATGTGTTGGACAGTGCTACGAACCACCTAACCTTAGATTGACAGGGATTCTTAACCCCTCATTTTGTTTTCAATCATCCCCAAGCTGAGTCATAGTTCCTGTAGAACTAGATCTTTATGGTTTTCAATTTTTATGCTCAGTACTAGGATAGAAGACACACCCAAACAAATCTCTTCCTTGCACCTCTTGGTATTCCGACAGTAAATTTAGGGATTCAATGTCCTTTCTATCATTTGTTCAAGTATTCAATAAGAATCCATTTAGTGAATCTACTATATCGGTAGTACTCTTGCTTCAGGTATACAGACAATAAAATCTGGTACTCCGACAGTAAATTTAGGGATTCAATGTCCTTTCTATCATTTGTTCAAGTACTTAATAAGAATTCTTTTAGTGAATCCGCTATACTGTGAGTAAGAATCCTTTTAGTGAATCCACTATACCGGTAGTACTCCTGCTTCAGGTATACAGACAGTAAAATCTTGTCTCAGCACATCTAGTGCTCAGTGCAATTCCAATGGTCAAATAAATAATTATATTAATTACACAAGGTTGTACTTGAACATACAGGTCATCTATTACTCACAAATACCTAATGATTTCACAACTATCAAAGGGTATTTATGGGGTTCTTTGGTATCATGTTTCTTTCTTTCTTAATTAATGTTGTTTAAGAATGAAAAAGTGAATAATAATCTAATTTCCCTTCAAAACTTGTTTTTTTAATATTTCATTTTATTTTTTTACATAAATCTTCTTCATATTTTCTTTAGAGGTGTCGCCTAGCATTTAATTAGGGTTTTATCTCTTTTAATTTTATTTTTGGGTTTTCCAAAGTTGAGTATGTGATTGAGTCTCATATGTTGTTTCCTAGTTATATAGGAACCATGATGTTGAGTATGGTTGTCATCGATGTCAAAGGAGTCCATTAATGAAAAAGTAAATGGCATGGCATGTGTGATGAGGTTGCAAAGTCATATGTTGATGATCTAGTGCTCCCATGATGTTGAGTATGGTTGCCCTTGATGTCAAAGGAGTTCATTAATGACAAAAGAGATGATGTGACATGTGTGATGAGTTTTCAAAGTCATGATGATGTTTTAGTGCTCCCATGAAGTCATTTTTACAAATTGATACCATTCTGTAAAAATATGGCAACTTGCTGAAACTCTTCTTGAAACTCTGAAAATTGATTAAGTATAGGATAAATCACAGTTCATTAATGACAAAGGAATAACAAAGGAAGTGATGGCATGGCATGTGGGCATGTGTGATGAGGTTACAAAGTCATATGATGGTGTTCTAGTCCTCTCATGTAGTCAATGTTACAATTTGACACCATTTTGTAAAAGTATGGCAACTTGCTGAAACTCTTGCTGAAATCTTAATATGCTTAAGGGGCCTCTATAAAATGCATGCCATCTTCTGTATTTGATGAATTAAATGATTCTAAGGATATAGACATATATATTGTTGACTTGTGCATCTAACCATATGATTTGTTTGTCGAGACAGTCTCTTAAGGTGAAGTTATCTACCAAAAGTGCTTTCTTGCATGATTTGCATTGTTTTAGTTTTGGTAAATCTGCCTGAGTGGCCTTTGTAAATGCCTCCATCTTGTTTAGGGCTTGTCCAATTAATTATTAGAAGAGAATAATAATGATGATGTTGACGATGATTATGCATAAGCATATATCACAATATCAAATGTCAAATAATAAACCAAATGCTTTCAAGGGGTTTCACAGAATGGGCCATTACACAGGGACCAATAGTGTTCATAGAACATATCACATCAACATACCAAAAACCAAATAGTTTAGATACTAGTAAAATAACAAAATTTCATAATTATATAAATACACATTGTACAAAAGTAGTTGTGAAAAAGGGACCATAAATTGATTGGGTCGACAATCGTCCAGAATTTGATTTTTATGACCAAAGCTTTCCATTATGTCACAAGGATCGGGCGTGAATCATCTAAAACAAATTTGGAAGCCTATTATTAAAAGAGAGGGGATTCACATCCTTGTTCCTAGAGACGCTCAACCATACGTTGTATAATAAGAGTGATCAATGCACTTAAATTGAGACGTTGTATATTATTAATTTCAGTTCATATTTTGGATAAAAGGGGAAAATCGAGTTATCTTCTTCTACTATTATTATAATCCTGGAAACTCCCCAAATAGATGCTCGCTCATTGCCTCACCACCATAGAATTATTGTGAGTTCTCTTGAAAGGTGTATCCCCTAGATAGTTGCTCCTATGATTGCTCCATCACCATAGAGGAATCTGGGTTTTAACACCTTATCTCCTTGATTAATTCTTTAGAACTAATGCATAACATACCAACCTTACAAAACATCCGGTCACTATCAAAACCTACAATGTTCTTCTTGAAATATAGAATCAAACCTTAAAACATCATAGAGAGTTCAACCTTGAAGTATTGATGTACTATCAAATGAAACCCCTCAAATGACATATGGATACAACTATACCAAGATACAATCCCAACATGAATACAATGAAAATCCTACATTAATCCACAACCTAGCCCTGGTAATGAATTCTGCAATGCAATAAATGACAATCAACCAATTAGAATGATCAAATCAGCCATTAAACTAATTAAAAGCAGAAGTATCAACCAATGTAAGATTCTAATATGAAATGCATTTAATGACAACCAACCCATTAATATGATCAAATCAACCATTAAATTGACTAAAAGCACAAGGATCGACCTGGTAATTTCTCATCCATTGGATCATACTGCAATAATGACAATCACACATTCAAAAATCTAAGTTTGCAATCCATGCCAATACCATGCACCAATCAAATATAACAATGGAATACTATAAATCATCAACAATCAAACTGAATTTACCATTTATGCATTTCACAATTGAAAATTGTTTAATAAATAATTATCAACAATCCCTCACATAGTTTCTTTAGTTTAGGTGTTTACACAATATATATTTTCTATGTGTTTCAGTTCAAGTATTAACAAAGTATGACAAGTTCAATACTCAGACAATCTAAATGATGTTTCTAAGCAAGATAGAACTGTAAACATGCATACTAATATTCTAATTTCAATTTAGGCAGATTTCTATGCAAAAACTTTATACGTGTGATATTGCGCATTTCTACACCAATAACTATGTATTTGTTTAATAAGGCACAATTCTTGCTAATTAGTTTTCTACACCAATAATTATGTATTTGTTTAATCAGGCACAATTCTTGCTAAATAAGAGCATAGTTGATGTTATATTCTAATCTATTGTAGGAATGTAATATTTAGGCAAACCGGTTCATTCTTGAATATAGTTTATGTTCATTCTTGTATTATTATGCATGCATTTAAAAGGGAACACACTGGAATTAACTATGAAATGAATCCTAGACACAATCATCCAATCAAAACCTAACTCGTAATTTTTTATTATAGCTCTGTATTGTTCTTGTACAAGTTGTTGTAATCATGGTAAGAGGGAAATATGTTGCTTGAATAACGAGGACACAGGCAAGTGATTAGGGGTGCACAACTACAACATACTTCATTAGATGAGGAGATACATTAAATTCTTTTTAGACACAATGCAAATACAAATGTTGAAGACACAAACATGGTAAAGGTTGATGGTGTTGCTCCACTAGTAATTATAGTGTACTGAGTTGGTTCAAGTAGGAAGAACAGTGTTATAAAAGGTTGGACAAAAGAGGGCATGTTGAAGGTGATTGATGATGTCGAATTTAATGGATATTTTGTGGGATCAGCTAAAAGAAATTATGGGATTGCACCAACATCATTGCATAATTGGATAAAAGGTATCACTTATACAAAGAGGAAAGGATATTTTACAATGTTAACCAAAAAAGAGGAGGAATAAGTTGTTATTTGGTGTAAGTATATGGATGATATTGGCCATGGGATGGATTTCATGAAACCGGAGTCAAGTGTTGCACAAATTTTTCAATCAAGGCCAAATCCATTAAGCTGGGAAATCATGATGGGAAAGGTTCAAAAAAAGACATCCATAGCTTGTTTTATGAATAATAGGCCTGGATAGAGACAACTTTGAATTTGTTCCATATGGTTGTGTCCAAGTTCTATGACACTCTATTGAATGGATATTAGAAACATTCTTATAATTCATATCATATATGGAATTGTGATGAAACTTGTTTACAAGTAAGAAGGAATTGTGGCATGCGAGTAATTTCTAGGAGAGGGAGGAGCAAAGTGCCAAAAATTATTCCCAAGAGTAGGTAGTGGATAACTATTTGATGTTTCATAAATTAAATTGATGCATCAATCCTTGGGTTTTATTTGTTCAAGGGAAAGTCTAGACTGAAAAAATATATCATGAACTGTGAGGTAGGAGTGTGCATGGCTTCACATCCCAATGCATGGACGACTACATAATTATTTATGAATTGGATTTTCCATTTTGTTGCCCTTGTACCTAGTGGTGTATCACATGAAAACAAACACTTGTTGATTTTTTATGGAAATGGAAACTACATAGCTCTGTAAACCGTTGAAGTGGCGAACACGATGGGCATTGACTTGTTGACTTTTCTGGCACATACCTCCCACAAGTTTCAACCCCTTGATGTGAGTGTGTTTGGACCTTTTAATCATTATTTGAAGTTTGAAATAGTAGCGTGGATGGAAAAGAACCCCGACGGTAGAGGTAAAAAGGTTTGAATTAGCTAGACTTTCTATTAACGCGTTCAAAAGGGATCTCATGCCCTCAAATATTAAGGCTGTATTTTGACATACTAGAATCTAGCCACTAGATTATGATGCTCTTCTCCATGATATGGATTGTAGCCAAGTATTTGATGTACATGGCCAATAAGATGTAGATGATTCATAAAACATGGTATCCCTCTCTCAAGGACACTTCCAACAATTGGTTGACACTAATGAACATGCCATTGCTACTCAATATGACGATGAAGTAACTTGAGAGAACATGGAAGTTGTTAAATCACATGAAACATATACAGATTCTACAAATCGAGTTCATAATGACATTGTTGAAAAGAATGTGGTTGAAGGTTGACCAATATTGTGAAGCAATGAAGAGAAATTGGCAATACCGAGCTAGGTAGAGAAGCCTAAATGGGTAAGGGAATCCAAGATGAATATGAACAAACATATTGTTACTAACACCAATGAAGAAAGCCTCAACATGCATTCACAACCAACATGGTTGAACAACGAAGTTGTCCATTATTATGTGGATATTGGAGGTGTAGAAGAACATGATTTAGGTGTTGAAGAACCAATTGAAGGAGACACTGTAAATGGATTACAACTCCTAGTTGATCCTTGTAGTCAGCGAAGTGCCACACCACTCGAGCCACTCTTAAGGTTTCCAATGGAGAGAGTGGAATAAAAAGAAATGTCATGATCATTAGATTTTCTTCTTTTAAGCATGAGTTCACAGTTACTTCATATGAGTACATTTCACTATTGGCTGAGGAAAAAACAAAACAAAAAGGAGATGCAAGAACTGAGAGAAAAGAAGAATGATCTTTCAAAGTAAAGGAGGGTATCAAGGAATGTTCAAGATGAAAAATTAATGCATGTAAGGCTTAGAAGAGATAAATAAAGGTAATAAAAAGAGAACCATAAACAATTGGCCAAGCAGGAAAACGAGAAAATAAAGACACAACAGAGAATTCAAGAGGAGAAGAGTAGAAGGGAGTAGTAGATGGAGTCCAAATTAGTTGAACAAATTGTAGAGAATACATGTTTATTCCAAGAGCTTATAAACATTTAGATCCCTCAATATCATCCAGTTGGTCCATTACCCAACTTTCTTCCTACTATTGCAAGGGTCAATCCGATATATGCTTTTCCAACTTCTCCAATTAATCCAAAGGTATTGAGGACAAGTCATAACTATGGGTTTTCAATTTCTCCTTGGTTTTAAGGAGAAAACTAGAATCAAGGAATTCTAGGAAACTCAACCCATTCAGATCAAAAAAATGTAGTAAGATCAATCTACTTTGTTGAAGCAAATGCAGGGAACCCTAAACATTTGGAAATGAAGATAGTCAAAATCCTCAAGCATGAATTTGTTTTATGCCTATGCCTAGCCACATGCAATGCAGATTTTGTTAAATCAACATTTTTTTGTTGTATTCAATCCCAAGCCATAAGGTATTTCGCTCCTACTTAATCCTAGATCCTAATCTTCTCTAGAACTTGAGGCATTGCATTTAGATACCATTAAAATAAAAGAAATTTTAGTTACCCTAAATTGGTTTTCTATACCAAATAGGCAGTGAAACCCACAATGCACGTTAAGTTTTGAGCGCATATTGATTTCCCTAGGTTCCATTGGTTTACAACCTACAAAGTCCAAATAAAATACGAAGGTAGAAGAAGAACCTAAGAATATGAGTTAGAAGAAGATTAGTAGTTATATAATCAACATGACAATAAATGGTAATTAGGGAGACCCAATCTTGGACATTATATCAAATTATTGAAAGACTATTTTAAAACCAATCACAGTAGTTCACTTCCTCTATGTGCCACTTCTTTCAAATACAACATCAATGAGTAAAATCCATCAATTTCAAGAAAATAAAGAAACTTAGTGCCTTCAACATCATTTATTTATTTATCTAGTGTAGACAATAATAATTTACTGACTACCTTCAAACATTATCTAATTATTTGTTTAGAATAGAAGGCAAAAGAATTGATTGGTATCCACAATATTAAAATTTCTCTCTTGAGAAGATATATTGATTTAATTATGCAAAAGAAGATCATGCATATTTATACAAGTAGAAAATACTCATTTTTAGCAATGCTAATGAAAACATAATTTGGTAATCGAAATCCTCTTGTGTATAAAACAACAAGTGTAGTTCTTATGAAGGACAAGGAAAAATTCAAGCAAATTCAAGCCTTGGATCATATTAATCACATGGATCACATGAATTCATGCCTAACATGGATTGAATTTATATCGCAGTATAGAACCATCATATAATTTGAAGGACCTGATTGGTTCAGCTTTGAACCAAAGTCAAACATATTTCTCAATGAGGTTTCATATATATACATCAACCACATTATTATTGGAGACACTGAAACTAAAAATAATCTAGATAAGGAATCGCATGCAATGTCAGATTACCCTTAGTTGAAAAATAGAATAATCAAACATATAGACTTATGCATGTGCTAGAGGACTCTATTCCACCTATTATTGAATTTGTTGGTGCTTATAATTTTCTTTTGAAAACAACTAATTGTCCCTATACATTAATTATCAATCCATGGAATGTCTTGTTATTTCAAGGTTATGTAGGCCACCGTTTCCTCTTTTAGCACTAGTCATACTAAATGATCACACAATTGAAAGTAAATGCACACTCATCAACCCACTCTTGTTGAAATGAAAGTCACACTTTAAAAGAAAAATCACACAACTGTAACACACTTCTAGAAAAGTAGTAATTGTTGAAATAAAACACACAACTTCATAACTGAATCTCACCTGTTATAAAATAAAAGGAATTATTGTTCTAAGGAATCATATAAAGTAATGAGGTAACATGACTGGAAATCAGAAGTTACAGTAATCGTGAGTAACAATAGTAATGAACATCATCTAAATGTTATTAATTAACACACCAAACAATCATAAAATACTTATTTAAAAACAAATGATAAAATGGAAACACCTGCTCAAGGAAGGGGCCCTTCCTCCTTTGACCAGGGTTGCTAAAACACTTCAAAGATTGAACACCACAAGATACATGAACCAACATACTCCTATATTATCAAATAATAGAATATGAAGTTACAACAGTCCTCTGTTCTACAATATTTTCTTGCCTAAATCCTTACTTGTCAGAGAGATAATATATTATACATCTCCGAATAACAATCTCTCCAAAAATATACCATAATAGTATTGAGAATATTTAATTCTCAAGCACATTCCTGACAATAAATAACATGATAACAAATTGCATATTCGAGTTGTTAAAACTGATTACAATTGAATTATCTCATTAATTTCAAATTGTTACAACAACTTAATCATGTCGCTTAAAGCATGGAGTGACTCGAGACTGCCATGTTCCTTACAGATGCGGTCAACACTATACTCAAGCATCGATCAAAGACCAAATGCTTAAGTATCAACAAGGCTTTGACTGTGGCAACAATACCTATGTTTGGAGTATCATCATCAAAATTAACTGCATTTGAACTTATGCAAGAGTATCAACATTGGAACCTATGGAAGAGTACCAATATCCAAAACTTGTGAATATCGATTCCACACAGACATTCTATGAGTAGTCTCAATTAATCACTAAACCCATTAATAGGCTCATTATTCATTCAAATAACACAATATATGGATAAAGGTGTACCTTAAGGCAAATCATGAAATTTTGAATGATTTAGGGTCAAAAGGATGGAAAAAGTGTTCAAGTATCTTTGAAATTAGACAAAAAGGATAATAAAAAAGGGTACATTCCTTGCACCCAACACCCGCCCCCCCCCAATTGAATCCATTGCATGTCTCCATCCAGTTGAATCTATATAAGGTTTAATTTATCCCAGGAGTATGTCTCATGCAAGGTATTGAGCTTATAGGTGTTTATTGTTTCTTCCCAAACATCCCTAAATCCAGCAGAGACCATAATATGTGCCCCCTAGTGTTCCTATATCCCTCCCAAATAATAGAAGGGTTGATATTTTTTTGCATGCGTCCAAATTAAGGGAAATAGGAATTTTAGGCCAATCCACCTAGGCCCTCTTTGTTCGATACACTGAATATATTTGTTCAGCCTTTACATATCCCTTCTAAAATTTGGAAATCCAAAGTAATCTCTTGTTCTAATGTCTAGACTAGACATTTCCCACCTTTGTCGACTTCCCTCCAAGGCTATAGATGCATGGTAATTGATACATTGCACACACTGAGATAATAGTTGTGTCTAGATACCCACAACTAGTCTCAAAAATTTAGGGGATCTAATTATTGGAGCTTGAGCTCTAATAAGATCGACTGCATTAACGATATCTGCCCTAATCACTAATTCACATGTAGCCTGATCATTTGTCATAGTTTCTTAAGACAAATTCCATTTAACATGATTGAGAAGGTATGAAACGAAAGCTCATAACTGAAGATCTCCAAATGTAAGGTGTGGGGTTAAACTTCCTTTCACGGGGTAAAAAAAATGCAAGAAAATAAAACTCAAATAAAATATGTGGTGTAATTAGATCATTGTCATAAAAGAATTTCCCAAACTTGGAATTGGTGAATTGATATGGCCTGCCATCAACTATGGCCGAGAGCTGAAAAAAAATGAATTGTTCTTGCAAGAACAGGGCATACACAAGAGAAGGTACCCTACATCCCAACAATTCTTGAACCAATGACCACTTGTTTTACTTCTCTTATGCTTGCTTCTGGACTTGCTCTTGCACTTCTTTCAATTTCTTATGGTCCTTCTTATCTTATTGCTTCTATATTTTGTAAAGGATTAGTTCTTTTACCCTATTTTCTTCCATACTTCTAACAATTTGTTGATGCTCCTAAAGAGGGACCAAACCCTCCTGATAGGATATCGCTAATGTTTTCCATTTACAAAGTTCAGTTTGTAAGACCACAAGAGAATGGAATTCATAGGTATAAACCCCAATCTCCCTTGTTTCCCCTATTGTTTGTGTAGACATTGTCTTGAACTTTAGGTCTCTAGGTACATACCGAGCAAGTACAAATATATCCTCTCAAATGGAATAGGGATCCTTCCTTCATTTTTCTGGTTGCTTTGATTTATGGGGAAGAAATCCTGCTAAAAGTTATAGCATCATTAGAAAGGGTATCAAGGCTTGAACCCCTAGAAAACTCCCTTGTCCATATTTTCAATGCCTTAGTCTCTTGTTTCAATCTCACTTTTTTACATTTTAAACTTGCAACTTGTTTTACCAAAGAGGGGGGTTTCCTCTTACCTTTCATAATGCCCATTGTGCTTATTTCTCCTCTCATTTCCACATTTTTCCTACCCTACATTGAATTGACTCATTTTTTCACTGATGGAGAAGTAGCAATAATTTCTCCTTCTTCTCTTTTTACCGCAGTTGGTTCTTATCTGATAGCCTCAATTCCAATTGCTTCTTTGGTGGTCGTTTTTTGTGTAGAAACCATGACATATTATGTAGTTATCTCTAGTGGAGTAACAACATGATTTTCCTCTTGTTTGGGTGCAACTTCACCATTACTCATTTCCTATATGGATGGTTCTTATGTGACAATCATATCATTTTCTTCAACTATTTCATGATAAGTAGCAGTAGGAGGGTTGTCTTGTTCATATTCTTGCATAACAGCCTCGACATTGATGGTTCTCCCCAAGGTTGGTTCTTATATAATATCCAAATGGGTAGTTATGGGCGGTTCTACCTTTTTCGATGCAAGCCCATTGACTTGATTTTTCTTCTTGGAAAAAATATCATAGAATCTACAACTGGAAAATTCCTACTTTTTGGTTTATGAGTTGTATGAAGTTGTTCTTCCTCCACAATGCAAGGTATATATTATTCCCTTGGAGAGTTTTCTTCAATAATCTCTACATGTCTATTTGATAGTGATAGCATAGAAAGATTAGGCTCGGGTTCATTTTCAACCTCTTCTGGGCCATTCTCCTTATCAACTTCTTTAGGAATTGCTTTTGCTTCTCATATTCCTCCCTTTTCTCCATCACCCTCTTCCTCGCTTGATTTTTATCCCTGTTGTTCCTATGCTTCTTCTTCTTGCTACTCCTCTGCTTCTACCCCCTTTTGTTCTTCAATCTTTTCATGGTCTACTCCTTCCTCGATTTATTCCTCATATTCTTCTAGAAGACACATACATTGTCCCCATGTCATTGAACATTTGACATAGCATTGAGAACCAATAGTTAATTAGGTAATGGTTTGTGATAGCTTGTGTTGGGTGCTTAACACCTCTTGCAAACTGGGCCATGAGCTTGAGGGTATTTAGTAGGAAATATGGCATATTTAATATGTTTTGATGCCTTAAATGAGATGGCAATTTGAAATTATATTGAAAAACTACTTTGTATCATCCCTCGCAAGTAATGAACTTCTAGAAAAAAGAGCTACGTCCTTCCAAGGTGTCGATAAGTATTTTCATGCATACCCTTTACCTTTCTGAAACAAGACTTTCCCTTCTCTCAGAAAACCCTTATTCTACTCACGAGAGGGGAACTCTATGTCCAAATCAGTGACTTCCCTTCCTAGGAAAGTCATGTCACTTGAGCTATGATCCCCAATGTAATTGGAATTGGAAAACCAATTACCAAAGAGAATTCCTCGTCCATATTCGGTGCAAATTCCGATGATATCCCTTTGTCAAACCCTTGTAACTTCTCAAAATGCACTGTCCATCCTACGTTCTGAAACACCTAGTATGTTGTTAGGAAAAATTTCAAGGATCCATAATTTTCTCAAAGTGTAGAAACCTGGGGAATCGTACTAATTGTTAAATTTGCAACCATAAAATGTTTCGTTGTTTTTTTTATGAAAATATTCAATTTTTTAAGGACTTTATATAGTTTTTGGACAATTTTGGCAATTTTTAGAGGGAAAATTTTAAGGATCCATAATTTTCTCAAAGTGTAGAAACCTTGGTGAATCATACTAATTGTTAAATTTGCAACCATAAAATGTTTGGTGATTTTTTAATAAAAATATTCAAATTTTTAAGGACTTTATAAAGTTTTTGGACAATTTTGGTGATTTTTAGAGTAAAAAGGATTATCCCATGGAATTTGGGTAAACCATTTTTGAAAAAAAGGCAAACCGGTGAACCTTTTTTGGGAAAAAAGTTGAAAAATAGCTCATGGGATAAATTTTTCCCCTAAACTTTTCCTTGGTTGTTACAACCTTCTAAAGTTGCTCTATCGATTTTATCTTGTGTCGTACTCTTGAGCCCCCCATTTTTGTCAACTACTAATGGGTGTATGTTGTATTTGAAACTCAAAGGGATATGTAAATGGTCATGCAGTAAGCTCATACTTGTGCATGCAAGTCACATCAGGGATAGTAACAAAAAAATTTGAAAATGGTTCAAAATAGAAAATGTTTTTGCGAGCTTCATGGTTAAAACGAGTAATAACGTATCAAGGTGGATATGCATAAAGTTATATCAAGTACAAATAATGATTAAGCAAATTTTAATGAACTTGTGTAGGTATACATGGGGTACAAATTATGGCCCCAACCTCCCCCCATCTATTGGTTGTACAACTATGACCAACTAATATGGGAAAAGGTAATAGCTTAATCCATACATCATAATCATTTTTATGAAATAATGAGAAATTAAGGGTTGGTCATACCCGATTCGACTTACTATAAATGTTGATGATGACAATACAATTGGCAGTCAACATTCGATTATTCGGTGGTGACAATAACAGATATATGATGTTAGGAGCAAAGGTGTCCTAGCTCTAATGTCAAATCATGCCATGTTGTCAAATAGTAGCGGAGAAGGAAATTTGAAGTTTTGGTGCTAAACTTAGAGGAGTTCCACATGGTAGAGTGATAGTTATCAAACGTGTTGTTATTTATAGGAGTCGCAACAATTTCCAATATGCTACTCCTCGTGGATTTGCAACAGTTTCCAACATGTTGCTACTTGCAAAGTTGCAGTATTCTCAATAAAAAAACTTGAACCAAAAGTTGTTGTGAGTAAGTTGTAGTGCTTCCATCATGCTTCTACTCAAGGAGTTGCATCATTTTCAAACTTACATTAATCAAGATAATCATCATCAGAAAAGGAGGCCTTGCTACTACATGAGTTACAGTAGTATCGAAATGTGCTGCAACAAGTTGTAGTGTTTCCATCATGCTTCTACTTGAGGAGTTGCAACATTTTCAAACTTGCATAAATCAAGACAATCTTCATAAAAAAAGGAGGTGTTTCTTCTAAAGAGTTGCAATAGTTATAAAAAAACAACCCATGCTTATCGAAAAGAGATTGATGCCATCTAATCAAGTTGCAACACTCTAAAGACTTGTAAATATCAATCGTAGATCTGGAAAGCAATGATTTTTAGATTATTATTATTATTATTTCAAATATTGACTGCCAACAAGTTGTTTTTCAATCAACATTTGTCTAGCTACACCCTGGAGGGGTCTTCACAGTCATTTTTTTTACATGAACTCAAAGCCCAAAATTTTTTAGTGTACTATCATTGATGTCAAATATGAGGAAAAATACATGTAATGAAAGAAATGATAAACATGGCATTAATGTTCCTGCATGCGTATGATTGTATGTCTTTGTAATTGCAAATATGTATGCAAGTTTTATCTTTGTAGCATTTGCAGACATATTCATGCACAAAAAATAATAATTGTGAATAAAATATATACTCAAATAGTAATTACGAGACTTGTGAGTTAATAAAATTGTGTGTATGAAAGTCCCACAAGAGTATTTGCATGTGTTCGTCTTAAACTACAAAGATGAATTGCAAATGTGGCACACGGACGCAAACACTAACTTTTTGGAGATGCAATTCAACAGGATGATATCTAAAGTAAACAAACTTCACCAAGTGGACACATCTCTTGAGTTAAGAATATTATAAATAAGAAAGAGATGGATACGGTGAATTAATCTTATGCAGATTAATATCTGATTGTTGGACAAGCTTCAGAGTTTTTATTTTTTGAGGTATCAATCGCTCGTTAATTGTAGATGAATATCTTATTGTAGTAGAGTCGTAGTGAGATATGAGCAACACTGGATGATAGGATACCCAGAGTATGGATGTGCATTATGATTCTTCTGAGTAAGACATTGTTTGCAGAAAAGAAATTACAACTAAGCTAAGAGTATTCTATAAATGCAGAATGTAGATCAGTTGAGAAGATGCATATTGCAGTTATCTTCGCACATTGTATCTTGAAGAACAGTCTCACGCAGACACACATATGTAGATCTATGTTTGTTTGTATTTTGGGAAATTGTCTAATGCAAATACAGAAACACAAATCAAGGATTGCGGTAGTTGCAACATTTGAAAATCAAGACATAGATTTGTTTATATTTGGGAAATTATCCGATGCAGATCAGAAGAATTCGATAGTGGCGGAAATTAAAGGAAAGACATATCTCTGCTTGCCATACAAACATATTTTATATCAAGGAGGTCGGGTGGGGTAAGGAGCAGGGGGTCATAGCCTCCTTCTATTCAGTGTCAAAAAATACAATTAGGGTGCAACATCATCCTTCCTATGGGTGCAAAATAAAATTCAAGGGGTAATAATCTCCATCTAGTGGGTGTTGGAAAACAAAAGGAAGTTGTAACTTCCACACTTGAAGAGAGCAGTTCTTCCTTAGATTAGAGCTTGAAGTAGCAATTCGCAATTTGCGCGACCAGACTGATATATGTTTAGGTTGGTTCCTGTAGATCGTGAGTTGAAGCTTACGCATATAGAAGTTGTTGTAGGTTGGTGCCAACAAATGGCAAGTTGTACTTGAGATCAAGTTAACATCTGAAATGAGTGGGTGTTCATGTTTGGAGATTGTAATATCCTATTGATGTAACTATTCATATTCATACATGTTTATATATATACATTTGTTCTTCAATATATGGGCCAAAATGTTGCTCTGCACCAACAACCCTGGATGTGAAAGCTTAGATAAGGAACATGTGGCAGTTTTTCCATTTTTCACAGGTCTTCTTTTTTAATGTTTAGCACAAGAGGAATGAGGTGCACAAGCGAAGATACATAGCAGGAGGTTCTGTTAGAACGATCATGTATAGCGAGGAGGTGGATTACGAAGCAGATAGTGGTGAATTTTCAATTTTATGTTCTGATTTGGAGGTATGCTCCATGCAGTCGAAAGTACAAACGATGGCCATGGCGTAGGAGGAGGTATGTTCAGGCGCTTATCCACTAACAGATACCATGATCACTAATAATAAGGTTGACATCAGGAAGGAGGAATTGCATGTGGAGGAATCACTAGACCTGTCGAGGAAACGAAGAGGGATATGACAGAATAAAGGAAGCCCAAAAATGATAGTTGGAAAGGATATTAGCCTAGAGAAAATACCTGACTACCTCAATTACACATTGGTCAGGCGGTTTTGTGGGAAGGTGACGACTAGAGTTTCATTGGAGTTGTGGTTTCAGGAGAACTGGCATTGCGTTTTAGGTTACGAAGCGATTTTCCACATCCTACCCAAAGGCTGGTTCCTCCTAAAAACGCGCAGCATGGAGGACAACAACAAATTGCTAGAAAGGAATTGGAAGTGGGGACCATTGGGGTTGATCCTGAGTAAATTGATAATAGATTTCAACGCTTATAAAACACTGCATAACATTCAACAGATATGGGTCATTTTTCCTGGCCTCCCTATGGTATTTTGGAAACCAAATATTTTTGAGGCTATTGGAAATAAATTAGGAAAGTTCATAGCCACTGAGGAAAATTGGGAGGAAAAAATAGATTGGAAGTGTGCCAGAATATTGGTTGACGTTGATATGAGAAACCAGTTGTACGAAGAACTCAAAATTTTTATGCATGGTAGTGTATGGTGGTAGCGGCTAGACTATTGGAAGATTCTATTTAGATGTTTCAATTGCAGAAGAGTAGGGAACCTACAGAAGGATGGTTTGGAAAATAGTGTGAAACCAGTCTATAGGAAGGTCTGGGTGAAAAATTTAAAGCCTTTGTCCTTTGATTCATCACACAACTAACTAATATTAATGCAGGGTGGTGAGGACAAAGGGAAAGTGATAGTGTCAACCGAATCACACGACCATCTAAGTTTAATGTAGGGTGGTGAGGACAAAGGGAAAGCGATAGTGTCAATGGAATTTGAATCCCAAGAAGAAGATGGGGTACCTGAGCGGACATAAATTCAACCCGACCACTGTACAAAAAATGTGGAGGCTTCAGACGACTTCTCACCACGAAAGGAAAAAGGTAATAACAAGGCCTCTATTAAATCTAAGAAACAAAAAGCTCGGTCTTTTGATGATTACAGACCGATATCATGTTGTAAGATGATATATATAATAATATCCAACGTTGTAGCCTTAAGGATCAAACCAATACTAAGTGAAATCATCTCTGAAGAGCAGTTTGGTTTTCTTTACAACCGAAAAATTCATGATGTTGTGTCACTGGTACAGGAAGCAACATATACGATTAGAGAGGAAAAACAAAGAGCCTTTGCATTAAAACTAGATTTATCTAAAGCTTATGATCAGGTAGGATAGACTTTTGTTAGGTTGTTGCTGATCAAGATTGGAGTAGCAATGGAAGTAGTGGAATGGATTATGGGTTGTCTGCAATCCACCTCTTTTGTTGTTTTAAGAAATGGATCACCAACCAATTTCTTTCATTTCTCAAGAGGTTTGAGGCAGGGATTCCCTCTCTCTCCTTTCATTTTTCTATTAGTGGCAGAAGCACTAAGCAGGTTAATTCATAATGCAAAGGAAAATAGGTTGATAAAAGGTATTAAAGTTTCCAGCACTGAAGAAGTCACCCATACCCTTTTTGTGGATGATGTTTTAGTATTTGGAGAAGGAACATGATCATAAATCTTGGGGTCGTTGCCTCTTTGATAGTACAAAAAAGCCACAGTAATGGTAGTAAACATGGAAAAATCCAACCTGATACATAATGAGTTCTCAATAGATATGATTCAAAGAGAAAACAAGATTGTGCCCTATCAAAGTACATCGAGTGAAAATGGTTTCAAATATATAGGTTTCTTTCTGAAGCCCAATAGTTACTATTTTCAGGATTGGGTCTGGTTATGGGTGCATCCATGGAGGTGGGTTACAATTTTTGGCAACGCAATTTCGAAAAAATCACAAAAATGTACCTCGATCGAGCTTTTTCCAAACCCTCGATTGAGGTACGAGTGCTTGATCGAGGGTTAAAAAAAATCTCAATCGAGGGTTAAAATAAGCTTGATCGAGCATCTTTAATTGTTTTTACTATAAATAGTCAACAAACCTTTGATATAATTAACTGCATTTGTTGGATAGAAAAGGGTCATTTATATTCATTTGTAGATATGGGTCTTGGAGTAATTGGAGTTATAGATATGATTGATCATCTATTAATCCAACATCTATAAATCCAATTATTCCACGACTAATATCTACACATAAAACCTAGCGGAAGTGGCAGTAGTAATGCTTTTACTTGTTTCTTCTTCAAGGTATGTACTATTACCCACAAGTATTATTTTTCTAGTCGAAATTATGTTTTATTAAATTTTATTATCATATAATTCTATGTTTGATTTTAATTGAATTCGAAGACCTTGTTCCCATGAACAATACAATATTTGAAAAACTTTGATTAAATAAATTTTTGGGTGTCCATATTCATGTGCACACACGAATATGGGAACTCGAATATTTTTTTAGTTAAATTTTTAAAAAGCTCGATCGAGCTTTTCATTTAATGAAGTCTTCCAAAATATGCTTGGACACCTTGTATTTTGAATCCCCATTTGAATTCATGTCATTGAACATTTTCAATTCTTGTTGAAATGAGAATTAGTATCATGTTTAGTCACGTGTTATTGATGTAAATTCTAATGTCATTCAATAATTTACTAGTAAGATTAACTGCAAATGTGTGCCACAATAACAATTTTGAAGAGTAAACAATGGACATTGGTATAACCCAAGGAAATGATGTCATATTTTTTTCATGCTCACATTTTCATCTCTCTAAAGGTACTAAAAATACTTTGCTCCTTTGTATATAATTTTTAATTTTAAAAAACTACAACTATGTGATATGACTCTGAATTTTACACTACTTTTTATCTTAATCATTCTGTTCTATTCCGCCCTGGGCTTTGGGCTTTAAATATCTGTCTTGAAGATCTATATCGTAGGTATATCGTAGTCGTGAGAATCTAGGTCGAGTGGACACAACTCGCCTAAGTTCAGCTCATCAACTGAATTGCATGCATCATTTCTCTCCTTGGTTTAGTGCAAAAAGAATAATATGACAATGATGCATGCAATTCAGTTGATGAGCTGAACTTAAGTGAGTTGTGTCCACTCGATCTGGATTCCTAAGACTACGATCTACCTAAGATATAGATCCTCGAGACAGATATTTAAACCCTAGAGCCTAGGGCGGAATAGAACATGACGATTAAGACAAAATCTAGTGTTTTCAAAGTCATATCACATCATTTAGTTTTTTAAAATTAAAAATTATATACGAAGGAGCAAAGTATTTTTAGTATTTAAAACCTTCCACTACATTTTTGTACTACATTGTATACACATTAGATATATTGCTGATAGGAATCAAATGATGTTGAAATTCATTTCCAACCATTGATGACATAAACAAGCCAGATGTTGAATTAGAATGAAAACACATCATGATACTACTTAAATATAAGCATAAAAAAATGCACGTAGTTCACGGACTCTAAAATTATTGTTAAAGCCCCAAAATGAATCCATGGCTTCACTGATTTCACAACTATTGGTTAGTTTTGAGTTATCATGCTAGGATGCATTGAAGGGTTTATTGTATCTACATCATGGTCTTAATTCCTCATTATCATGCCTTTTGGTAAGACAATAAAGAGGGTAGTGGCCTACATCGACATGGAAAACGGTTTCGACATAGAGGTATATGCATTAGATGTTTTCATTAAATAACTTAAATTACTACATGTGATTGTCAATTCATTGAATTGTGGACTGGTACAAAACACAAAAAATTTTAGAGCCATGAGCCCTTAATTACTCACACTTAGAACTTTCTCAAATATAGCCATTAATAAACTTCTTTTGGTATTTTGGTTCAGTTTTGTTTTTCGAGTGTTTAACTGTAGCTTGATCGAGGTTTTAACAGAAGCTTGATCGTGATTCCGTTAAAAACTCGATCGAGGCATTTAAATAACTTGATCGATCTCTAGACCTTGATCGAGGGCTTGAAAAACAGAGAATTATCCCTCTTACAGGAAAATCAATGTTTCTCTGTGTCTTCTAGGGGTGTAAACCCTGCCATTCATGGCACACAATTGAGCGGAGTTCATACTAATAGATTCATCACCGAATCCTCTATCCATTGAGGTATCATGCATGTGTTTTGGCATTCATATGGGTTTTTTTTAATTAGTTCTAAAACTTGCACTTAGAAAACCAGACAACAACTTTGAAGCAACTCAAAGAAAAATCTGCAGGGTAAAATATACACATCCAAAATTTTCTTAAAAATGCACAGCCCACACATCGATGTGTCCTCTTCAAAAGGGTATCTTTGGTTTTTCAATTTTTCAAAATAGTGAAAAAAAAAAGATGGGATAGACACATGTGTATAAAATGATGTTGAAATCAGATGTGGTCACTTTTGAAAAATAATAAATAATTGTATATTGTGAAATAAATTAACAAAAAAATATGCATATCATAGTGCATTTTGTGTATATCATGCTCATATATATATATTTATTTAACTTATTAATGTAAGTTTGAATTATTGGGGTTGGACATGAGCCACTTATTAACTTCTTCAAATTTTTAAGGTCACACGGTTCATTAAATGCAAAATTTCACACATTAAATGACATCGGAATATTTTATAAAAAACATCATTGGGAAGCCAACATAATATTTTAGAATTTGTGTTTTTACTGCAAGTCAAAATTCACACGGAATATATGTGTTTCGAGGGATTCTATCTAGAACATGAGTAAAAAATCGGGTTTTCATCGCCAAACCTGGCCAAAAAGTGTTACCCACCTTTATGGAATCACCCTTATATAAAAAAAATAGAAAGCAGAATAACAACCCGGGCTAATCATTTTCTTTCAAGAGGGGGCATATTAGTGCTCTTGAAGTTTGTTTTACAAAGTATACCAGTATACTGGGAATCAATATCATATATCCCCAAGGGTACCCTGACAAAAATTAGAAAGAAATGTTTCTCTTTCCTATGGACAGCAAGCAAACAAGTGGAAGGAATCCATTTGGTAAAATGGAGTGTCGTTGCTCTCCCAAAGGATTTAGGTGGTTGGGGAATCAAAAACCCGAACTTGTTTTGTAAAGCCGTAGTTGCAAATTTTTTGTGGAGGCTACTCAAGAACCCGAACTCCCTATGGGGAAGGGCCATGTTTTCCAAACATTGTTTAGGATCAAGTCTAACAAACTATATTATGAATCCTATCAAAACTCACAAGAATAGTTCAATTGGATGGAAAGCGTTGATTTTGGCCTTTCCTCTAATTGGGAAAAGGATACATGATGGAGAAAAGGTAAGACTAGGGGAAGACTCGTGAGTTGGTGCAGGGAAAAACTACATATTGTCACCTCAGTTAATTCAGCAATTAAGGACTCGGAGAATAAATAATTTAGTAGATTCTCACTCTCAAACTATTTCAATAGGTAGGAGAAGTTGGAATACATTGCAGGAACTCAGCTTAACTGGTACACATGTTGTAGAGTGGAATAGGTACATTAATATTCTAGTTTTCAATTACGTTCACCTGATCTCTTAACCATATAAACTCATTTGGACAAAAAATGAAAAAGCAGGGCAATATATAGCAAAGCATGTATATGAAGTGGCCATTGGAGAGCAGGTTGAATCAGAGAAAAAATGGTGGTGGAGTAGGTTATGGAAAATTCAAATTCCACTAAATACCATTATCACAATGTAGCTGTCGTTATCCAACAAATTATTAACCTGGGAAATGTTGATGAAGAGAGGTGTTGAGGGCCCAAGAATATGCATTATGTGCAAGATGAACGAAGAAACAAACTCACACATGTTCGCTGTGTGTCCGTATGAAGGAAGTGTATGGACAAATGTGACACATAATCTCTCAAGAAGCGGAGCACATGAAATATCTAATGCAACGCTGGAACAACGCACACCAACTTGGTGGCAGGATGAAGCGGTATGTTGTTATGAATATTTTCCAATTATTTTCATGTACAGTATTTTGGAGGCAAGAAACAGATCCATTTTCAAGAATAAGTGGGTATCCCCTAACCTTACCATTGCTTTGCTAATGGATAAGATTCAGAAGCACAAACTCAGCTCAACTTCAAGCAAGAGAAGAACTATTATAGCACCAGTCATAAACATGGATATACCTTGGGATTTCTTTGATGGAGCGAGCCAAGGCGAGCCTCCTCTTGGAGGAGCCGGAGTAGTCATTCATTTATCAACAGAAACAAAACTTTGCATCAACTATGCTCTTGGTGAAGAAACCAACAATAAGGTGGAGCTCACAACTTTATAGGCAGTATTAAAAATGGCTAATAGTAGGAAAATTCAGAGTATTCAGATATATGGTGACTCGAAAATGGTTATAGAATGGGAAAATGAAAAAAACATCATCAGAGTACCACATCTACAGCATCTACTAGTTGAAATTCAGATCTTGAAGGATCAGTTTGGCGGGATAGTTTTCTCTCACATATATAGAGAACTGAATTTTGAAGCAGATACTCGTTCCAAATAGGATATTGCTTTTCAGTCAAGGATGATGGAAATTGAAGAAATCTCAAATAGGCATTCAACCCTTTACTACGAAACAATATAATTTCAGTTTTTCAAGGGATTGAAAGGTGAATCAACAAGATTATTAGAAGGAGGACAAAACAAAAGAGACAATAGGAGAAATATTTTTGAAGGAAAAAGAAGAACAATTTTTCTTATGTTTGATGGAATCCTGAGAGGATGAACTTTATGTAAGCTCATTAGAGCAGTTCATGTTTATTTGATGAATAAAATATTTTTTACTTTGGA
>LPNX010395863.1:83156-104682 GCA_001517045.1 Pseudotsuga menziesii
AGAATGATCTAGCGCATATATGGATGAAGCATCATGGCTACGAGAAAATGAGAGTAAAAAGAATTCCACAATCGTGTACGCAAGAGATATCATTCACACACAAAGAAAAACTATAGAAGATGTAAAACAATTGGCGACCAATGTCATGGAGACACTAAAAAGGAAAGAAGAAGAATAAACAACATAAGCAACATATTTTATCAATCAATTGCAGGAAATGGATGAACAATGTAAATATGAAAAACTCAAGATCGATGCACTAGAAGGAAAATTGGAGCAAGCTGCAACAGAAAACCAGAAACTATTCAAGGAAATCTCTCTTATAAGATAGAAGTTGGAAGATATGGATAAAACAAAAGGAATGATGTTGCAAATTCAACTGAAGTAATTTTTTCGCTAAAAGACCAGATTCAAAAACTTCAATGACAAAGTGATGATACGTGCAGAATGATCAATGAATATCAAAACAAGGTTCAAGCTTAACAACATGAGATGATCATGCTCAAAGAAATAAATCTTGAGTACATAAGATCACTTGATGAAAAGGAAGGGAAATTGAAAGAAAAAAGAGAAATAAATTGAAAGACTGCAAACCCAATTTGAGACAAATAATAAGTTCACCAAAAACACAAAAGTGATAAATAAAATAGTAAGCAAGTATCACTTGTCTACCAATAGATTCAATATAGGATATAAAGAGGCATAGATCAAGAAGAAAAAGGAACCAAGTAAGTTCATTGTGTGCTGGAAGTGTGCAAAAACTGGACATAGTGGTAAAAACTGTAAAATCCTTACCTATTACAGATTCAACAAAGTAGGTCATAAAATTAGCAGCTGCAGTTCACCAAAATTTTGGAGAAAGAAGACAAGTGAGGATGGTCCGCTAAAGAAAAATGGCCCAAATTGAGAGAAGCATATGATATGGAGAAAGAAACTTGTTAATCCTAAGTCTTTTTCAACAATGGGAAGTCTATACAACAAGTCAGTCTTCACTTCACCCCTTGACTAATCCATGAGTATACAAACCAGTCGCATTAGGACATATGCACTCGAGTATACTACGAAAAAATGGGATGGAGCACAAAATCAATAGAAAGTAGAAATTAACATTCAGCGGAAGCTGCATCTATTGAAGGCAAGAGGTTATTCAAATATGTACCAGATCAATCAAAATCTTGAGATATTCGAGGAATTTATTTTCTCAAAGATAGACCTAATCTAGGTAAGTTCGCAAAGCACAGATTATTTGAACAATGAAAAAGGGAAAGTGATCGTTATAAGGAGTAGAAATTTCCATTAAAAAGTCTACTTGTGATAGTCATGATATTGTGAAAATGAGATTGAAGTTTGAATCCATGTCCCCCAAAAGATAATTCAGACCAAGGAAACCATTCAAATACATGATGGATGAACCCGTTCAAACCTAGAGTGTATCTTCCTCAAAATCCACTAAAGAGATTTGCAATTACATTCCCTCTAGAAAGGTGGATGCTTCATCTGTGAAACTCCCAAAATTTGAAGATCCAAAAGTTATGGCACAAAAGGGTACCAAAGGGGTGATAACTTGAGAAGGACTACATGGACAACTGCACAAATTTACTTGTATATATTATGATCTAATTGACAAAGAAATATTTCTTGGTTTAATCCCAGGATATGTATCTAAATAAAAATATCCTGTACAGACCCCAAAGCGCCATTCATTATGGAATTTCAAACTTGGGCAGAAGGATTGGTGAAGGGGGGAATACTGAATCTGTTGGAGATTATGCTTTTCAGAAAAACCTCACCAGTGAAGGTATGTGCAAGACTACTACTTTCACTAGTGCATGATGGGTTTTTGTGGATGGATAATCCAATTACGCTTAATTCCCAACTAATAGATTCAATAACCAGACTACCTACCACTAGGGAAAATATAAGCCCTCTCATAAACAGAAGTCAAGAAAAGGCCTTGGGAAAAAGGATGTATGAGAAATAAGGAACCAAGCGAGTAAGCAGAGGGTTCTCAGTCACACAAATCAAAGATGACACGATAAGATTCACCATTCAACTGCAGCGCTGCAATTTTTTTCGAAAAAGTCATCTAGACCAAGTATCAGCTGCAGTTATTGTGGCCACATAAAAATTTGTTGTAGATGTACATATGAATTGGGATATGTTTCTACTAAATGAGTTCATTGATGACTCTGTAGAGGCACAAGAAAAAGGTAATCCTTTTCATTTCATGTGGATTTTGATTTGTTTTTCTCTTATAAGTTGGAAGGAGCTAGAGGGGAGTCAATTTTTTGATAGGAACAAAAATTCCTTCTAAGCAACCAGGTATACAAATTTTTGGTTTTCCACAATTCTAGAAAGACAAAAGGAAAACAACATCAATTTCTTCTTATATGGAGAAAAAACAGAGAGATTCTGAAAAATAATCCATGAATACAACCTTAGGCAGTGGAGGCATTTAAGGACTTTTTTCATTTCAGTATTCGAATGCATCATTCACACATTAAAGCCAAAAGAGATCCTAAAAAATTGTTAGAATAATTCAGCAATTGCGGAATGCAAATGCAGAGATGCAGATGCATATTAGAATAATTCAACAGTTGCCGAATGCAGACGCAGATCTTGAAAAAAATTAGAAGAATTATAATAACTCGGTAGTTGTGGAATGTAGATGTAGATATGTGACGCGAATTAGAAGAATTCACCAGTTGCAGAACGCAGATGGATATTAGAAAAAATCAGCAGTTACGAAACTTGAAGGAAATACATATCTCTACTTACCATACAATCATATTTCATATCATGGAGGTTGGACATGGAAAGGAGAAGGGGTTCGTATCCACCTTCCAGTCGGTTTTGGAAATACAATCAGGGTGCAACAACATCCTTTCTGTGGGTGTGGATAAAATTCAAGCGATCATAATCTCCTTCCAGTGGGTGTTGGAGAACAAAAGGAAGTTGTAACTTCCACACCTAGAGCGCAGTTCTTCCGAATATTGGATCTTGAAGCTGCAAGTCATAGTTTGCACAACTAGACTGATATCTACTCAGGTCAATGCCTAGAGATCGTGAGTTGAAGCTTACATAGATAGAAGTTGTTGCAATTTGGTGCCAACAGACCGTAAGTTGTACTTTAGATCAAGCTAACATTTGAAATGAGTGGGTGCTCATGTCCAAAGACTTTAATCTCCTATTGATTTAACTATTCATATTCATACAAGTTTATAGATATACATTTTTCTGAAGCATTTGTGCATTGTTCTGTTTATTGTTGTGATTGTTATAATTTTGAAAATATGCATAATTTGCAAATATATGTGCTATTATTGATTCACCCCCCTCTCAGTAATAACTTAATACCAACAAAAATCATGTAGATAGAAGTGTAGGGGGATGCCCATTCTCACTTACTATTTCTAAATCCTAATTAGAAGAAATCTATTTGATAAAAGAATTCTTTAAGGCTAGTTGATGATACAATCGAAGATGGTGTCCATTGGCGAGCATAGGGGTGTGTGCATTATTTATAGTCACAACTTTAACCATCCCATTATCATAAATTGTGTTCACTTCATGTGGAACTTGAACCATCTGTTGTGAAGCTTCCCCTTAAAATATTTAAACTTGGAGTCATATAGCATCACCCAATTTTGTGGTTGAAACCTATTTTTCTTGATAAGTTGATCATGTCATTTTTCATGTTTTTGATGTAAAATGGAAATTTGTTGTACCACTTCCAAAAAAATATCATCCATCTCATTGAGTTGATCTAGTCGATTCCTTTGTGTTGTGGTCATATCTAACCCAACATCTAAAGCAGTTTTAAGTGTGTTGATTTCAAATTCAATTAGAAATATGGGGCACTTACCACACACAAGCTCGAATGGATAAAAACTAGTGGTGTTCCACCAAGTTATCATGCAGGCCTATAGATCCTCTGGAATTCGGTCGACACTATCACGACGGTGGTTAGCCATGGTCTTTGTGAGGATATTTTCCAGTACCTTATTGGTGCTTTCTACTTGGCCATTTACTTGCGCGTGGTAAGGTAAGGTAAATCGATGCCTAATTTTGTATTTTGTAGTTAGATTCTCAATATCGTTCCATGTAAATTGTGAACCTCAATCTGTGAGAATTTATCTGGGTATTCCATATCAGGTGAAACTTTCTTCAAACAAAAATTCTATAAAATCATGTTATGCTGCCCTTAGAAGAGCCTTCACTTCCATCCATTTGGTGATGTAGTATGTACATACTAAGATGCAAGATTTTTTTTCGAGACGTGGAATTATTTGGTCCCACAAAATCAAGAGCCCACATCTCGAAAGGTTCCCTCCATCAATTGGGTATGCAACAACATTTCCTCTAACCGAATGGGTTGTCCCATCCGTTGGTGATTGTCACACCCTTGTACATATCTCTTTGCATCCTTGAATATAGTTGGTTAGTAGTAACCCAATCACAACACCTTATTCCTTGTTCTTTTATCTTCAAAAATCCCTCCACATGGCTCATCATGGCAAGCTTTAAGAATGGCATGGATCTCATATTCGCTCATGCATCACTAAATTTTTTGATCTTCTTCGGTATAGAAAATATATCCACCTATCCACGAATACCAAGCACTTTGTTAAATAATCTTGCATCGATCCCTCGGAGAGAGATGTTGCGGCAATTTCCCTGCAATAAGAAAATTAGCAATATCTATGTACTAAGGTGTGTGAGTTGAAATTGCAAACAAATGTTCATCTAGGAATATATATTCTATAGGTGAGATGTCACCATCACTTGTAATCCTAGAGAGGAAATCTACAACAATGTTCTCCTTCCATGGTTATCAACAATGGTGATATTGAACTCTTGAAGTAACAATAGCCACCTAGTAACTTGGGCATTTGCATCAGGTTTGTTTGCTAAACATCAGATGGTTGAGTGGTTAGTATGCACAAAAATAGGGTAACCAATTATGTAGTGTTGAAACTTATTGGTTGCATAAATGATAGCAAGAAATTCTTTCTCTTTTACTGTTTAATTTGACTAGGTAGGGGTCAAATTCATGTTGACGTAATAGATAGTGTAAGGCTTATTTTCTTCCTTTTGGCCCAACACAACTTCGATAGTAATGTCATAAGCATCTGAAGAGATATGGAATGACAATGTCCAATCAAGGCCACGTAGAATACAAGTTGTAGATAAATTTTCTTTGATAACCATAACGGTGGATTGACACATATCAGTCCATAAAAATTCCATGTTTTTATCTAGCAACAAAAATAAAAGAGACACAATTCTAGAAAAAATTTCAATAAAACACTGAATAGTAACTAGCATGTCCCAAAGACCACATACCTCCTTTTTTGTTTTCGGAAAGTGAATTCTTAGGATTACCCCTATTTTGGCCAGGTCAACCTGTATCCCTGTTGAAGAAATATAATGTTCCACAACTACCCCTATGATCATCATCATATGGCATTTTTATGTGCTCAAAGAAAGATTAGTTTGTTTGCAACCCTAGACTACTTTTTCTAAATTAGATAATGCTTCATCAAATCCAATGACATATGGCATAAAATCATCCATATAAATTTAGGATTTGTCATTATCTAGATCAAAAAAGATTCCTAACACTGCCCTTTGGAAAGTGTAAAGTGTATTATAGAGAAAAAAAGGAAGGACACAGTATGCAAAATTACCACATGGGTAAGTGAAGGTAGTTTTATCCTAATCTTCAGGAGCAATCTGTATTTGGTTAAAGCCACTTAAACCATCAAGGAAGGAAAATAATTCCTTCCCCACCATTGTATCAAGGGCCTGATCAATAAATGGTAAAGAAAGTGGTTTTTTTTGTTGCTTTGTTAAGTTCCCTCTAATTGACGCAGATCCTCTATTTACTGTTTTTCTTAGGTACAATGACAAGTGGTGACACCCACTCATTGTTAGAGATTGGGTAAATGAAGTTGGCAACCAACAGTTTTTGAATCTCTAGTTTGATAATATACTTGAGGAAAAGATTCATACTTCTTTGGATTTGGAGGGTGGGGTGACAGTATTATTTTATGTATATGTGGTGGGTGCAAAAATCTAGGTGAATTCCCTTCATATCTGTGTAATCCCATGCAAAATATTCCTTCTTTGTACATAGAATTTGCATCAGCCTTTCGGTTTGAGAAGAAGTCATATTTGGATTAATGTTCAACATTTTTCCAGGTTCTATCCCTATAGGAATGATGTTATGGACAATTGTAGTAGGTGTTCCCTCTTCTTCAAGGTCGGTTTCAGGATTTTCCCTGGCATCATTGTCCATCACAACTTCTAGTAGCTCAAAGATGGGTTGGGAAACTAGAGAAGGATTGTTGATAAAGTTGCTAATGGAATCATCCTCTATTTCATCCTTAAAGTACAAATCTTTTACAACAATTAGGATAGGTCAAATTTCTTCCTCTTTTGGTTCAAATTCAACCCACATAGGACTCTCTAATCCCATACTTGGTTTAGATGGTGGATAAAGGGTTGGATTCTTTGTAGAATCCCTATGATATATTGTCATGTTCCCTTATCTACACCCCATCTATGAATTAGTTGAGGCTAACCATAACCTTCCTAGGATCTAGGGATGAACTTATAAGTGAGTTTTTGTTTGGAGCACTAGGAAGTCAGCTAGATATTCCACGGAATTCATAGAAACAATTACATATTCTAGAATCCTCTCTAGTCTGACAGTAGATTGATCATCCAATTCCAAGACTGTAGGAGTTGGTTTGAGATTAGTGAGGCCACGCGATTCCCAAGTTTCCTTATTCATAATATTAATGGTTTCCCATAAATCTACTAGTGTGTTTGAAAATAATTGTCCCTAAATATGGACAGTGACTATTGGATTTCCAGGATCGTCAAATTTAACAATTGTAATCCTAACCAAAATTAGATTGGACATATTTCCTAACACATGGATGGTGGGTGGGTCCTTAAGCTTCCTCCCTGGTATATTTAGACATAAATCTCTCATTGTTTTGGCATATATCGACACAATCCCCAATTGCTTGTAATAATGTAATTTTAACACAAAGATTATGTGGTCCTCCCACAAAATAAAACTCGGGACATTAAGGTATTTTGGCTATGGCTAATTGTTCTGGGTATGGAGGACTAGCAGCTTGTCTTGAGGATGGATCAGTTACACTTGTTGAAAATGTGGGAGTTATAGCAGGAAGGGGATTCTCACCCTATTCATGATGATGATCTGCTTCGGGAAATAAGATTTCTTCTTCACGTTGTTTAGTAATGACAGGTGTCATCTCCGAGTTTATTATTCTCCCAAACCTAAGGTGTACATCATTACATTCAAGAGGAGCAATAAAATAGGATGTAAATTGGTAGTTTCAACTTGTTGTACCATTTTATTATTTAGATTTGTTTCAACTTGTACAAGCAACTAAGGTCGCAAGACATGAGCATTCATGAGTACATTTGAGGGAAGTTGCAGCTGTTGTTGCTTAGGTAATTGTGGTGGTTGCATCAACAATTGTTTTCTAGGGAAAGGAGGTCCCTGCCAATTTTGTGTCTAAGAAGGATTTTGAATTGTTTGAGGTGGTCATCATAGCCATGGTGAAGGGTACTAGAGCTATTGAGTATTATGTCGTGGAGGCATGGGTAATTGCATCTGCTAAGGATTATATTGATTAGTTCAAGTATTAAAAAATGGAGAAGAGTATTGATTCATGCCTGGTGGTCAAGCTTTCCAAGGATTCTTCGGGGCTATGAAATAGGTTTGTTTGGTCTCTTCATTGGTCATTGATATACTGCCTTCAATCTTGGTGATGATGGGCATGATATTTTTTCACAAATCACGTAAACTTCAACAATATTTAGTGGACATTCCTTTAAAGAGTGCTTCTATCTACATCTTGAACATAAGATATATAGTTCCTTCTCGGCTTCAATTTGTCTTTGTTTAACCTAAAAACATCTAACTGTGAAGACAATGTGCTAAGGACATTGATCTTAAAATCCTCCAACATAGTCCCAATTTCTACAAGGGTGATTTCTCTATTGGCTAATTTTGTAGCTCTATAAGAGAAATCTCTTATCCTAGGTTTTCTTTTGGAGGGTCCGTGTGAACACCTACACAATTCACAGATGGTATCATAGATTTCTTTTGAAATATCTCCCTTTCCCATTAAATTTAGCATATCCGACCACTCATCTCTCATTCCTTGAATTAAAATACTCTTCAAAACATCCTTTCACAGGGTAGCATGTGAATATCTCTAAAAATTATATCGAAAGCATTCAACATAATCTTCCAAATTTTCTTCTTCCTTTGATACATCTTAAAGAATTCCTCTTTCAAATTTCGTGATCTTCAGTAGTCCTGATACTTCTCAAGAAAGGATTGCTTCATCTCATCCCATTAAATTATGGTTCAGCCATCAAGTCCCATAAAACCACCTTAATGATGCTCCCTTTAGAGTAGAAGGAAATAGATTACACTTCTGTAAATATGTGGTGTAATCATAGCTTCAACATAGCACATAAAACTCAAAGTGGAAGGCATCTGGATCTTCTGCAACTATGCCATGGAAATTAGCAAGAGTTTATAAAGAAATAGGCTTCATTGGTTCCCCTCCATGAGTATCAACAATTGGAAATTTGAATGTGGATGTTGGAGAAGCCATATTTTCCCTTGATTTCCAATACTCTTCTGGAATCCTATCATCAGTAGGCACCCTCTAAAATGGATCAAAATCCTTTTTCTCTGATGTAGGTGGTTTGAAAACACTTCCTTGATATGGGACAAGAACAAGTATCCGAGGAACTAACTCTTGTATAGGATATGGGCTTTGGAGTCCAAGCAACGAATCTCATGTCTGCCCTTATCCCTCTACCATAATTTGAAACTTGGATTCTACTGTTGCATAGGACATTGCTTGTGGAGGAAATTGCGGGCCAACTTCCTCCTGTAATATGGGATATCTATGTCCTTCTATCAACTCTCTAATCTTGGATTTTGTTGGTGATGATGAATTTTTATGAGAAAAATATTGAATGCTAGTGCATTTTTGTGATGCCACCCTAGTATCGTTACAAGAGGTTATTTTGATTATGATTTTGAAATGATCTTTTGTATGTATGTTTTTTGTCCTTGATCTTTCTAACCTCAACCTCCTCTACATGTTATATTGTTAGTTTTGAGGGGTCTTACTCTTCATCTAGGATTCATGGTATTATTTATGCATCCCAAGTGTTTTGATATTGGTGAGACAAGAGTTTCCAACAAAGATTTTACTATGGAAACTAATGGCAGATGTGTAGGTTTTACCTTCCGACTTTATAGATCGTGCCTCAAAATAATCAAAACACTCTAAATCATGTTATATATTCTATAGTACCAATTATATGGGAGTCCACCATAGATATATCAATACAGAGGGTGGGTGATGGATGCATAGGTTCTTACCTTCCATCTTTATTGCTCAAGCGTCAGAAGAACCAAAGACCATGCAACTAAAACCAATGTTGGTTTGTACTTTTACACCCTTATAACCTTCCCAACAACAATGCCAAAATGTTGGTGCCTATAATTGTCTTTTGAAAACAACTAATTGACCTTATGCATTAATTATCAATCTAGGGTATGTCTTGTTATTTCAAGGTTATGTGCAAGGTTTATGTAGGTCACAATTTCCACCTTTAGCACTTTCCATACTAACTGATCGCACAACCAAAATGAAAGTCACACTTAGAAAGAAAAACCAAACAACTATAACACACTTCTAGAAAAGTAGTAATTTCTGAAACAAAACACACATCTTCATAACTGAATCTCACTTTCTATACAATAAAAGAAATTATTTTTTCTATGGAATCATAACAAAGTAATGAACTAATAGCACTGTCAATTAGAATTTACAGTAATTGTGTGTAACAACTAATAGTTAATGACACAAGGAACAATAATAATGAATATCATCTAGTAGTAATTGCAATGGTAACCATCATTAGTAATCAATAGAATGAATTTCATCTAAAGATTATTAATGAACACACCAAACAATCATAAACTACTTATTTAAAAACAAATGTACAATGGAAGCACTTGTTGAAGGAAGAGGTCCCTTCCTCCTCTTACCGGGGATGCTGGAACACTTAAACACCAGAAGGTACATGAACCATCATACTCATGTATTATCAAATAATATAATATGAAGTTACAACAGTCCTTTGTTCGACAATATTTTCTTGCCCAACTCCTCACTCATCAGAGAGATCATTTGTTTATACATCTGTGAATAACAATCTCTCCAACAAGATATCAAAACAGTATTGAGAGTCTCTGATTCTCAATCCAGTTCTTGACAATAAACAACATAATAACAAATTTCATGTTCTATATGTTACAACTAATTACAATTGAAGTATCTCATTAATCTCAAATTGTTGCAACAACTTGATCATGTCCCTTAAAGTGTGGAGTCACTCGAGACTACCACATTTCCTTGAAGATGTGGTTAATGCTATACTTGAGCATTGGTCAAAGACCAAATGCTTGAGTATCAGCAAGGATTTGACTATGGCGGCAGCACCTATGCTTTGAGTATTTGCATCATCAAAAGTAACAACTTATGAACTTATGCAAGAGTAGCAGCATCGGGACCTGTAGAAGAGTATCGGTATCCAAAACATGTCAATAACGATTATGTGCAAATTTTATATGAGTAGTCGCAATTAAGCACTAAACCCCTCAATAGCCTCAATATTCATTCGAATAACACAATATATGGATAAAGTTGTACGTTAAGGAAAACCATGACATTAAGAATGATTTGGGGTCAAAAAGATGGAAAAATGGTTCAAGTATCTTTGCAATGAGACAAAAAGGATAATGAAAAAGAGTACAATATCTGCACCCAATAGAAGTGCATCCAGAATCTAGGGATATAGTTGATAAAATTGGCTTGCAAATCAGTAATGACAAGGTTAAACAACACATTGGAATGTCTAGGGAGAGGAACAATATTTCAGAGCATGTTAAAAGATCACTAGTGAAATCACGGGATATAACAAGTCATATTGAACAAACAAAGAATTTTGGCATGCCAGCTACAATTCCAACAAATGTCAAACTTGAGAATAACTTGGGAATTAGTTCGAGGAAAGTAGGAATTGCATAAATTTTGGAACAAAACTTCTTTTAAGAGAGAAAATTCATGTGGGTCAAACATCACAGTTTCTATAGCTGAAAAATCTCTAGCATCTATTGAACATAAAAACCATAAGTACATTTTGGAATCATAGTAGTAGGAACTTCTACTTTATTTTTTTATTATTTTGTTTCCATTGGTTTCTCTGTGCTTGCATAAATGATACTTTCTAATTTTCTATTTTTTTATATTTTAACTACTAATATATTATTATATCCAAGATTCCATGTAGAGCTTGTCAACTGCCACTGCACAATTCCATTGCCATTGAAATTCATCAACTCTAGTAATACAAATTACAATTACAAAGACAAACTAAGTCTGAGTTAATGCATAGGAAATTTGACCATCCATTTATTGAAATTTTCTTCAATAAAAGGAATGACATAAAATGCCCACTTAGGTCACTATAGAACTTTGTGAGGAGACTATAGTGCCATCCTTCAAGTAGTTATTCTAGATTACTCGGTTTGTTAATGAGCTCTATTATGAAAAGAAAACTAATGTAACCGTATCTTATCTTGTAGTATTTGCAAAATAACAGTAATTTGTTTTTCTAACAATTGACAGAAAATACTCTTTCAAGACCACATATTATATAATGATATAGCAGGGTATGTAACAAACTAGACATATACCAACATCAAGTAAATTCAAGGCTTGGGCTGGACAATTGTGTATTATCACTAAACAGTTTGTTACTCTCATTCAAGCCCACAAATTCTTTAATGATATAGCAATATATGGAACAAAATAGACATAGACCTCATTGCGTCGAGAGGGGCTCTATAGCACAGTATGAAGGAGATCTTGTAATGTTTGTCAATAAGGGAGATCTTGTAACATTTTTCCATATTACCAACAAAATAATACAAAATAAAAAAAATTAATTATCTGACAAAATAAATGTCGGCCACAAAAACAACCTAATATGGGGAGATGTTGTAATGTTCCTATCTAACAAAACAATAAAAAATTAAAAATTTAATTATCCACCAAAAAAAATGTCTGTCAGAAAAATAACAAAGTATGGGGGAGATGTTGTAATGTTCCTACCAAACAAAATAATAAGAAGTACAAAATTGAATTATCTATGAATTGGCAACTGGAGCTGGGCTGGTACCCATGTGACACGGGGTCCAGGGATCCATTCTCGCTACCACTATACCCCTAGGTGCCCCACAACATGGGAAACAGGTAAACCCGGGTGGGATTTGATCTCATGACCTCCAATTTACAACAAGTGACTTCATAACAACTAAATCGCCAATGACCCACACCCGTGCAGGATGATGTTGTAATGTTCGTTACTAACAAAATAAAAAATAATTAAAAAATATTATATGTCAACCATAAATAATATTAAATATTAATAATAAAAATATTATATGTCAACCTTAAATAATAAGATGTGTTTTTTGGTTTGAATCAAATCAATGGCTATATATAGGACACACCAAATTTGATAGCTACAATACTTAAGAAGAGGTTTGCACCTATAGAGATTTGATCCCTCTCGGTGCTTGATAGAGCCTAGGATTTGGATCTAGGCTTGTTCAAACAAATTAGACCTCATTCAAGCAAATTCAGGCCCTGGATTGGACAACTATGTGTTGTGTATAAACAATTTTTTACCCTCATTCAAGCCCATAAATTATTTAATGATATAGTGGGATATACAACAAAATATCCATATACGTCATTCAAACAAATTCAAGCCACGGACTTGACCAACAATGCTTTCAAGCATGAATCCAAATAATTAATTTCAATCCACTGTAGGGCCCCCCATGGGCCAACCATGGAAACCTTGAACTATTAAATTAGGGTCTTTGGAACCATGGACCATTCCCACAGGGCTAGCCATGGAAACCCGGGACCATCTAATTAGGGTCTTTGCAACCATGGGCAATACCCACAAAGATATCCACAGAAACTCTTGACTATCTAATTAGGGACTCTGCAACCATGGAAACCTTGGATGGGTCTCTACAACTAACTATTTAGGTTCATTGAACAACAAATTTAGTGGCAAAACATTAAATCTCAGACAAATTTCCAACCAAAATTAGGGTCATTAGGGCCATTAGGGTCCAATGTTGACTCAATATTTGCCAAATTAGGGTCCAATTCTTACAACCTAAGTATCAGTAGGGTCAAATTCTTGGCCAAATCCACAAGTAGAACTACAAAATTATTCTTGTAGTTAAGATTATAAATTCTTCTTCTCATAATTTTAAATTGATTATAAATTGTTAAGATAAAAATGGCCATTCAGTTGCAAATTCCAAATTTTAGAACCACAAAAAGATTCTGATTGCGATATTTGGTTTAATGAGTTATTTCAATGATGATTTAGAGAAGATTTTAAAAACAGTAAATCTAAAATTTCGGGTGCTCATGTAGTTAGTTAAGGTGTAGGTATCATAGATGTTTTTTTGAGGTTCAGAGTTCGATCCTCTCTCACCCCATATTTCAGTTTTATCGGTGAAACATCATCTATTCTATTGCTAATCCAGAAATTTAACTACGTAAATACTCAACTTTTGTATGGCTAAGCCTGCACTTTTTTAATAGCATGTATTGTTTTAAAATCCTCTACAACCTAAATTGGAATCAAACGCTTTGTCAGTAATTGTCCTTAAGACTCTGGACAGGCACTTTTGTAATAGCATGTATTGTTTTAAAATCCTCTCCAACTTAACTTGGAATCAAACACTTCATCTTGGATAAAAACTATTTCCATTTGTGCATATTTCATTTTGCTTGTAATATTTTTATTTATTGGGTATTGTGCCCTCACACCACCCGTGTATGAATCAATTCCACAATCGACATATTTTCATTTAAAGCCTAATTCAAAATTTCACAACTAACAAATGGGGGCAGCTGCAGCAGCAGATTATTGAAATAAAGGAATTAGACAAGTAGACTTCATGATCTATCATTAATCTTTTTATCTTGCTATGCTCTGGATTTGGAACATTAATGGTTACTAGAATTTATATGTTTGCAGGATTGATAAAGGGTTGTGCCTACAATTTTTTTTATGGTTATTAGAATCTGGCAGCTACAGGAACATGGCATTTTCCAACCTCCGATTCCAACTTCAGATAGGGAAAAAAAAGAAAAACGCAGGACAAAATAGACGGTACAGTTAGGTCAGAGTGACCAAAGAATTATTAGTAAACGGCTTTCCAAGAATTCTAAGTCCTAGTATTTAGGCATTCCAGTTTGGATATATGCAGGGGTGGTGGCGCAGTTGGTTAGCGCGTAGGTCTCATAGCTGCTTGAGGGATCCTGAGGTCGAGAGTTCGAACCTCTCTCACCCCAATTTTGTTTTTGTTATTTATACTGACGTTGTACTGTTTAATATCGGGAGAATTGACTTTGTATAAGTTGTTTTTGTCATTTATACAACTGACTTTGTACAGTTTAATATCGGAGAGAATTAATACGGGTAGAACTGTAATTTGACTTTGTACAGTTTAATATCGGAGAGAATTAATACGGGTAGAACTGTAATTCATGCTGCTGACATATCGTATTTTAAATTTTAAAAATAAAATATTAAGTAAATAAATTTTTATAATATTTATTATATCTTAAATTTCAAAATAAAGAAATATATCTAATTAATTATATTTAACAAAATTAATTAATTAAAAAAAATGAAAATGACATAATATTTTAAAAATAAAATATTAAGTAAATAATTTTTTATAATATTTACTATATCTTAAATTTCAAAAAATAAAGAAATATATCTAATTAATTACCATAAACAAAATGAATGAAATTTAAATAAATTTAATCATCATTTACATTAAATTAGGGATAATATTTACCATATCCTAAATTTTAAAAATAAAGAAATATATCTATTTAATTAGACTTAACAAAATAATGAAATTTAAATAAATTGAAGCATCTAGGGATATATATATATATATATATATAAAGGATTTGAATACATAAAAGGGATTTACATATTAAATTAGTGTAAAACCATTTAACTTTTCCTCAAAGTCTAGCTTGTTTTACACTTTTTAAGGATTTGATCTCTCATACTGGGTAGATTCAAAATTGAAATTTACATTAAATTAGGGATATATATATAAAGGATTTGAATACATAAAAGGGATTTACATATTAAACTAGTGTAAAACCATTTAACTTTTCCTCAAATTCTACATTGAAAAGAGTTTACACTTTTAAAGATTTGAACTCTCAGAATACTTATACTTGGTAGATTCAAAATTAAGATGAATATATACTTATTGTAAAAGACATCTATGACAAAATAAAATGAAGTTCCAACTCTTAGATACTCATATTTATTATTGGAATAATATTGGACATAATAGTTTGGTGCATTTTTTAGCACTATTTTAATCAAATATGTTAAAAACTTTTAAGGTCTCAGTACTTAAACTTACTTACTTTGGGTTTCTTGGAAGTATTTGAGAGAGCCAAATTTATTTATCCATTCAAAAGCATGATTTATGATTTAAACAACAGAAAATTTAGATTTAAAAAAACAAATTTGGATAAACAAAATGGTGAAATGTTTAGACTTTTTCAACATTATGTCCTCTCAACCTTGTTAAAATCTTGTAGTTAGTGCAACGCTTGCAAAATCCAAACTGTTGCACCAAAAAGACTGCAACTTTCGTTGATAATACGCTTAGTACAACTGCTAAGTGATTTGGCACCTCCTACCATGTTCAAATTCAACTGCTAATGAAATATTAAATTTAATCCAACAAAAGCAATCAACTCTGTTTCCTTATGCTCTTATGAAATCAAGCAATCAACTCTGTTTCCTTCTGCTCTTATGAAATCAAGCAATCAACTCTGTTTCCTTCTGCTCTTATGAAATCAACAGTGTAAAGAGGATGACATTATCCAAAATATGCTTTGGGGTTTTTTATAAGAAAATACTGGAAAAGTGGTTGTGAATTGCAAAACAAAATATCAAAAAAAAAAAAAAAATCACTTCACTTGCACATTTTCAAGCAATCCCTCGGGCTTAGAATAAAAACAAAGCAAAAGAAAAAATGAATAGGCAAGTGATTTACTATGTAAACACAACATCAACTAGCATAGTTTATATTCAAGCAAAACATTCCATCAGAAGATCCAACATAGTCATCAAACAGTTCTTATTTCATTGCACAGTAATGTAAAATAGTTCCACTAGTACTCTGTTTAACAACTGGCTTCATGCAAATATCCTACAATGATACCAATTAGAGTATTCCCCCAAATTCATTCCACCATTTTCTGCATTTCAAAGAATAACTACCTGTTCTTCTCTATTAGAATACTTGGGTTGTATTATCTTCTGAAAGAGGAATGGCAGCCAAGATGAGCTATATTATCTTCTAAAAGAGGAATAGCAGCCAAGATGAGCGACTCCTTAAGAATGTAACCAAGTGGGCAGTGTAAAAAAAACTTGTATATTGCAAGTTCCTTTATAATGCCATTATTGTAGCACAAGTTTTGATTGAGCAAAATAACTCAAGTTAAAAATGGAAACTCGTTTTATGGGGTCCAATGGTTTTAGGAATACTAAATTTAGAACATAATTGAGGCCAATTTCATCTAGTTTTAATTGAGCAAAATGCATGTTAACAATTGAAACTTTTTTTATGGGGTCCAATGGTTTTAGAGATGTTAACATTAGAATAGAACAAAAGCCAATCTCATTTGTTAGTTTCCTCAGAAGTTAATTGTTAAATGATAAAGAGTAAATGACCTGAAAGTTAGTGTCATTTCAAATAGGGTGTTTTCTCATCAAAACCGGTGGATTATCTTTGCAAGAGAAATAGTAGCCGAGATGAACAACATATTCTATAGAAAAGGTGTCAAATAAGTTGTATATTGTAGCACATTTTTTGATTCGGCAAAGAACTTACATATTGTAGCATAAGTTTTGATTCAGCAAAATACCTCAAGTTAGAGTTAGTAATTGAAACTGTTTTATGAGGTTTGGTTTTGGGAATATTATTTTTACAACACAAGTGAGATTAATCTTTTTTTGTTCGTTTTCTTGATTTTAAATGATTAGAGTAAATAACATGTTGAGGGATCAACAACTACAATTGTGAGGAGTTGAGTTTACACCCTCTTTACTTGGGTTCAAATCCTCGATGAAACATTGGCTTGTTGTGATAAGGCTAGAAGGGTAGCCACCCATAATCCCGATTTTCACAAATATGACATTATGTATTTTGTTTAGAGCATCACTTTCTAACTTTGAGTTATGTGCATGTGCATTTAATAATGTTTTCTAGTTTTGAGTGGGGTGCATCCTTAGATTAGGGTTTTGGACTTGGAGAGCTATGTAAGAGAGTAGTCTAAAGGTTGGACGATTTGAACCTTTCCCGATGAGTTTTTCCAATATGTTTTCGATGGAATTTGGTAGGAAAGGAATTCCTAAAATCTCAAAGAACAATTGTTAAATTTACATAATTGTGGTGCCTTGAGGGTATTTGAAGGAGCTAAGTCCATTATGCATTAAAAAACACATTTTGAACACCACAAAATTCAGATTTAATAAAAACAAAATTGTCAAATTTTGGCCAAAAACCATCGGAAATTCCAAATCATCGAGATTTTAGACAACTGCCTATGTAAGTCTATAAGAAGGATGTTTGCTTCATTAATAAAATTGATCCTTTTTTTTTAATCTGCTATAATTTCGAGGTTTACTTCTTCTCATGTTTCTATCTTTTCTTTAGATCATCTACAACAATTTTGTCTTAGCTCTATCTTTGGTTTGTTTTACATGCAAGTTGCTTCTTATCATCTAGTATGAACGCAATAAGATCTTAGCCCACTCCTTTTCACTCAGACATTGGGGTCTTTGGAGGTTTCCCTCCCACCCTACACACACTCATCCTCTTTCTTGGCATAGATGTCTCGGGTTTTTGGGTTATTTGAGGTTCGTCCTTTTACCCTTCTACCTTCTTTAGTTGGTTCTCTTTGCCATTGAACAGAATATTCTTAACCACACTTCTTCTTTTGGTTCTTTAGACTCAGGGTTTATCTAGATCTGATCATTCTTAAGGTTTTCTAGAGGTTTCCCTCCATCCCAAGCCTCTTTTCAAGTGCCATACCACCATTGTTGGGGTTTCAAGAGGTTTCCCTTCACCCCAATCCTTATCATTTGTGTTGCATCATCATTTTTGGGGGTTATAGGAGGCTTCCCTCCCACCCTAGGCCTTTTCTAAGGTCATGACACCCTTTGTAACTCTCAGAATGCATTTCTTGACAACAACCCTAACAAAATCCACAACCTAGCTAGGGTTTCACGTGCACCTCTTTTCAACTTCTTCACAACCTTTCTCTCTCTCTTTCTCGCAATGGCTCCTCGTAACACTTAGTCCTCTAAGGATGCAAAGCCTAGTTTGCAAAGCATGGTACAAGAATTGGCTAGTGCTCTCACGAAAGCCCCCATGTTAAAACCTAGGACTTCCACTTCCACCTTCTAGCCAAGGAAAATTTTAGGGGTGAATCATCACCCATGGGTGAAATAATAGAGTTTTAAATTTTCAAGGAACAAATTTTTATATAGAAATACTTTAAATATTTGAAAATATTTCGTCTTAAAATAAATTTTTTTTTTAATATGTAAATTCTTTCGCCCATCAAAATATAAAGGAAATTTGTGGTAACATATATTCACCCTCACAATTTGAGAATTCACGATGGATCCTCCATTTTCTCCCCAATTCATTGGAATCAATATTTTTTAGGAGTAGTTCTCATATTTCAGTAAATAAAAAGATTAAAAATAACCTTTATTTGGTAAATAATGGGTTTACCATTGGTGGCTTACGGGCCTATGATTTTGGGTGTCCCATGGTATTTGTCCATGGTATCACATTTGATAAATCTTATTTAAAGACTTGAGGAACTACATGGTATTTAGAAGATTCAATTTTCATGGAAAACCTGATTCTTTTAATTTCCATATTAAGAGTATTTTTATTATTTTATTATATTATTAAAAATAGTTACCAATCCAATTTTTATTTTCCATTTGATTACTTGATAAATTCATTTTAGCTAATTAATTTCTCTTAAAACTTTGATTGCATTGAAGTCATATTTTGCAAGTAAAGAATAAATCATAATGTGCAGTGCACATAAACACATTAATTTTAGAGATAGGAATGGAATAATCATTGTGATTAGTTTTTTAAGTGCTTTATTGTTATTATTAAAAAGGCTAACGACAGATTCCATTCCATTCTACTCATTAACATTTTATTTTTCCATATAATGTGTTTTTCTATTTTCAATTCAATAATTTTTTTGTTAAGCCGAATTATATTTACTATTTTTTAATTATATAAAAAAAAATTAGTGATTGGATTTGATGACACTAAATAGTTGGTCAATAAGATTTGGTTTATATAAATATTTTTATAAAATGGATTTAAATAGATTTTAGATATTTTGTAAGAGATAATATTTTTTTTAATTTTTTAATATTAATATAATGGATTAGAATATATTATATGGTATTCCATGTGATTTGGAGGAACTAAAATGATATAAATATTTATATTTCAATATAAAAACTTTAATATAAATTTATTTCAAATATAATTACCAATTTAATTTATATCTTTTTATTAGACATGTATTATAAGAATGGTTTACATATATGATATTTTCAATTTAAAACTTATCGCCAAGATTTTACAAAGCTTTTACTTCGAATTTTCCTAGTTACTAAGAGGATTCTCCTAATTATTATATATATAAATTTATGGAGGGTTTTTAAAATTTTCTTTGCTTCTAGCTAAAAACCAAAATTTTATCATTTACATATGGTGGCCAAATGCAGGGAGATGTTTTGGATTCATAGGTTCATAGCCTCATTGCCTACTTCCAAATCTACTCAGTTATGACTAAAAAACAATATCTCCTTGTCGACAACCATTTAGAAGGACTTTCTCCAGCTTGGTGGCAATGTCACCAAAATTATATCGATATATACGTGGATCTAAATAAAGAATATGCTTCCTACATCACTATATGGGATGCTTGGTACCAAGCCTTGAGAAGAAATTTTAATCCTCCCAGGGTGAAATCATGAATCTGAGTGTCTATTTTGGGGGGGTTATGAGAAAAACAGAGTTGTTTTTCCAAGTTTGTCAACTTAGAGCAAAGAAAAATTAGATTTATATTTAGAATTTCATTTTGTAGTAAAAACAAAAGTTGTAGAGAATCGTGTTATCTTTCTATCAGTTATTTTTTAGATTTTTTTTTATTGGCATTTGATATGTCATTTTTGCAAGTGTTTGATAGTATGTTATTAATTAATGAAATTATGATAAATAGTCATGTTTTTTTACACTGGTTTATTCATTATTCAACTATTGTTCACTAAAAACAAAATATCTTATGATGATATAGACAGATTGTACTAAAGGTTTTCTATAAGTTTGTATCCAACAACCGCATGCAATAATTATTAGAATTTTTTGAAGTGGACCAATCTAAAAAACAAGCATAAAAATGACATGTTTAGTTTGACACATCATCTTCCCTAATTTCCAATTCAAAACAAAAAAACTAAAAGTACCCTTTTGAAGACAACACATCAATGTTGGGCACCATAATTTTTTCAAATTTTTTTATCGTGTCTTTAAGAAGTTATTGAATTTTCATTTCAATGAACTCTATTAAATTTTGAAGCAATCCAAACACCTTCTAAGAAATGTAATAAATAAAATTAGTGGATCGCACCAAATTCAACAAAATTCGCATCTATAGAAAGTAGATTGAATTATGCAACTAATGGTATTATTTGTGAAGAGAAATTGTAAGTATTTGATATGATTCGATCTATCCGAAATTGGAAGAAGAGTTAAAAATAAAATGAAATTCCATTTCTGAAAATTTACAGGTTTTCGGCCGAACAAATATTTCGGTCGAAAGTTACTTTTAACGGATACCGTTAATTTTAAATTTCGAAAGTTAGAAAGTTAGTTCATTCTAACTTTAAAGTTAATGGTATCTATTAAAAGTAACTTTCGGCCGAGCTATTTTTTCGGCCGAAAGTTAGTTCTATGTTTTCGGCCAAAAACATAAAATAGTTCAGCCGAAATCTTATGGAATATGAATTCACAAAAATTATTCACACGAAATAGACACCCAGATTCATGATTTCATCCCTAACTTATTAATATAACCTGTATTATCCTTAATTTTGGACCTACCATTTATAGGCATGAGCCTATTGATCATGATGATTATATTGATGTTTTATTTTTATATTGGGTCAAAGACCCCACTGCATATGAACA
>LPNX010395863.1:106245-215980 GCA_001517045.1 Pseudotsuga menziesii
ATCAGAGGAGGCATTGTGACCATCCATGTGGTCATTTACAATTATTTGATCATAATTCATATAACAGAATCCACGGTTCTAACTTTTCCATCTATACATAACTCAACAAACATTACCATAGCCAAATTAAAATAATATATCCTATATAGTAAATCATATCATAGTAAAACAACATCAAAATCATATCATAAATCCATATATTGCAAACAATAACAAGAATCAAATCATGTGGGCATGCAAGCCCAGTTTGTTTTATTTATTAAAATACATTCATTACAACTCATTACATTAAAAACCCTGCTTGCCAACAGAGGTCAGGACATCGATCCCATGGATGCCCAGACCAAGGCAAAGCCATAATAACAAACCATACGTAATGTATATACAAAACAACAACCAAATCCTATAACCATTCTCACACAGGCCACACTATACATCAAATCGTATGCAGGCTGTGGTTTATAAAATACATCCATTACAATATAAATACCGAGAGTCCATTTACATATTCAACAACAAACGCCATCGATGGTCTGTAAACCCTGGCCTCTACGAAACCCACTAATGCACAACGCTCACATAAGTCACGGCCTCGGCTAAATTTTAAATCTAAAACACAATCTCTACCAAATTAACCCTATGCTATACTATCGCAGCACGGTGGGAAGGTGCATGCCATTCACGGCATGGCCTATACCGACGTTGTTTATATCTTTACATTACAAACTAAGTAACGTCGTAATACACAGAACCTTCAAGTTGGCGAATGCCCACATAAATCAACCATAACCACATAATAAAGGCAACGAATTCGTGTTATGCACACTACAGATTAAACCATGGTAAATCAAGTAATAAAAATTGTATGCATCCATTCACACAGAGCTTGCCAAGTAAACTACATAGTCATCATATTAAAACTTATAAACAAGTTTACACAGGCATGCCAATGGTGCAGCCCATGGCTAAAATGCCCCAACGAAAACACAATTTGCATAAACCAAAACCAAGTATGCTAGAAGCCCAAACATTCCTCTTTTCGCTGCTAATAGCCCAAGTAACTTTTACAAACCCAAATTTATACACAGAACCAGAGGGGGTGCGACTTCATCCACAGCTGAAGTCATTTCAACATTGTTCAAAACCCAAGTCTGTAATCATATGCCAGAAGGCGAAATTTAAAACCCCACATCGAAACCCACAACATAAAACCCAAAGCCAAACAAAAATCTATGCGCAGTATTCCCAAGAGGGATGAAAGGTAGCAAGTAAAAACTCACTCACAGGCTTACTGTGGCCACAAGTGCAGACGTTAGGAGCCCACATAAGCAAAGCCACACTGCTCCTCATTCCCTTTCAGCACCTACAAAATAGAAGCCAAATGAGGGATGAGAAGTATGGCCATGAACAAACGTTAAACCAAACCAATGTGGAGGCGTGTTAAAACCAACGTGGACATACCTCACAGTCTGAGGGTCGCCTCCATGGTTTTCCCCCTGCACATAGCCAAAGTGCAAAACCCCAAATGACAAACAACACACAACCATCGTGAGCCAAGCCTAAGGGAAGGCTATCACATTTCACCAAATGCATTGAATGCACCAGCTAGAAACCATTAAATCCACATAAAAACCCACTCTCCATAGTTTTGTTTCACTGCTTTACAACGTGACCACCTCTCACATAAAGCTTAAACCCTGCTATTGTATGGTTTATACCCTATGTTATGTTGCCACCCAAACTCTATCACATGTTAACATATTACAAAGTTTGCATTATGATAGAATTACAATAATACATAGTCCATAGGATGCTCTAGTCCAAAGTCAAATAACCCATGCTTAAAGTATTTAGATAATTTTAGACCATAGTTTTAGAGCTTAGGGTTTTAATCCCTTAGTAACAAGGTATTTATGCTTAAGAACCATGGCATACAATGTATGCCGTGATAACATCTCCGACTATAAAAATCCAAACGTCTGCTCTTAAAACAATATAATAACCTGTCAATAAAATAACATAAGAGATGTTAATAAGTATAGTAAGAATATACATAGAACGTAAAATGTATTAATGACATATAGACTAACGAATTTAAAACATAACGAAGAATAATTAGTGTACAAGAAATTTAGCTGTAGTAGCTACATTGACAATAACGACACTTACCAAGTTATAAAACCAAGTCTATAAGCAGCATAACAACTAGCAGCAGGTCCTCTAGGATCAAGACGGTCAGCACACTTTACACCAGATCCTGTCGCGAAGTAATGAACTATGTAAGTAAATAAAAGAGGTTCCTTAGTTCGATTGAACTAAGTAAGCATGCGTATCCAAGTAATACTTTACCTCTCAACCTGTCATGGGAGAACAAGTCCTGCCACTCCACCCACTTTGTTTCCACAAACAAAGTTAAGTTAGGACTCCATAATTAACAAGTGCGACAATGCAGAAAGGACGAAGCACATAAATCCAAGGATGACACATAAGCGACAAAAGTGTAAACATAATACTAAGTAGTAAACAACAGTACAACCTCATAAGTAAAATACATTAAAAGTAACGACTGAAATATAAATGACAAAACGTAAGAACAGCTTATGACTAAACAAAGATACATAAAGTGTACGATAGAGTTCCGTAAGTAAATAATGTTCCATCTAGGTAGTTTTTACTAGCCTATAATTTTTATTTTTATTTTCAATTTTTGGGGACATTACAAGTGGTATCAGAGCCCAGTGTCAATACTGAGAGACTTATGGGTGCACTAGGCATTCACGCAGAGAAAATAAAGTATGATAAGCAATTTTTGTTACTAACAGAAATTTTTGCTGCTATTAAAAAATTTTGTGTTTCAAGAAAAATTTTACAGTGCTGTTCAACTTATGAATACTGAGGAAGAAAACAACCAGCAGGAAGAAATGACCACCCCCACTTCGGAAGTGAACTTGGTGGTCAAGCTAAACTCTGATGTGCTGAAAAATTTGCACAATCTTCAAACTGAACTGAAAAGTTTCAAAGAAGACAGTCTCAATGAAAGAAAGGAACAACAAGCTATAAATGAAGCATTATTGTGTAACATGACGGGAGGGAGCCCGCAAGGTAAACCTACCCAATCCACTAATAGATCCAAAAGAGAACCATACCATGAGTGGGACAGCAACCCAAGAGAAGAAAAAACATAAGGTACACCTGAAGCAACTAAAGGGGATCATCACGTCCTGCTAGTGATGACTCACTTTCTCCACGGAGAAAGAGGCAAAGAAATGATGACAGTATTCAGGGGGGGTTTCGAAAAATAAGAGCCTCGACCTATGAAGGTTAAGTAAATACGGGAAAAAATGATGAAGAATGGTTGCTGGGAATGAGTAAGTATTTCCAGGTTCATAACTATTCAAGTGTGATGCAGGCTAGGCTTGCCATCTACAACCTAAATGGTAAGGCAGCAAGATGGTGGCAAGATTTAAAGCACACCAAGAAAAATGAGCCGCGAGAAATAAGCTGGAAAAACTTCCGAAATATTTTCCAAGAAAAATACATGTCAGAAAGGTTCTTTGACTGCAAGGTAAAAGAGTTCCATGAACTGCGCATGGGGTCCATGACTATGGACGCATTTATAAATAGATTTCTAGATCTGATGCATTGTGTATCGTATATCAAAGAAGAGAAGGTGAAGATCCAACAGTTCCTAGGATGTCTTCCTCCTAGTTTTCGGGACAGGATTGAATTTGACATGCCAAAGACACCGGATACTACACTACATAAGGCCCGAATCTGCTATGATCATGGGCAGTTATGGCAAGAAAATCAAAATTGAAACAGAGAAAAGTATAGAAACTTTTCTGATAACCGCAACCCTGGGTCAAACCCGCAGCCTTATAGAAAGCAAAATAACATCTTTCAAGCGAACAAGAACTTCAACAAAACTAGTACGAATCCTTATGTACCAGCTCCTAATGGTATTAAGCAAGTGGCAAGTGGATCCAATGCTACCCCTTTAGTGATCAAGTGCTGGAAGTGCAACGGGCCGCATTATGCCCTAGAATGTAAGAACAAGAACAATGGAATCTTGCATAACCTATAAGAAGAACCTACCGTTAAGGATATAGCGGGAACCCCGCGAATCTATGTAGAATTAGATTTTTGACAGACGGACCATCAAGCTACAATGGTTGAGATCGAAGGTAAGATCTTGAACACCTCTGTTTCAATACTTATTGATCCTAGTACTTGCCAGAGCTATGTTTCACCTAAGATTGTTGATTTATGCAAGTTAGGCAAGGTAAATCATTATAAACCTTGGTTGGTACAGTTAGCAACCGGTACGAAACGGAAGGTTTCGAAAATTGTTAAAGAATGTGAAGTAAACTTGAACGGTTTCCTTACTAAGGTAAACCTGAACATCCTACCTTTAGGATCGTACGATATTCTTATCGGCATGGACTGGTTGGAACAGCACCATGTCATGCTCGATTGTCTACACAAGTCTATCTTGTGTACTGATAGCCAAGGGAACCAAGTGAATGTTCAAGGCACCCAAGTTTCTGTAAGACAAATCTATGCCTTACAAGCGAAGAAGTGTGTTAGGAAGGGTTGCAAGTTGTTTGCGGTAAACATCCGAGATGTAGAGTCTGATAGAGAACAACGCATAGAATACTTCCCCGTTCTTGAAGAATTCAAGGATGTGTTTCCCAAGGAAATCCTTGGATTACCTCCGAAACGAGACCTAAAATTTTCCATCAAACTGACCCCAGGATCAGTTCCGGCCTCCAAAGCCCCTTACCGCATGAGTGCACCAGAATTAGTGGAACTCAAACTACAGTTGCAGGAGTTAATAGAGAAAGGGTATATCTAACCCAGTGTGTCCCCTTAGGGAGCACCTATTTTGTTCATAAAGAAGAAGGACGGTACGATGCGGATGTGCATTGATTACCGTCAGTTAAACAAAATGACTATAAAGAACCATTACCCACTCCCTAGGATCGATTATTTGTTCGACTAGGTGGGAGGAGCCAAAATATTTTCGAAGATTGACCTACGATCTGGGTACCATCAAGTACGGATCCGAGACGAAGATATTCCCAAGACCGCCTTTCGTGCGAGGTACGGGCACTATGAGTTTGTAGTGATGTCGTTCAGGTTGACCAATGCACCCGCAAACTTTATGTCTATGATGAACAACATATTCAGTAAATATCTAGATAAGTTTGTACTAGTCTTTATTGACGACATTCTGGTTTATTCCAAGAATAAAGAGGAACACGAAGAACACCTTCGCATAGTACTTCGAGTGTTGAGAGAACACCAGCTCTATGCTAAGTTTAGTAAATGTGATTTTTACAAACCACAAATATAGTACCTAGGTCACATCATATCCGAGGCAGGAAAAACTGTGGACCCAAAAAAGATTCGAGCTATAAAGGATTGGCCTACCCCGACTAGTGTCACTGACATTAGGTCCTTTTTGGGTTTAGCCAGGTATTATTGAAAGTTAATTGAGAACTTCTTGAGAATCGCTTGCCCCATGACGGCTTTGTAGAAGAAAGCGAACAAGTTCTTATGGACTAACAAGTGTGAAGAAAGTTTTCAAGAGCTTAAGCAGCTTTTGATGACCGCACCAGTGTTGTGGATTGCGGATCCTGATGGGGATTTTGTTTTATGCATAGATGCAAGCAAGGAAGGACTTGGAGGAGTCCTCTTGCAAAACGATCATGCGAACTGTTATGAATCGCGGAAATTAAAAGAAAATGAGCATAATTATCCCATGCACGATCTTGAGCTGGCGGCCATTATCCATGCTCTAAATATGTGGAGGCAGTATCTCATGGGGAGGAAGTTCCTTCTAAAGGACGACAATATGAGTCTAAAATATTTATTCGATCAACCCAATCTGAATGCGAGGCAAGCCAGATGATTGGCTTTCCTGAGTGAGTATCACTTTGAACTAAAGCATATTAAGGGCAAAGAGAACAAAGTTGTCGATGCTTTGAGTCAATGAGCTCATATGATATATGAGGTGACCCTGAGTCAAACTAATGCAGATTTGCATGAGAATATTAGAACAGCCAACAAGGTTGACCCATTCTATGTGGAAATCCTCAAGAAGGTCCAAGAGGACATGTTGTTTCAACAACAGAAGGAATACAAGGTGGATGAATCCGGACTACTATTGTCCAAGCATAGATTGTATGTTCCAGATAGAGGGGACATTCGGTCCAACATCCTCACAAAATTTCATAGGGCACCCTACTCGGGGCACCCGGGATATCAGAAGATGATATCTGCCATCAAGAGACACTTTTTCTGGCCTAAGTTAAAGGCCGACATTGCAATGTTTATTGTGAAATGTCATGAATGCCAGCTAGTTAAAGTCAAGCACCAGCATCCTTCAAGATTGCTACAACCATTGCCCATTCCGGAATGGAAGTGGGAGGTTATCAGTATGGATTTTATTACTGGCTTATCGAAAAGCAAGAAGCAAAATGATTCCATCTTCGTAGTAATTAACAAGCTGTCAAAGGAAGCACACTTCATCCCCGTAAAATTGACCTACAAGGCCGTGAACATTGTCGATATCTTTGTAAAAGAGATATTTAGATTGCATGGGATACCCAAAGCAATTATCTCAGATTGAGATGTTAAGTTTACATCAAAATTTTGGAGATATTTATTCTCTGGATTAGATCAGACGCAGCTAAACTTTAGCATTGCTTATCACACGCAGATGGACAGGAAGACTGAAAGAGTAAACCAAATTGTTGAAGACATGCTTCGAATGTATTTCATGAACAACCCCACCAAGTGGGAGGATTATCTACACCTTGCAGAGTTTGCATATAACAACGGGTATCAGGCTTCCGCCTAGATGAGTCCTTTCGAGGTACTCTATGGATGGAAGTGTAGGACCCTAGTTACTTGGGACAGTCCGGTGGATCAGGTCATGTTAGGGCCTGACTTGTTATTGGACTTGGAACAGTTAGTTACCAAGGTCCAGGGAAACCTTAAAGAGGCACAAGACTGTCAGAAAAGTTATGTAGATAAGAAAAGAAAAGATAAAGACTATCAAGTAGGTGAGAATGTCTACTTGAAAGTGAAAGCAAAACGGTGCTCGTTGAGCTTGGGTAGGTGTGGTAAGTTAGCACCTAGATTTTGTGGACCTTTTGAAATTCTGGCAAAAAAAGGACCAGTGGCTTATGAACTAGCATTACCTGCGCACGTAAGAGTTCATAATGTTTTCCATGAATCTTTATTAAATAAATATGTTTATGACGCTAAGCATGTCATTGATTGGTCATTATTACAGGTGGAACTTGAAGGGGAATTTTCCCCTGAGCCTTTGCATATATTGGACAAGAGAGAAGTGCAGCTTCAGAAGCGCACTGTAGTCCAATTGAAAGTGCAATGGAAGCGCTTTGAGGTAGATGGGGCTATCTGGGAGAATGAGGCCACCATGAGATAGGCTTGCCCCGCCTTGTTTCATGATATCAATAAGATTCCCTAGAACACCAGGGACGGTGTTGTACTAAACAGGGAGGGATGTAATATCCTGAATTTTGGACCTACCATTTATAGGCATGAGCCTATTGATCTTGATGATTATATTGATGTTTTATTTTTATATTGGGTCAAAGACCCCACTACATATGAACATGATGATTTGCTTTGTATATTGGGAGTAAGCCAATTGTTAATGATATATATGTATATATATATGTTGGTTGTGTTGGGCGTGGATCCTGAAGCACATGATTGATGAAATGTTTTGTGTTGGGTGTGGACCCTGAAGCACATGATCGATGAGATGTTTTGTGTTGAGCAAGAGGCTCTGGACCACATGAGTACTTACATTTGTGTTGAGCATAAAGCTCCGGAACACATGAAAATATAATTGAAAATGTTGGGCATAAGCTCTAGAGCATTCCATGTTGATGTTGAGCATAAGCTCTGGAGTATCGGATCCTTGGCCATTGTATCCCTAGGTGTATCGTACAAGTACATACTAGCATTTAGTGTTGAGCGAGAGCTCTGAAATTGCACTATGTTTGTAACTCCCTGTTATAAGCGTTGAGTACAGGATCTGGTAAGCGCTAGGGGTTACTGAAAAGATTAAAATCACCTCCGAGTGAAAACGACTCGAGAATAATATTGATCTCATCATACTTATTTTTAAGTGATTAAATGAAATTTTGAATTTCTGTATTCTCATAAAGCACTGAAGAACTACCACGTTATACGAGGGAAATCCAACATGCAAGGATGTTTAGAGTTGCCTAGCCTAGTAGACCTAAGCCATCTATCTACTTAACCTTCATGAAGAAGTGTCGTTAAGTCTACGGATCATAATAAACGATGTCCAAAGATAAATGCTAACAAGTATTATAATAATATGTCTTTTATACATTGTATGTATAAAGAACTAATTATGATTAATTATGATAATAATTGAATAAAGAAAGAAGAGAAACTCTGCCAATTATTATTTATTATTAAAGGTTTAATAAATAGTGAAATAGCTATGAAAGATTAACTAGGAACTAGTGAAAAGTTCCTAAGTTAAGTATTGGAAAAATTACCCCAGTAATTAAAATAAAGGGTTAAATCAAGAAATCAAGGATTTCTTGATTTAATTGCCCCTTTGACTGAAAATTATGTCTATAAAGACTCAAGCCCAATTAAAGGCTCGGGGTTCTAATTTTTATCTTGGAGAATTATTATTCTGCCTATTTTTGGCTCTCAAGTGTTTTCCTGGAGAACTTTCTCTTGCAAGGAAAAGAGGAATGATTCAGAACTGAATACCAGTTAGGAAACCCTACCTTAGGAGCTCTAATCTACTTGCATGTTGGAGTCTAGCTCGGGGGGATTTGGATTAGAACCAGGAACGGTTCCGGGTCATGGTTGGGAGGAACGTGGTAGTTCCCAAATGATTTGGTCATCAAAATCAGAGGTCAGATCTGTCTTAAATTGATAATGTTGGTTATTTAAAAAGTGTGCAGGTTCAACCATTAAAGGAGCTTCAGGATAATAAATTACAGGTATGAGTTCTTAGTATGTCAAAGTTCATTTCTAGGGTAAATGCTGGCTGCTTTATGTAAAATCTTTTATATATATTATTAACCTTGGAATTGATTGCTTTTGTCCATATCTCCAAGGGTTACATTTCTTAAAATCTAACCCTAGACTGTCTATGCTATCTTCTAGATTATATAATGAATATGTTAGATGAATGTTTCCAATGAATTTACTAACCCTATGTAATTGATGTTCTACCTCGATTCTGCTAGGCTTTGTTTTCTCTTCAATACTCCCTAGGGTGTTAAGTGGGTGTTAAATATTATCATAGGCTATGTATAGCTAGGTTTCCATCTCTAAAGTTTGTTTTTGTACTCATTCAATATTTAGAAATTCATTACTGTAAAACTAGGTGAATCCAGACCTGCTATTTGTTGCTCTCCTATTATTTATAACTCTACTGACATATTACATTTGTCAGTAGTGACATGTTTCAGATTATAGTAGATTTAATCAAAAGAGTAAGATTAAGAGGATTAAATATACTAAATAGATACCTTCGGGTATTACTTACAACTAGAACTATTTTATAAGATAATTATATATACATATAAATAAGATCATCAAATATAAACCTTTATGAAAACTATCTATACCTTTAATTCCAAAATTAAATAACTCATCTAAGACCTTTCAAGGTCTATATCCATATTAAAAATTTACATTACAAATACTCCACATAAATGAAACAACATTATAAATAATTAGAGGAGGCCCTCGTGACCATACATGTGGTCCTTTACAATTCTTTGATCATAATTCATATAACAGAATCCACGGTTCTAACTTTTTCATCTATACATAACCATAAACAAAATTACATAACTCAACAAACATTACCATAGCCAAATCAAAATAATATATCTTATACAGTGAATCATATCATAGTAAAACAACATCAAAATCATATCATAAATCCATATATTGCAAACAGTAATAGGAATCGAATCCTTTAGGCGTGCAAGCCTAGTTTGTTTTATTTATTAAAATACATTTCATTACAACTCATTACATTAAAAACCCTGCTTGCCAACAGAGTTCAGGACATCAATCCCATGGATGTCCAGACCAAGGCAAAGCCATAATAACAAACCATACGTAATGTATACACAAAACGACAACCAAATCCTATAACCATTCTCACAGAGGCCATACTATACATCAAATCGTATGCAGGCTGTGGTTTATAAAATACATCCATTACAATATAAATACACAGAGTCCATTTACATATTAAACAACAAACGCCGTCGAGGGTCTGTAAACCCTGGCCTCTATGAAACCCACTAATGCACAGCACTCACATAAGTCACGGCCTCAGCCAAATTTTAAATCTAATACACCGTCTCTACCAAATTAACCCTACATGGCATGGCCTATACCCACACTATGTATATCTTTACATTACAAAATAAGTAACGTCATAATACACAGAACCTTCAAGCTGGCGAATGCCCACATAAATCAACCATAACCACAAAGTAAATGCAACGAAATCGTGCTATGCACATCACATATTAAACCATGGTAAATCAAGTAATAAAAATAGTATGCATCCATTTACACAGAGCTTTCCAAGTAAACTACACAGTTATCATATTAAAACTTATAAACAATTTTACATAGGCATGCCAATGGGCTAATGCACCATTGCAAGCAATGGTGCAGCCCATGGCTAAAATGTCCCAACAAAAACACGATTTGCATAAACCAAAACCAAGTATGCTAGAAGCCCAAACATTCCTCTTTTCGCTGCTAACAACCCAAGTAACTTTTACAAACTCAAATTCATACACAGAACCAGAGGGGATGCAACTTCATCCACGGCCGAAGCCATTTCAACATTGTTCAAAACCCAAGTTTGTATTCGTATGCCAGAAGGCGAAATTTAAAACCCCACATCGAAACCCATAGCATAAACCCAAAGCCAAACAAAAATCTATGCGCAGTCTTCCCAAGAGGGCCAAAAGGTAGCAAGTAAAAACTCGCTTGCAGGCTTACCATGGCCATGAGTGCAGATGTTTGGAGCTCACAGAAGCAAATCCATGTTGCTCCTCATTCCTTTTTGGCACCTGCAAAACACAAGCCAAACGAGGGATGAGAAGTATGGCCATGAACAAACGTTAAACCAAACCAATGTGCAGGCGTGTTAAAACCAACGTGGACATACCTCATAGTTTGAGGGTCGCCTCCATGGTTTCCCCCCTGCGCAGAGCCAAAGTGCAAAACCCCAAATGACAAACAACACACAACCATCGTGAACCAAGCCTAAGGGAAGGCTGTCACGTTTCACCAAACGCATTGAATGCACCAGCTGGAAACCATTAAATCCACATAAAAACCCACTCTCCATAGTTTTTTTCACTACTTTACAACGTGACCACCTCTCACATAAAGCTTAAACCCTGCTATTGTATGGTGTATATCCTTTGTTATGTCGCCACCCAAACTCTATCACACGTTAACATATTACAAAGTTTGCATTATGATATAATTACAATAATACATAGCCCATAGGATGTGTTAGTCCAAAGTCAAAGAACCCATGCTTAAAGTATTTAGATAATGTTTAGACCATAGGTTTAGAGCTTAGGGTTTTAATCCTTTAGTAACAAGGTATTTATGCTTAAGAACCATGGCATACAAAGTATGCCATAATAACATCTCTAACTATAAAAATCCAAAGGTCTGCTCTTAAACCAATATAATAACTTGTCAATAAAAGAACATAAGAGATGTTAATAAGTATAGTAAGAATATACATAGAACGTAAAATGTATTAATGACATATAGACTAATGAATTTAAAACATAACGAATAATAATTAGTGTACAATAAATTTAGCCATAGTAGCTACATTGACAATAACAACACTTACCAAGTTATAAAACCAAGTCGATAAGCAGCATAACAACTAGCAGCAGGTCCTCTAGGATCAAGACGGTCAACACACTTTACACCAGATCCTGTCGCAAAGTAATGAATTGTGTGAGTCAATAAAAGAGGTGCCTTAGTTCGATTGAACTAAGTAAGCCTGCGTAACCAAGTAATACTTTACCTCTCAAACCGTCATGGGAGAACAAGTCCCACCACTCCGCCCACTTTGTTTCCACAAACAAAGTTAAGTTAGGACTCCATAATTAACAAGTGCGACAATGCAGAATAGACGAAGCACATAAATCCAAGGATGACACATAAGCGACAAAAGTGTAAACATAATACTAAGTAGTAAACAACAGTACAACCTCATAAGTAGAATACATTAAAAGTAACGACTGAAATATAAATGACAAAATGTAAGAACAACTTACGACTAAACAGAGATACATAAAGTGTACGATAGAGTTTCGTAAGTAAATAATGTTCCATCTAGGTAGTTTTTACTAGCCTATAATTTTTTTATTTTTGATTTTTTTGGACATTACATAACCTAATGTATAGGTAGTTGGATTGTGTCAATATCCAAGGAAATTGTCCAACAATTTATTGAAGTATTCACCAAACTTCTCCTCGAACTTGAGATCAAAGATCCGGAATAGGTAATTGTGCTCAACTTCAATTATGTCTTTCTTGCTATTTTTCATAACAAAGTAGCTTTGTTTGAGAGAGCCACTTTAGACCAATCCTTTCTCCATTCCCTAGCCACAACATACAAATTTATAAGAATACTAGATTTACACTCTTTAGCAACCTTATTCCGAACACTAACTCCATCCCTACACATCCCCTTCCCCAAACCCTCATCCATATCTAACACATAGTTCACCTAGCCTTGGAATAATTCTTCTTGTCCTCCACAATGGTATTATTATCATGAGACCCAAACACATGATGTTGTTGAATGGAAATTATCACAACATCAAGCCTCATCCAAAACCTTCTATTTTGATGGGAAAACTAGTCACTTTGACAAACCCTTCCTCTCTTGAACTTTCCCCTCCTCTTAAAATTGTTTCCCTTCCCAATCCTATTACCGTTGACCCCTCTTGTTATTGTTGATGACAATTGCCAATTCTCTCATAGGAACAACATTTTTTTTACTCACAACTATCGAATAAATAACCGATTAGACACCATGATCCTTGACAATAGAAATCAAAAGAACCTCATCTCTCATACCTTTGTCAACCGCCTAAAACTTCCTTGCATTCATTTCCACTTACCTTATTAGTTAGGATGGGTCCAATGAGATGGCCCTCATCTTATAATGAACAAATGTTGTGTTGTAACTTTTTTGTTGGATCCTTTTGGGACACCATAGATTGTGATCTCTCTCCCCTTGATTGCTATGGCTTACTCCTTGGAATCTCGTGTCAATAGTTACACACTTCCATGTACAATTCCAACAACAATACTTATCAACTCTTTAAATATGGAAAAAGCTTTATGTTTACCTCTATTTCCATTCCTTTACACTACCCCCACTACCTTTTAGCAAGTTAGTCTACACAAATCTCTCTCTCTCTCTCTCTCTCTCTCTCTCTCTCTCTCTCTCTCTCTCTCCACACCCAGTGAGTTTCTATCCAGTCATTACCACAAAACCCTTCTCAGTTGTTCCTTCCATGCTCAAGCAACATACAGACCCCTGGGCTACACTGCATGTAACGTCCCCATCCATAATTCTAACTATATGAGAGGGTAAATACGAATTTCAAGTCTGGAAATTTTGGCCATGGGTCATTACTTGAATTCATAACTAAGAAATGCATGTGCAAGTGTATAAATGTAAAGCAAAATAGAATTAAAACCATATCCAAGCACACATCATGCATAAACACTCATATTTATCACAAGAAGTAAATAAATTCTTTTTCACATTCATAGACAAAGAGAATGCTTATCTTTTAATAGAGAAGATCTAAGCAACAGGTTGTGTAAGAGTGATTTTTGACCCAACTATAGGTACCATCTACAGATACCACCCCCAAATTAGGATATGATGCCACCAAGGAAAATAAAACACCTACAGACTTCTCTCTCTCATCCCAATAACCATTTGTTCTCATGCTTATCCAAATTGCTCACCATTGAGCAATTGTAGGGACCTCACTCAACCATCCTAGCAATGACACTCTTTTCCACTACCCCACACAACACAAGGAAGGAATTTCCTTCAGTGCTCCACAATTACCTCAAGAAATCCAACCCTTACATTGCTTACTAGTGTGTGCAAAAAGAGTCCAATGCATTGCATGTTGTTGGAGAACCTCCTATAACATTAATCCATGTATTTTCAAGCAGTCAGGAGTAACAAATACCCAATGGGTAAATGTTTTATCTTTCCCAACCTCTATGCGCACCTACAACCATCTTCTTTCCACTAATGTTTGAAATTTCCTCTTCACAATTTGAAATTCTAGTTATTTTCATAGTCTAGTAAATGGTAATTGAGAGACCAACATGAAAAACACTATGCAGTGTAAAACTCTGCATGGAGAATGAGTGATAGACTCCGAAGGAGATGAAAGGGTGTTGAAAAGGTAACTGACATAACTTCTAACCATATAATGAAGGACTCTTACACTTGTTATAGAATATATCCATCCCATGTTTCCATAACTACATGAGGAGACTTTTCCCACCAACCTCACACATCCATTCAAATATTGGATTAAATAAGTAAAAAAGGAGTAATTGTCTCATTTAAGGAACATGGCAGCAAATGGATGAGTTCTAAGGTTGACACTCGGCATTAGAGGAGTTAATCTCCCATAGGTTCTCTTTTCTCTTCCCCTCTAGTGGAATCATAGACCCTCTAGTTCTCTTTACACAACCATCTTAGACAATTTTATTACTTCTCGACATAATATTTGCATATCTTTTTGAGTAATCATGGCAAGCCAACAACATGGCCCATATAGAAATATTTACATTACAAAGGCCTAGCCATTCACTAATCGAACCTTTCCCTTGAGCTCTGTACTATGAATCCATACTAGCATATTTACATCATTTGTCTTAATTACATTCAAAAGGTCAAAACTAGGGGTATTACACTATAAACCTCTATCCCTTCCTTTTTCATGTTCCCTCCCAATTCCTTTTAACCATAAACCTCTAGGGCTCTCAACACCTACACCTACACCTACAAAATCTAAGGTATAACTATCAACTTGGTAGTACCAAGGATCGATATGTTCTTCTAGTTTGAGGCGGTCTATAGAAGACTTTTAACACCCATTTCATGACCTTTGATGGGTAATCAATAATATTTTTGTCTTCTTGTCTTGGCACCTGTATATTGATTCATCTACCTTTGTTTCATGGAGCCTTAGGTTTACATGATGATATATTATCCTTAGGAGTATCTATTACCCCTTTTGCTTCCATTTCACATGGGGCATTGCACCTAACATTCTCTTGCGTCTTCAACATGATTCGAAGGTATAGTGTTATCGCTCTAATGGACAATGCTATTCATGGGATACAATCATTTGTTGGTCTATTCTCTACCATTTGCTTACAAAGCCACCACTCTTTTCTTCCTTTGACATGTTTTCTCCACCTAGATATACTATGTACTCCCATATGGAAGGCATTGAAGCCCCACCGCAACATCTCCAAGCTACAACATACACAACAAAATAGTTTAAAAAAAAACTTGTCAAAAGAAAATATTTTTTTGAACAAAGTTGTGTGGACCATTTTATATCCATTTAAACTTGAATCTATCAAGCATCAATGAGTATTAAATCTTTTGAGCTGCACCTAGGTTAAGTGTAATTTTACTCAAGTAGATAGAACTCAGAACCCCCAACTTCCACTTTATGAAAGACATAGATATGTGAAAATATAATTTTAATTATTGTTATGGTGTTTATATTTGCATTATAAAAATGTATCTATATAAATATCATATTTATTTTATGTGTAACTTTAGTATATCTTTTTTATTTTTATATAAAAAAATTAATGAGACATTCATATCAAATCTCTCTATGTATATATATAATACTAAAATATTTTTAAACACAATAATATTTATTTTTATTATTAATTATAGAATTTTAATCACTATTTTCAATAAAAAACATATTTTGATCTTATTCATTTGAGAATTTTAGGATTTCATACTAATTATATTAAATAGTATGATTTCTTACACTTTCTGAAAAATGTGAATGTTACCCTGTAATGATGTATGCTTGGCTCATTTTATAATCCCCAAGATGTAAAATTTTTGGACTAAGGTGAATAGTATGCAATGGTTAATGGTTTATTTGATATTGGTACAAATCATTTTTAGTTGCCACAAAAGTTTAACTTTTTTTAAATGGCGATATTTTTAAAAATAATATAAAAAAAAAAAAAAACATGATTTTTTTAACTAAAACTTGAAAACTTCTATACATAAACTTAAATAAAAAGATGCATAACAAAATAAAACGTGTAAAGATGGTAACACATTTTTGTTGGTAAATAATATAGAAAGAAACATGATTTTATTAACTAAAACTTAGAACTTCTCTACATGAACCTAAATAGAAAGATGCATAACAAAATAAAACTTGTAAAGATGGTAACACATTTTTGCTGATTAGGTGACTAACATATTGGTTAGGTTAACAACATATCTTTACACTATACTATTCATTTATTTAGAACAATATTATAATAAAAAGACAAATATTTTATTAATTAAAATTGAATATATATATATATTAATCATTTTTATTATATATATAATATATAATTTGAAATCAAAATATACATTATATTACTTTTAAATTAAATTAAAAAAAAAAAAAAATTTTAAATTAAATTTAAAAAACCATCAATCTTCCCGAGCTTAAAATTTACATCCATCCAACAATCCAAAAAATAACCTACCCCAGTTTTTAAAAAAAAAATCTCCAACCTTCTTTTCATCTTACTGTCTACCCTAAAGTTCCATACTGAAACTACATCATAACAACAAAAACTTGAAGGAGTAAAACCCTGAATTAAAACAAATTCAATACATAAACCTAAACACGAAGGACAGAGCAAAATAAAAACATATGTCTGGATTAGTAATGGACAGAGCAAAATCGAACATGCCAGATGCCGGGACTGAAATTTGGACAGATCCTATCGGTAAACCTAATAACGAGGATAGAGAAAATTAAAACATGATCGATGGCAGTACAGACGGGCAGAGCAAAATAAAACTTGTCAGATAGGGTCTTAAATGTCTGGATTAGATAGTAATAGAATATGCATCCCGTTACCTGTATGATAGATGCCTCATGCCTGTACAGGGTCTTAATTTTCTTGTTGGTAACGGATAGAGCAAATTAAAACATGAAAGATGCATGTACAGGGTCTTAAAAGTAAGAAGTACACTCCAATTAATTCATCATCATAATATATAGAAACTACAAAGTACACCCGCAATTGCAACTGGGGTGGTGGCGCAGTTGGTTAGCGCGTAGGTCTCATAGCTATTTGAGGAATCCTGAGGTCGAGAGTTCGAGCCTCTCTCACCCCACTCTTTTTAGTTTTATCATTCATACAGCATTAATTCTATTGCTAAGACACGACTTTTCTATTGCTAATCCAGAAATATAACTCTGTACAGGTACTTTTGTAATAGCATGTACTGTTTTAAATTTCTCTCCAACCTAACTTGGAATCAAACACTTCTTCAATAATTGTCCTCATTTTGCCTGTAATACTCTAGAAAGGTATTTTTGTAATAGCATGTACTGTTTTAAATTCCTCTCCAACCTAACTTGGGATCAAACACTTTGTCAATAAGGATCCTCATTTTGCCTGTAATGTTTTTATTTATTGACCTATTGCGCCCAAAACACCCTAAAGCATGAAACAATTTGACACTCACATACTTTTCATGCAAAACTTAATTCAAAATTACAAAACTAAAAGATGGGGCATTAGGAGCATCAGGTTATTAAAATAAGGGAATTAGACAAGTAGACCTGGTGATCTATCATTAATCTTTTTTCTTGCTATACTCTGCTACTAAATCGATTTGGAACTATAATATTTACTAGATTTTCTATGTTTTCAGGATTGATAAAGGGTTGTACCTACAATTATTTTGATGGTTATTATAATCTCGCAGCTAAAGGAATATGCCAATTTTCCAACCTCTGGTTCTAACCTTAGATAGGGCAAACAAGAAAATTTCAGGACAAAATAGACAGTGCAGTTTAACTGGACCAAAGAATTCTTTATAAATGGCTTTGCAAGGATTGGGCTGCTAAGATTAGGCTCTAAGGCTCAAACATATCGGGGTGGTGGCGCAGTTGGTTAGCGCGTAGGTTTCATAGCTGTTTGAGGAATCCTGAGGTCGAGAGTTCGAGCCTCTCTCACCCCAAACGTTTTGGCATTAATACAGTTCTAGAAATTTCAGACTTTTTACGGTCTTCTGCCGTTTTAAACTTTCCTCTTCCTCTACCCTTTTGTTTCTAGGTTCATGTGTAGACTTCTTCACTTGGCTTATGTATAGACTTCTTCAAAAGGAATCGGATTCTTTTGTTCTACGTAGATGGTGGAATGGCTTGAAGGCATCTTTCCGGTTAACCAGATGTTTATAACACCAAAAATGTTTAGAAGTATCGTTGCATTTAGAAAAATCTCTACGCCTGTTGAACGGTGTGTGATATGTACGGACTTTTGATGCATGAATTACTCCACTCCCTTATTCTTTCAAATCAACACTTTTGATGTAAGTACTTCGACCCCCTTTTGAACAAACTAGGGATAGCAATGCATAAAGAAACCATGGTAGTTTTTCTCTTAGTTTTGCTGTAGATGGACAGTTTAGAATCATATCTGAATGTAAACAGCTCTTTGTGTAGTCTGACTTATTCCACAGAAGCCATCTTCAGATACACAGCGATGTGGCTTATCATCAGCGGGGTGGCTGCAGTACATTACAAACTAGGAATAGCAATGCTTCTGGTCACTGATTAGTACCATACAAGACTGGCATCCAGTCAACCTGCAACTGGACTTGCAATGTAGCTGGTGTTAACGCAGCCTTTATATCTCAAGAGTTTGATTCACATTGACTGGTACAGTACAATAAATTTATTTAATTTGATTCCAAGCTATGATTGTAGATGTCTACAACAAAGCAAAGTAAGTGAAGGTCCAACGCTAAGGTGTTCAAAATTGAACCCTTCACAGCCCTTCCAAAGGGTTCTAGCCCTTCCCAGAAGTGTAAAGTTAAAATTGTTCTTCAAAAAAAATTTAAAATTTGAATTTTACTCTTTCAATAAAGAAGGGTATAATTTATATCAACATTTCAAAAGAAGAGCAACATTTGAAATTATCCATTCATATAAATTTCTCAAGATGTTGAAATTCCTCTGCTATAAAGTTCAACTCAGCATTCAAAATATTGTAAATATGATAAACTATAATCACTAACTCACTCATGTCATGCACTCGGTGCTTAGTTGTTGAAGATGGCCAGTAATCATTAATGACTACGAGGCACTAGTCATTGAGATGTGACTCTGACTCCGGAGTCACTTGGGGCTGTAATCTAAAGTGTAACAATGTGTCAGCAACTACTAGTCTACTACTAGGCCCGAAACGAGCTCAAAAATTTGTGCCCACTACCTATGTGAACCTCGCTACCAATGTTCACTTTTTTCGTCAAAATGAAATTCAAAAGGTCGGTTTGAAAAGTCCTCCTCTACAAGACTTCATTTCTTGCATGAATATCATGGACTCACGACAAATATAAAGAACACTCGATGTCATGCAAATACAAATAATGGCATGTAGCTAGGATCACAAACTGTGCAGAAATTGATTTATGCATTGCTATAGAGAGGTGTCATTGGGCACACGATATGGAGAAACAATGGTTATTAATAAAATTAAAAAAACAATTGTTGGCTCAAGAATAGTCTTCAGTTTACGAGTGGCATGATCGTGATGTTATCTCCCTCTGTCCTTCCAAACATTTGTGGTTTCTCACGACATTTGTCCTCATCGCTACCAAAATACATATAAAAATTACTTGTCTTTACATCTTCTCTTTAAATCCTCATCTCATAGTCATAACTAGGGATTATTATGTCTGCACATCCTCACCTTATAATACGAGTTGGGTCAAGGCATAAAGACAACCATAAAATATTAAATTGTAAAGATGCAAAGAGTAAGAGAGAACTATAAGTAAGTCTTATATTAAATTTACCTTATAAGTCTTTAATTAACAGTATCAACTGAGATTTGACAAGTTGGATTGTTCTGATCTTCTTGTCACTCCTTACCAATGTGATTGCAAGGCATTCATTGAAGGTGAAGTCCATAATTTTAGGTCTTCTTCCTCATTATCATGCCTTTTGGTAAGACAATAAAGAGGGTAGTGGCAAACATCAGCATGAAAAATGGTCTCGACATAAAGGTTATACACATTAATTGTTTTAATTATATAATTTAAATTCCTACCCGTGACTATGGATTCAGTGAATAGTGGACTGGTACAAAACACAACAAATTTCAGAGCCACAAGCACTTAACTACTCACACCTATAACTTTCTGAAATCTAGCCATTAATAAAGTTTTTTTGGTATTCAGGTTCAATTTAAAAGGCTTATTGTTAGACTTAGACATGCAATGAGTTGCAACGATTCAATTGACTTAGGCCCCTCCATCACATACATGCATCCTTTCACAACAAGCGCTGAAAGAACAATATTTATTTTTGCATTTTTTTTGTGTGAAAAGATTTGATTAATTTATACTTGTCAATTAAAGTACAATTATTTATATTGCCCTTCGTCTCTGAAGGGCGAAGGGCGCAGAGAATAAATGCCCTTCCAATTGAAATTAAGACCCACCCTTCAAATTTGATCATTGCTCATGAGATATGTTATTGAAATTGTTTTGGACATGAAAATCTTGCGGAAGAATCACCTGTTGCTCTAAGCCTTGCTAAAAGCTTGTAGTTAGTGCAATTCTTGCAAAAGACAAACCCTGCACCAAAAGGAGTGCAACCTTCGCTGATAATATGCTTAGTACAGATGCTTGGTAATTTGGCTCCTCCAGCCCAAATTACCTTGTTCAAGTTCAACTGCTGATGAAATATTATCTCAAATCCAACGAAAGCAATCAACTCTGTTTCCTTATGCATTTATCCAAATTCAAAGTGAGTGAATTGCAAAACAAAATATCCAAGTAAAAAGTAGAAAAATCACTGCAGCTTGCACATTTTCAAGCAATCCCTTGCTTAGAATGAAATCCAAAGGAAAAAATAAATTTTGAACAACAATTGGTAAGTGATTTACTATGTGAACGCGAGCATCAACAGGCATAGTTTCAAAGCAAAACATTGCATGTGAAGATCCAACATAGTCATGAAACAGTTCTGGTTTCATTGTACAGTATTGTAAAATAGTCCCACTAGTTCTCTCTTTACGAACCGGTTTCATTCAAATATCCTATAGCAATACCAATCAAAGTATTCCCACGGATTCCTTGCACCATTTTCTGCATTTCAAAGAATAACTTGATGTTCTTCTCTGTTTGAATACTTGGAGTTGTATTATCTTCTCAAAGAGGAATAGCGGCCAAGATTATCTGCTCTTTTATGAAGAAAGAAGCCAAGTGGATGGTGTCAAAGAACTCGTATATTGCAAGTTCCTTTATAATGGCCATCATTGTAGCACAAGTTTTGATTGAGCAAAATACCTCGGGTTAACAATGGAAACTTTTTTTTTTTATGGGGTCCAATGGATTTAAGAATATTAAATTTAGAACATAACAGAGGCCAAATTCATGTAGTTTTGATTGAGAAAAATACCTCAGGTTAATAATGGAAGGAAACTTTTTTATGGGATCCAGTGGTTTTAAGGATATTAATATTAGAACACAACAGAGGCCAATCTCATATGCTCTTTACCTCGGAAATATATTGTTAAATGATCAGAGTAAATGGCTTTGAAAGTTGATGTCATTTCAAAAGAGAGTGTTCCCTCCTCCAACCGGTGGATAATGGATTATCTTCTGAAAGAGGAATAGTAGCGGAGATGAAGTACATATTCTGTAGAAAAGGTGCCAACGCGCTTGTATATTGTAGCATAAGTTTTGATCAGCAAAATACCTCCGAATCAAAATACCTCAGGTTATAGTTAGTAATGGAAAGTTGTTTTATGGGTTCCAATGGTTTTGGGGATATTAATTTTAGATCACCAGAGATCAATTTTTTTTTGCTCTTTTACTAATTAAAAGAGAGTAAATGACATATTTGAGGGATAAACTAATGATGAGGAGGTAAGTTTTTTATTGTCACTGTATAAGTTCAAATCTTAAATGAGATATTGAACGCGTCTTTCTACAATTTTAACAGTTATCAATTCCATGGATTAAAAAATGACAAGAAGAAATGACTTGAAAATCTAATCTCCTTTCAACAGAGCAATTGTGAATGAAAAAAATTACTCATTTTTGTTCTTTATTAATTGGGAACCAACTTTATTTGGTATTTATATGGGTGAAATGTTCATTCGAATCAATGGGTTGTTTCAAAACCAAAACACATTTTAAATCTAGAAATCTAAATACACTGATTATTTTTTAATGTAGTTTTTCACCGTTAAAAAAAATGTGATTATAAATAAATAAATAACCAAAGTAAATATGCTATAAGTCCAGTGGAGAATTTATATATCAAATTGATTTATCAAAAAAATTTAGATATCAAATTGATTTATTTTTAAGCTAGTGGATTACTTTTTATCGCTACTTAAAATACATATGGTACAAAAATAGTCTTATGATTGGTTTACCATAGGGAAAAAACCAAACCAACCAAGAAAGCTAGAATTTAGTTTGGCAGTAATGTTAATATCAAAATACACATAAATTTCTTACAGGAAAGACCTGCCAGACTGGGAAACCAAAGCCCTCTTCTGCCATCCAAACAAATCACAAACTTGGAATGTATCATAACATTCTGAAAAACTTTACAGTAGCTAACATTACAGAGGACTACTACCCACAGATAAACAAAACCACAAACTTGGAATGTATCATAACATTCTGAAAAACTTCACAGTAGCTAACATTACAGAGGACTACTACCCACAGATAAACAAAACCAGAGTGTCTAAGCATAATCAACAATTGTGATGTCTTTCATTTGAGGAAACAAAAATATGATTGGCGAAAGACCTGCCATACATATGTTGCTCCATCTGAAGTAGAGTCTTCGTCACATCTCCTGAAATGTCCAACTTAAGGTGGAGAGAGTCAATGTCCTCCCTCATGGCCTCTATGACTAGCCTTTATGACTAGTAGAATACTAGCACGCAGGTGGTTCCTCTATATTAATGGCCGTTTAAGCAAGGTTTTTATTGTCCAATAAGGATTCGTTGTTGGAGTATGGGTACTAACTCCATGATATATCTGCAGCACGTTTGGGAATATAAAAATGTGTACTAATGTCCACGATGATAGGACCTTGTGCTCGGTTTCACATGTTCATCAACATCTACAAGTTTTGGTGTAATGAAAAACCTTAAATATATTTTCAATCTCCGCTGCCGAGAGACTCATACAACACCTCCCTGCACATGGTTGCTTGGGTTGACATGTTAACACTGTCATCAAAAAGAGTGAAATCCATATTGGCAATGGAGTTGCAATCGCTTTTTAATTGGCCTTCCATGGTATCTTCCAATTAAGAGTCAAGATAAAGTTGTCTATGTTGAGCTCCTTCATTTGCAAGTCAATCAACAAGTGATCTTCGGACATGTGATATTTGCGCACCAACATTTGCATGACTGCCCATTCAAATTCTCCCATTTATATAGACTGGATGAGGCTTCCATTTCGTTCCTACGTGACTAAGCTGGGAATGTGTTGTGTGATGTTGTTTATGGCCATCGATCAATTAGGTATGGGCTCAGTAAGGGGAGAGAGACCAGCTCTTTTTCTATGTCTTCATGCACAGTGAGTTTGTTGCAGCACTACAACAGAACATGCTAAAAACGCAGGATTTTGCGTCTAGTTGTAGTGTATTTTTTTCCCAATTTTTCGCCTCACTAGTGGACACTAAATCCAACGATACATGACATTTTCAAACTTCGTCGACTTTAGCACCGAGTTCAATGGGAGTCTAGCGTCGGATTTTGCTTTGTTTTTTTGAAGCACCGGATTCATTAAGGTTTTGCTTCGTGCAAGTTTTGTTTCTTTTGGGGTTGGGTTTTGCTTCCCTTTTAGTGCTGGTTTTGCTCTTTTTTTTGTTCCAAGTTTTGCTCCTTTTTAGTATAACAAGTTTTGTTTTGTTAACACTTAGTTTTTCTCCATTTTTATTTTTAGGGTTGGGTTTTGTTTTTCTTTTCGGCTCTAAAATAACAATTTTGTAAATTAAAATTTATGTAAATTAAAATAAAAAATAGTAAAAAATAAAAAGTTTGAAATGAGAAATGGTAAGGTAATGCTAGGATTTGGATCCAAAAATTTTCAGTTTAAATTGTAAATCTAAACTAAAATAGATTAACCTAGTGCAAATTAAAATTTACAAAAACTTAAATGGGAAATGGTAAAAAAATGAAGACAGAAATGACTCTACTTGAGATAGATTCCTACAAAAATATGTCATTAAAAGTGAAAATTTGAGTGGCTAAAACTAGCCTAACCTATGCATCCAAACACGTGAATAATGCATATCTGAGATAAATACTCACATGTAATATTAAGGTAAAAGTAAGTGATCATAGATAGATTGGTACCGGGATTTGAACCTAGATTTCCTTAAAAGAATGCAAGGCCCTTCCTTAGGCCACATCCATGAATTTGTTTTGCACATTAAACAAATTCTCAATAAATTTTTTTCTTGATCTTTCTCCATTAAATCTGCAACAACAAAATAACAATAAAAATCAATAAGTCAATAAAGGAAAAACAAAGTAAAAGATAAATGAATGAGGAAAAGGGAGTGGAGAATCCATAACTTTCCTCATGGAGGTTCCTCCATGAAATCCTAGCTTCCATGAATGAAAGCCTAAACCTACAACAAGAAAAAAACAATAAACATTACCAAATCTATAAAGTAAAGAAAAGCACAAGAATAAGGACTGAGGATAAGGTAAGGGAGAAGTCATTACCTTTGCCAGAGAGATTTCTCCATGAAACCTTAGCCTCCATGCATGAAACCCTAAACCTACGACAACAAAGTAGAGAGGAAGAGAAGAGAGAAAGAGAGGAAATAAGAAAAAAATAAGAGAATGAAGGGTTTTGTGAGGGATAATAAGAAATTTTTTAAAATAACAAAAATACCCTCATTGTCAATTCTGCTAGATCACTCAGTTAAAGTGTGGGTTTTGTTTGCAAGGTGACCCAAGTTCAATACCCTTAGGGTGACTTAGCTGGGAGGAGACACCTAAAAATCTAGTCATGTTAATGGTTGGTGAGGCCTAGGTGGGGGTGCAATCTCTAGGTGATTTTGACGGCTTAGATGCCCCTGGGTTGTGCTTTCTTAGCTAGTGGTTGAAATGCACTGGGCTTGAGTGACGAAAGTTTCTAACAAACAAACAAAAAACAAAACAAAAATACCATCACACTCATTAGGATTGAGACAAGTGGCTTATTTTTATCCCTTATTTTCTTTTAAGTTATATTTTAATTTTTTCCCCTCTTAAATTACCTTTTGAAAAGTCGTCCTCACTTTCATTTGCTTACTTGGGTAATTTGGCACTAAAAAGGGAGCAAAAATTGATTGAAAAAAGGAAGCAAAACCTTGCGCTTAAAAGGAAGCAAAACTTGGTGCTAATGAATTCGACGCTAAAATGGAAGCAAAATTCAGCGCAAAAAATGAAGGTAAATCTGCCACTAAATATGGCGATAATTAGCGTCAAATTTGGCACCAACCTGAAAAATTAGGCCTTAAAAGCACCAAAAAATGTGCCATCCCATGAAATAGCGTACACTTTGCTAAGATAATAAACAAAAATACATTGAAACTGTGACTAGAAGCAAAAAAGTGAGCTAAATTAGAAGCAAATGACAAGCTTTTGTTGTAGTGTTGCTTCGAGGGTCTTTAAGAGAAACATTGTGGTTGTTCTAACGATGATGCACCATGGAGTTGTGAAATAATTTGGTGTTGTTTTCACCCTCTTTGAGCCATTTTCCCCTTGATTTTTGTTTCCATAGAGTCTCTTCTTGCTTATTGTGTTCGTCTAGCCTAGTTTGAATAAGATATTCCACATTTGATGACTCTAGAGATCTGCTTTCAAGCATTATTTTCTGTTGAATATCTTCCATTTCTTACTCAAGCTTCCCCTTTTCCTTGAAAATGTTGTCGAACAATTCTTTATTATTATTATTTGAGATGACATTTAAGGTGCTTTAGTTTATGTTGGAATTTGAACATTAAAAAAACTTTGTGAATAATAGCTTCAATCCACTAGCGTTGAATATTGGATTTCAAATCCTCATGCTACAACCAAAACTTTTCAAATCTAAATGGGCGTCTATTGGGAATTCCTACCATGCTTATTTGAATACAATTTGACCAATTGTTGGTGTTAGCGGTTGGAAGGATGGAGGCAAATAGAATGATGACTAGCTATCCTTATGGACTCAAAATACAAGAAGCATTCTAGATGCGATGTTACTTGATGGTCACCACCTCTTTTGTTGTTCCATGTAAAAGTGTCATTGGGTGTTTCCCTGTCTATCAAACCCAACTGTTGGATGGTTTCTTTGAATAAATCACTGTCTAATTCCAATCATCTTAATCCGTCTTTTTTCTCTAGAAGGGATGTTATCATGTTGAAATCACCTCATATGATCCAATATTGATGTCCTACATATTCTCCAAACCAATGGAGAGTGTTAAGGAATTTGATTTTTTAAGAGTTTGTGGACTATAGAAATTTAGTTGCAAATAATAGGTGACATGTAGCCAATGAGGAACAATTTGCTCAGTTATATTACAAGTGTGATGAGGGAGACAAAATCCTATTATTTGAACTCTACTTGCATGATTAGGTGTTTCTTGGATACAATGGATGGGATCCAAATCCACTGGTGGGGGATGTGCAGCTTAGGAATTTTTCATCTTATATGAAGAATCAAGCTATATGGGGTAAGGCCACTTCTTTCTCTAAAAATGTAGAAAATGTGCAAGGATTGAAGATACGAGATGAGATGGTGCCCCGAGATGTGTACAAGCAAAGAAAATAGAAGATGAGGGGCATTGAATTTATGTCTACTTTTGCAGAAAGGTAGAAGGTTTCCATTGATTATTGTGAACAATGAATTATAAATAACAAGTTGGTAACTATCATGCACCATAGATTCAGGCAACACGCACTCATAGACAGTATGGAGAGGAGAGAACCTCTCTCCTTCTTTGCATTCTCCATGGACTTAAATAAATCCCATTGATATGTGATTTGTGTCAGGTCCTTAGGGACATGATGTTTGAGATTAAAGTTTCATTTCACCATTCTTTGGGCTACAATAGAAAGTGGAGAAGAATAGTATTGGACTAAAATTGTGGCACAATTTGGGTGTATAGCTCCATAGGATCCAATGCAATCATCTTATAACTAGAATAAGATGAAGATCCATTGCATGATCTACAAACAATTGAAGAGGAAGGTATAAATGTTCAATCTATTACAGAGTGTTCCTGGCTTCACAATAATTTTTACGAGACTATTATAACTCTACATTCCATTAACAATCCTAGGATATAGCCTAAACGAAAATCTATAAAAACTAATACGTAACAATTTGAAATATGTTACTCCATAAATGAAATCATATGACGTTGCACTAGAATACAGTTTCTAAGTCTTATGATAATTTACTTGCTTCCCAAAGTTGATACGGTATGTCTGCCTTGTCATATGTTTCACGTTGTGTGCTTTTCTTGTTTTACCATAAGAATGGATTTGTCATGATTTTAACATTTTAGCACTTCACTTGCAAAACCTATTTCTAAAGTTGGGCTACAAGGTAATAGGTCTTACTTAGCTTATGATAGCTAAAGCATTGTTAATTTTGTATTAATGCAGGTTTTTCTAAAAGAGCTCACGCCACTATACTATCTAAGTTCCAACCGTTAAGCTGAGCTTAACTCAAGTATCATCTAAAGTCCCTAAAGAAACATAAGGTCAAACCCTTATTCACTAAGTGTTTCCAAACAAACTAAGGGCCAAAGTAACACGCTCTATGGTGATAAAAAGAAAGTGACTAAAGGAAACAAAAATGATCGCTCTCAAACTATAGAGAGTGGGTATGAAAAATTTGAATCCACGTGGAGGTAGGTTAACGCGCCATGTGAAGGGTTCAAGGTACTTTCCAACTGGGTAGAAAGGTAAACCCTAAGCGAAAAAGCCAATGGGTTTTTAATTTATTCTGCGTACTTTTCTTTTTTTTTGTGTTGTAGGACTGGTGGTGAGAATCGAAGGCTCTTGGCTCTTCCTACGTTAAAACAAAGGATGCTTCTGACCTGTTGGCTCTTTCAACATTAAAACAAGGAAGCACTTCGATACCGAGGGTAATTTTATGTTTTCCTTTGCATTTTTTTATTTTTTCGGTTTTGAAATTTCATTTTATAAAGTCAAACCACAGTTTTTAACCTTTGTTTGTTGTTTACTGGCAGGAGGTTTCGTTGGTTGCCAAACGATGAAGCTTAGCATGCAGAGCTTGGGTTGTGGGTACTTGGGTGTTGAAAGAGGCTCTAGTAAGACCTAATACCTTGGAACCCTATGGTCCTTAACGATCTATGGTGTGAATTAAAGTTGGAACATAGTTCTTTTTAGTTCTGGTTTTGTTTTGGATATTCAAGGGTTTAATGAGCCTTCTCTGTTTTGTGGTAACCACTCTTGTGTTTTGGTAGAGATATGAGTTGTTTTAATCCCGCGGCTAATATAGGGTTTTAAAAAAAATCCTATTTTTCTATTTCATACCATGGAGTTTGCGTTGTATTACGTTTTCTTTGTAAATATGGAAAACTTCTTACTGTGAAATTTTAACAAGGTTGAAAGCAATATAAATAAGCGAGTTCACTTCTGTTTTGTGTAAAATTTCGAATCTCTCGGTTCTACTCTGTAATTGGTAAAATGTTTATTAGTATTTAAACTATTTATGGAACTGCTTTGTGTAAATGATATTATTTTTATTACAAAGTGGAAGAATTTTTTTACCTAGTTACGACTACTGCATTTATTTGAAAGGTGAAGCCATTTCGGTTTTTAAAAAGAACACCATGTTGGTTTTCAAAAGGGTTACGGCCTAAACTGGTTACAACATTTCTTTGTTGTTTGTATAATCAGTTATTCCATGATTTACTTGAACAACTTGACCTTACAATCCTCGAAACCTCGATCTGTTAAACATTTTTAGAGAGTAAAACATATAGAGTTTGTTCTTTTGTTTATATTGTAAAAACCCTATTAAAAATTATGCAGATTTTATTTGGTTATGTGGTTAGATCGAATCTACCACTGTGTTAGTTGTAAGTTTCAGTTATTTAATAAATTATTTGGTAAATTAGCCCTACAAGCTTCGAACTTTTGACTTGTTCTAATAGTTCTTATAAATGAATGTTTGTTTGTTTATACAGATTTATTGAATATTTTATTCCGCTAATATGGAGTCTTTACCCTAAGTAATTTTTATAAAAGAAGATAAGCCTTTCGACTGTAAGCACAATGACGCTGGTAAAAACCATAAGCCTTTCGATTGTATGTTATTGATACTAAATACTTCATATATATTTTATTTATACTACTTCTTTATTAAAAGAAAATGTTAACCCTAACTCATTTTGATAAATCACTAACCTGTATGAAGAATGATACTAAGTAAATATGAAAATATCAATCCTTTCGGATGTAAGAGATTGATACAGGTTAACTATAAATATTCAATGTAAATTTACTTGTATGGGTTTCGAACCCTCAACTAGAGGTCATAGTGTTTCGAATCTAGGTCTATTGTTTTAGTAGGTTTAAATTTTGTGTTTAAGGGATTTACTGTGTTTAACTAAGGAAAACTCGAATTGTAAAAGAAATTTTGAATTTGTTTTAAAAACAAAAAGATAGTCTATGCATTCTACTATTAAAAATTGTTTAAGCAGTACTATCCATTCTCCTATACTAAACTTGTAATTTAAAGGAAACAAAATTTCCTACTTATATTGAAAACAATAAATAATTTTGGAAACTTTCATCATTCATAAATCCTTGAGAAATAATAGATAATGAATCAAGATAATAAATCCATAACAATACAGAACCGGTTAACCTTCGAAGTGGACAAACATCCAAAGAAGACCGTTCCTCCCAACCGTCTCCTGAAAGCAGACAAAATTACTTACTTTAGGACCCCCGATCTTATTCACTGAACCACCATGACGAAGATACTGTGTAGAATCCTATTATGTCCTCTTTGTAACTTAGTAGTCACACTTGCAAGCAAAACTCTTAGCAATTCACTTTAGCTTTCCCCTCATCAAATTTCATCTTGTGTGCCTAAATTTTTAGTTTCCAACAATCCATAAGTTCTAATCTCTAGAATGTAGTGTTGGAATATATTAAACCCACTCACAACTTAGGATAAAATAATTAATCATTATTTGATTTATTATTCACCCACTAGCTTAATTAGTTGGCATCCACTTGCACCTTAAAGTCAATACATGCCATCTATATTCTAGGATTGATTTATTTCTAATTATAGGTTGATCTTGACCACCTTTTGACCATCCAGAATTACTATATAACACTTTACAACAGATTCTGCTTTATTCTGCTTTTTCTGCTTTTTCTATGGATAAGATAAAAGCTAGTCAACTAGAAAACTGGAAAATTTTGTTTCCAACCCATCCTCCATTAGTTTTTCTCCATTTTCTAGGATTAGAATGTTTTTTCCATCTCCTTGACAACTCACTCATGCTTTTTCCAACTCGTGAGGTCCTTGATAGATTTGGGAAGTGCTTTAACCACTTATGGGGGTTTGCTATATTTTGGTAAGTCAGCCTTTTTGAACTATATGAGTTGTTTCCATACAATTCAATTTTCCTATGAGGGATGTAATATTTATGTACACTATTATTCATCATTATTTAATGAAAGGATACACACCAATATTCATCTCTTCATTCATGTGTTTCAGTCTCTTTTCTTCTCTCTATTTTTCGTGTGTATGCTTGTGAGAATTCTTAGTAGCAAGATCTATTTCATGTTATTCTTCTTAGCATCATTTCTCATAGCATTGATATATTATTTCTACATGGTATTAGAGCTATAGGGAGCACAACCTTTCCATCTTCTACAGAGCAGCAAATTTGATCGAGTTCTACGGAGTTGAGGAGCGCTTCTAGTCTCCTATCCCTCTCTGAAGAAGAGCTTGTCTAGCTTACAAGATTTTCTCCTAGTTTGTTTTGCAGGTTGCAGAGAGTATCTACTAGAGCATATCAACAACTTCAATATGGATTCAAAAGTTCCTCTACTATCTCCTTTCAACTATGCTGATTGGAATCCAAAGATGAGTGCATACTTGAAGAGGCAATGTCTCTTTGATGTCTCGATTGGTGCATTGAGCGAACCTGAGTCTTATGAAGAGAAGATTGATTGGCTAAATAATTGTGATAGAGATTATGGAATTATGTGTTTGGTAATGTCTCCAAATATATATCATCTCATAGATTCTGTTGAGTTTCCATTTGAGCTTTGGAAAATTTTGGACAAAGCTTTTAGTTTGCAGGAAATAGAAGATGAAGCATGGAGCGAACCCAACATCTCCTCTTGTTCTCTCTCTCAATATTTCTTGGCCTCTAAATTCTCTGATGAAGTTGATCATGATGAAGAAGTTTCTCATACAGTTCATGTTGCTGCTACCCTCTTTGATTCGAATGCTTCCTCCTTCAAGCAAGAACTAGCAAATATTGAAGAGCCATATTTTTCTGTGTCTCTTGAAGGAGATTTTTCTTCTTGTGATGCTAATGATGAAAAAGAAGTATCATATGGAGCTGCTACTGATATTGATTATGATCCTATAACCAATTCATTGTTCTCTAAATCCCCTATCTTAGATTCTGAGATCTATGTGCCAGATCCTTCACACTTTGTGCATACCTCTGTCCTTGATGGTGCGCAACCCAGTGATTTCCAAGATGTTTGCTTAGCCAAATCAAGCCTTATTTGTGTCATACCACTTACCTTAATTGATCTCATGTGCTTCAACATATCCTCCTTTGTTCTTGGCATCAATAATCAGATCCTTCTTAAAGATTGTGAACATCTCATTCTTTCCTCCTTTCATACAGAGGATTCATTACTAGTGTATTCCCATGAGTCTATTGATATGCTTATATGTGATCCTTTGGATTCTGATTGAGAATCATATTTGTAGGTTGATACATATAATACCACCATCCATACCATCTACCATACCTCTGAATAATCCAAAGACTATACAAATCCCAAGCTCACTAGTTGATTCCTCATTGGTCTCTTATGCAATGATATTTATCTTACATAGTTTGAAGTCTTTCCTGTCTTTCGGTGGCTGGTTATCCATGTACTTAGTCATATTTGGACTGATATTAAACATGTTTGGATCTGTTCTAAACACTTATGGTTCAGATCTTATTCCCATCCATCATTTAGATTTTTACACCTATCAGTTTTCCCCAATGGCTCATAATTTTCCTAGTCTAGCCCTATATCCTCATGGGGCCATTCAACCCTTTGTCCTTGCTGTTCCATATTCTAATATTTCTTATATATCATAGTTTTATCAACCTCATATCATATCTGGAAAAGTGATACATCAGATTGGAAGATTGACATGTGATCCACATCACAATTTTGCAGCTATTCAGGGAATTGGGTGTGAAATAAATTGTCTTAATTTCTGTATTATTTGGAAAGGAGTATGCACAGATCTCTTTTCCATTTTAGATTATGTTTACAGATCAGAATTTGACGGTAGAAAGAAGCATTTAGATATTGCTCCTACTTCATCAGTTGATGAGATACAAGGAGTCTCTCCTCTTCCTTCTTGCAGGTTCTACATTCTAGCGCATGATCATGGAGTTCGTGATTTCTTTAGCAAGTCCTTCATCTAGAAGCAGTTCAGTCAGCTCATTAAAGTGAATATGAAGATATGTTGAAGACATATTTCAAATTTTGTTCCTTTTCCTTTCTTGAGGGAGGATTTTCCCCATGGGGTTTTGCCTCTTTCCTCACTTTTCTGGACATAATAATTGTTAAAGGGTGACCATAGGCTTGTTGTTGGGACCTATATGCATCTATATTTTTTGTCATACCATCATAAAGTTAGACTTATAGGGGGTGTTGGAATATATTAAACCCACTCACAACTTAGGATAAAATAATTAATCATTATTTGATTAATTATTCACCCACTAGCTTAATTAGTTGGCATCCACTTGCACCTTAAAGTCAATACATGCCATCTATATCCTAGGAATTATTTATTTATAATTCTGGGTTGATCTTGACCACCTTTTGACCATCCAAAATCAATATACAACACTGTATAGCATATTCTTCTTTATTCTGCATTTACTATTTTTTTTGCTTTTCTATGGATAAGATAAAAGCTAGTCAACTAGGAAACTGGCAGCTTTTATTTCCAACCCATCCTCCATTAGTTTTTCTCCATTATCTAGGATTAGCATGTTTTTCCATCTCCTTGACAACTCACTCATGCTTTTTCCAACTCGTGAGGTCCTTGATAGATTTGGGAAGTGCATTAGCCATCTATGGGGGTTTGCTATATTTTGGTAAGTCAGCCTTTTTGAGCTTTATGAGTTGTTTCCATACAATTCGATTTTCCTATGAGGTATGTACTATTTATGTACACTATTATTCATCATTATTCAATGAAAGGATACACACCAATATTCATCTCTTCATTCATGTGATTCAGTCTCTTTTTTTCTCTCTATTTTTCCTGTATATGCTTGTGAGAATTATTAGTAGCAAGATCTATTTCATGTGCTTCTTCTTAGCATCATTGCTCATATAATTGATCTATTATTTCTACATGTAGTGAGCCTCCTGCTCATTTGATGGGTATATATTTGATTTCCTAGGTCTTTGGGTCATTTTTGTAATTAAATGAGCCACCTGCTCAATTCCTCCTTTCTTGGGAACATGACCACAATTATAGGGAAGTTGCCTCCTGCAACACTAGAAAGTGAATGGTGTTGCTGCCGTTTGTCAGTTTTGTCTTCTACACCAGATCATTCCTCTTAGTGGGTCAGTGAACGCTCCTCAACAATCCCCTTTGGATAGCTGTCTCTTCTTTTAATTATTAAATAATAAAATATTTCAATTACAATCATCTTTGACCATCCTTGGTCAACAACATAAAATTTTACAATAAATTTTAAAGTAATGTCTTTTCACAAAATAAAATGTTATTAGTTCTATGTGGGTTACAATCTACCTAGATGATGTTTCAGATTCATAGCTCGAAGATGAGGACCAAGAGGAACGAGATCTTTATATTGAGAATGAATATCAAGCAGATCAAAATCCATATCCAACTCATGCTCCCAATCCAAAACCTAAATGGACTCAAAAACCCGTTGAAGGTGTTGGGAAAAATGATGGGGATCCATCTAATAGAAGGAGAACTGTATCTCAATTTCAGGATGACAACCTTGCACTTAGTCATATAGATCTACTTCTCGTAGAGAGGTGCTACATGATGTTGGGGTTTGATCCACAATCCTACAAAGAGGTTTTCCATGATCCAAAGTGGCGCGAAGCCATGGATGATGAATATGATTCGCTACAAAACAACAAGACATGGGATCTTGTCTCCTTACCTCCATGTAGTCCAGTGTAAATGGATCTACAAAACCAAACTAGCATCAGATGGATATACTACCAAGTACAAGACTCGATTAGTTGCAGAGGGGTATTTACAAGTTCATGGGTTGGACTACAATGAAACATTCACTCATGTTGCAATAATGGACTCCATAAGACTGGTTTTGGTTATTGCAGATTCGAAGAAGTGGGAGGTACATCACATGGATATGAAGAGTGGCATCCTCCATGGTGATTTGGAAGAAGAGATCTACATGAGACAACCTGAGGGGTACACTGAATATTCCTCCTTGGTATGCAGACTAAGGAAATCCTTGTATGGGCTCAAGCAAGCCCCAAGGGCATGATATGCCAAGATGAATGCCTTCTTACTGTCACAAAAGTTTGAAAGGTGCAAGTATGACTGCAATGTCTACATGTAGTAGAAAGGAGGTTTCTTACTATTGATTGTATGTGGATGACTTGCTCATTACCGGTGGTTTAGCTACTGGATTGAGGGAAATCAAGTCATCCTTGAGCAAGGCCTTCTCCACGACAATCTAGGGATGTTGAGGTAGTTTATTATCCTTGAAGTGAATAAAAAAGATCCGAGGATCATGATTACTTAGTCCAAATACGTAGGTGATTTGATCAAGAGGTTCGATATGACTAATTGACAAAAAATATCCTTCCCCTTCCTATCTAGAATCAGATTGGAAGAAGGTGGTTCTACACCCTTGGTTGATAGCACTTTCTACAGACAATTGATTGGTACCTTATTGCACCTTATTCATTCGAAACCAGACTTGTCATATGTTGTGATTGTTATTGCTAGGTTCATGTAGGAGCCACATGAGCTGCATTGTGAGGCAACAAAATGTATATTGCATTATGTGCAGGGTACTAGAGAGTTTGGGATTCACTATTCTGTTGGTGCTCAGCTATATATGGTTGGTTTTACTGATTCAGACTAGGATGGAGACAATAATGGCATAAAATATACTTCGGGGTCACGTGTTCATGTTGGGATATGGACCAATCAACTGCTCAAGCAAGAAATACGAAGCTATTGCTCTCTCTTTAGCTGAAGAAGATTATAGAGGGGTTGTGAATGCAACTATTGAGATAGTTTGGATACATGGAATTCTGATAGAGTTTGGCATTCGCACCTCTTCTTCACCAGTCATTTTCTTTGGTAATCAAAGTGCAATTAAAATATCCATTGATCCAATACAGAAGCAACAGATCAAACACATAGAAGTCCCTTTGTTCTACATCTAAGAACTAGTGCATAGTAAGACTATCATTCCGCAACTGCCCTACAGAGGAGCATGCTACATACATATTTACAAAATCTTCTATTGAGAAGAGATTTGTTTATATTGGGTATCTTCTTGGTGTGAAAGTTTGATTCAACTTTTAGTTCTTAGTCTACTGCTCATTTTGAGGGGGGGGGGGGGGGGGGGGGGTTCCCATGAGTTTTCCCCCATTTCCTCAATTTATTGAGCAGTTACTTTTTCATTTTAGATTGTATGGGTGACCTTTGGTCTCAGTTGCTAGGGCCCAGGTTGGCCAAGTTTGGATTAAGGGGGGAGGTCTTAGGATTATTGTAATCCTCTCTTGTCCACCATAGTCTATTATGTCAGTTTACTAGCTTAAGATGTCATTTCCATTTTCATTAGTGTATGGAGATATTATTTGGGGCCCATTGGCCACTTGATGTGCCCTCATGCATCAATCCAAGGATGATTTTAAGGGCGAATTTTAGCCCAATGGAGAATTTTAAGGGTTACCCAAAATAAAGTGGGTGAATTTTTATATTAAAATGTTTTTATTTTATTTAATAAATTCACCCATTGTTTATTTTGTATATAGCTTCCCCAAGGTAAATCGCATTCATCCTGATTTAGGGAAAAACTAGAAAATGAATATTAGCCCACGTAAAATATTGATTTTTGCCCACATTCACTCGAATTTTTTCAACTGGGAGGAGATATTTGCCCAAATTCGCCCGATTATTTCCGATTGGGAGGAGAAATGAAGATGGTTCACCAGATTTATGGATAATAGCTTGAAAAATTGGTATTTCGCCCAGGATTTATGGATAATACGATTAAAAATTTGGTATTTCGCCGGGATTTATGAATATTTTGGTAAACGGGTCTTACTTCGACCTTGATTGGGGTAAATTGGACATAGTTTGTCCTGGATTTGGATTTGTGGACAATTATTTGAGTAAAATGTGGAGATTTAATCAATTGGGAAGTTTTTTCACTGGATTTGGTCCATATTTGAGCAAAAAATGGATAAATTTAGTCAAGGGAGGAAGTTTTTTACCTATATAATGGTGCAAGAGTCAGGACTCGGGATCAACATCAAGCTTGATTTCTATTGCAAATTGGTCTTTACAGTGGCTGAGTGGATTCGTGGAAAGCAATTTCACAAAGTCTTCTATATGCAGGCTTTTTACAGGTTAGTTTCTTGAATCGTCTTCTATCTGTTTAACAAATGTGCAAAAAATGTGATTTTTTACAGGTTAGTTTATTGATATCGTCAACAGCTTGATGAGATTTTACTCATTGGATATTATTCTTTGGCACTCTGTTGGTTTTATTCTAGGTGTAAGTTATAGTATTCAACAGCCATGGAGCTCATTAGCAATTATTTTCCAGGCTCTGTAAAGATACCAGTATTTGCCAAGCTTTGTGAGACCAGTATTTCTTCCTTCCTATTGTCTACTAAAGATCGTTTGAAGATCAAAAGATAGTGTAATCATCTACTCTGATCAGCCCGCTAATGAGGAGTCCAAAGGCTATCATCTTCCACTACATGTCTTGGAATTCTAGAATAAATGAATGATTTATGGGCGAAAAAAAAGCTTCGTGTGAAGAAATTAAAGTTATAGCTTGGAAGGGATTCTCTTCAGATTAGATACAGGGAATATCAATGGTAAAAAATTATAAAGTGCATACACCTAACCAAAAACCAAAGTTAGGGTCTGATATTCATGTGGCTTATTATAGGAAACATAAAAACAGAATTACTTGCGAAAAGAGGTTGATGTTCTTAGAGAAAGGATCTAAAAAGACAATTGGAAGCCTGCAAAAACTTGAGAAAATAATCATAATTGTGTAGATATGAAGACATTTGCAAACGTGGAGAAGAATATATCAGGCTATAGGAATTCAGCAAACCATTATAACTAAATGTTTGTTTGGCTCAAATGGACTTGTATAATCTGCTCTTTTTTATTTTTTGTGTTTGTTTGTGCTAAATTTATCGTCTTGCAGATCTATCTTCCTTTATGTTTTCTCACAATATAGTTTTGGCTTAATAGCAAACAAGTACTACTCACCTCAGTTCATCAGGAGAGGACTCTTTTACTGAGAATCGGGGAGAACCCAATTGAATGGGAGAATTAACTTTCCATGATGTGGTCCATGGACTCTTTTGTTTTCAAGATTAATATATTGAATCTGTTGTTTGTTGTGTTTTCTTCTATTAACATTATATGTTTGCTAATATCATGCTTGGAGGGCAGTAATGATTATCCAAGCTAGCTATTGTTGGAATTATTGTGCCTATGTGCCTTCTAGCAGCTACTAAACATTGTTGAAACTGTACCTAGTGATGCTTAGTGGATTTATTATTGTAATTGCACCTAGGGTGCCTATTATATATCAATACCATTGCACCTTCTAGCACTTAGTGATAAATAAATATTACCTTTGCAACAACATTATTGTTGCAATACCCTGGTTTTGATCCCTGAAATACAATATGTTAAATCATGTGTTATTTGTAAATGATGAGGTTATGTGACAGGTGTCAAGATTTGCAGGTTGAGTTATAATGGTTCCATGTTGTAGAAATGTTAAATGCATTGTGTTATCTCCACAACCTGCACTCAAAGATATTCAAGTCCCTAAATGAAGCGCAACCCTAGGGCTACATAGGAATGTTGCCCACTATCACCACAGCGACTCTTTTACTCACTTTAGGTTGGCTCTCCTCTGGCACAAGGGGTGAAACCTAAGGAAAGATGTTTGTGATATACTTATATGGAAGGCATGGTAGATTGCCAAAATTAATGCGTATCCAATGGGTGATGAAGTCAGGATCAACAATCAAGGGGGTTTGAACTTATATGGAAAGAGGTGTGGTTAGGCTATTATAAACATGCTCTAGAGTCTAACCAACCACATGGATTTACTTCAATATATAGAAAATTAAAAGAAGGCCCTACTAAAGATGCTCCTCACAAGTACAAAATCAGCCAAGTAACAACATGCAGCCGTGGATAATCAAAGGAAAGCCACAAATGAAACCATAAAGGAAGTAGAACACAATAGGAAACCTTTATATAGACAAACAACCAACAATACATCATTCTATATTTAAATTTGACCATAAGATCAAGAGAGCCTAAACTTGCTACACTTAACCTTTGAACCCTAGTTAGGGCATCCCTCAAAATAGAGTGAACAGCCCTAACTAAGACTTCATAGTAGCAAATACACTTCAATGAATATAGTGATTACTAAAAAATAAAGGGAGGATTTCATCTCTATCCCAATGTTTCTTCTTGGAGTAAAAATTGTTAAATTTTTCTATCACATGGTAATGGTCCTAGGCTGATTTCTAACCTACCTATTTAAGAAAACATAAAACTGAAATCTCTATAAAAACTGCAATTTGATTTTTATTAGGAACTGAAACACATCAAGGTGAAGAAAGTAGCAGCATGCACATAGATCTGAAACTCAGATCACATCACTATTTACTAATCTTGAAATTAGGAACTACATTGAAAGTTTCAAAGTCTACTTCACCATTGTTTCCTCATTTGAAAAATGAATTAATAAACTTGTCCCCTGACACATGCACAACAGTGCCTCAAGGACCTTGTGCAAAAAAAATGATCATTGTAACTAGCATGGTGGTTCAGCTTAATGACTCCTTCAAAGCATGTAAATCAAAATCTAGAAGCCACTTAAAACGGATTCAAGTTCTATTCATAAGAGAGACATTTTGGTGATAGATTAACTATTCAACACCAGATGAGAGGAATTAATTGGATAAAATATTTTTCATAATAGGTTATCTTTGGAAACCAATATCAATAAGTAATATGGAAACTGAAATACCATTGAACACAACAATTTTTTATCATGTGTTATCCAAGCTTTAACCCCTGAATTATAAAATGTTAACTCATGGATTATTTAAATGATGTAGTTTATGTGACATAAGTCAAGCCATGTGTCAATTGGGTCTGGCTCAAGTGGTAGAGAAGTTGTCCTCCCCACTCAAGTTGAAATCCCACTTGTGACATGATCACACTTTACAAGCTGATTGTTGAATGAGACTATTTGTGAGCTAATTGTTGATTTGGGGCTGGAAAGATTTCAACAATTTCATTCTCACTTATGAGCTGGAGGGTGGGAGCATGGCAACTTGGAAAAAAAGACAGAAGTCATGTGGCCTGAGTTAAATGACTCCATGGGTGGTATGACTTGATAATTGTTCTTTGAAGGTACGACCTTTCATCCCCATGCTTCTTCACAAACATTTCCCATCAATCATTGACTCAATGATCTTTTACATGTTTCCCCATGCTTCTTGGGATGGGCACACACGTCTTATGCAAACTCTTGTCGAAAAATCATTATTCACCATTGCCATGGATAATACTTACTCCATTCGAATTGGGAACATTATCCTCCTTGTTCTTGAAGAAACCTTGTGTGGAGCCATGGTTGTTTATGCCTTGAAATGTCAATATTGTTTCGAGAAAATTATGACTTTTAAGAGCCTGTGAGGGCCAGGGACTTGCTGTGTGAATTCAAAGAGGAAAAGGGATGGTAAAGAATGTCCACGATAGCTTAAGAAAACACCACAAACCTGCAACCACATTAGTAGTGCTTGTGGACTATTTTGGTGAAGTGTTTCTCATATGGGTCATTCACAGTAGGAAACCACCAGTCTTTAACTCTTTCTGCCTACACTAGAAGGGAAGAGGATCCCTGAGGGGCTGTGGAGCAGGGAAAGGGATGATTTTCCTTGTGCTGTGAAGGAGAAGAAAGTGCCATCATGGACTGATGGCTGGATGAGGGACTGGAGTGCTCAATAGTGAGGATATTGATTATGTCATGGGATTAGTGGGTTAGGCTGAGTGAGATTATTGCTCGTCAGCAACCAGTTTGGTGGACTTCACTTGAAAACAAATAAGTATTCCATAATCAGCTTTGTGTGGAATGCTTGTGTTTACATATGTTTTGATAATGGATAATGGATAATGAATGAATTCCATAAATATGCATGTTATATCTGCTACTAATTGCTGTGCATATGGATTTGTTCATAAAGGAAGAATTTTCATATCAAGTGCCCCAATGGCCAAAGAAAGGCATCCCGATACATGACATTTCATTTAAGACATACAATTTGAAAACACTGAATGAGTAATTCATCTGGGAGAAAATATTTCATGATAGGATGGCATTGATAACTGCATCAAATGTTTTGGACATATTAATTATCAACTTCCATTGAACACAGAAGGAGACGGGCTTATTCCTTCTCGTTAAAATACAACAACAAGAGACGCAAGAAATACTTTGACAAAAGGAAGCCATTAAAATCAGTATCTATGCCAAATAACCTCTGCCTTCGATCCATGTCAAATTTCATAATTATTAGGAATTTCCTTCAGCAAGATAGACAAGGATGGTAAATTTGCTAGAGGAACAATGAGCTAAAAATTGGGCACAACCAAATGAGTATAACTTCTTTTGCAATAGATCTCACAACAGAAATAGATTAAATATTCAAAAAAACATACATAATCCCTCCTGATGACAAATGGACAAACATTAGAGTTTCTAGGAACACCATAGTGCCCTGAGATTCATTTTTGTTTACCCTTTCTTTGGTCTATAACCTTGGAACTCATGGAAAAGGTAACAGACGCATACTTGTATTCCAACACTTTTGATAATCATGAATCATGATGCATGTGTTGCTTTGCAAATAACAGTTGTAAACAATGCTATATATAACATGCCCTATAATGGATTGTGTTCCATTTGTATACGACTACGCTGCTTATAAGAAATAAGCATTATTTGGCATAGGGTAGGAATTAGAAAGTCAGATAATGTATACATGTAATGTATACATTCCATGTAATGTACCTACATAATAACAAAAGGCCCAATGGACTTGATGCACATAATCGATTAATTTGTCCTACCTTCCACATAATGCACCTACATCATAACAAAAGGCCCAACGGACTATACCATATTACAAAAGGACCCCAATTGTCAAATTGAGAGGGTGCCTGCAAAATATTGAAACTTTAAGTTCTAACCAAGTTGTCTTGCATTGTAGGACTAATGGTAAGAAGATAAAAGATAAGTAAAATGCCAATAAAATCAGTTAGTGGTAATAAAATCAGCTCAGACCTAAGTTTAACACAATTGAAAGTCTGAAACATAACACAAAGCATAAAGAGAGAGTACAACTATCAGTGTGCAATGTGTACATACTTAATTAACTACTGGAGTCTAATGCTCAAGTCATGCACTGTGTGTATAGTGGATGGTCAGGCATCTTTAGGGAAAGTTGTATCACCAAATCCCAAGCTTCCCAATATAGAACCTTATAAAAGGTTAGTGTCGTCAAACATGCCTTCATCGCAACTTTTTTTTCCACGCTTTTTGCAAGATGGACTTAAAAGACAATCTTTAACTTGGGGACTCATGCAACATAGAGATTCTCTCTAGGGACACCCCTGGCTAGGACACACAGAGCCAATTGGTGACATGTGTTTGGTCGAGTTCATTTTGAAAATTGATGGCATGCATTCAGTCCTAAGTATTGCTACTATTGCTAATGAAAGTTGTATGTCAATGAAACAAATAAGAGTATCACAGAAAATGGTTTTACTTGAAACACTTTGTTCATGTGGGTTTTGGGGTCTTGAAATATCCTTTTGGTGTGTAGTGATTTTGACCTTGAGATTGGATTCTCAACGCTCCAAATCAACTCCATGCTTCTTAGTCATCTGCATCCTCAACATGCCTTGAGAGGTGTGCACTAGCTAGTTATAATGATCTGGACACATACACAACAGTGCCTCAACTGGAGATTATTTGTGCCATAACTACTAAGTTGCATACACTTTACTAAATTGAGCTAGGCTGCATGCACCTTACTTAACTGATGCATGCAAAACTTAAATTAGAAACATAATGCATGCAAACTTGATGAAACTGAAATATGGGGACTCAGGCAGAGAATGCTTCGCGATGAACTGTTGGCCTGGACACTAATTCCTAGAGTGCCTGGACTTGATGTGATCACTCAACCTTGTTGCTAGACCATAGCTTTATGATATTTTCCTCATTGGATATTATTCTTTGGCACTCTGTTGGTTTTATTCTGGGTGTAAGTTATAGTATTCAACAACCATGGAGCTCATTAGCAATTATTTTCCAAGCTCTGTAAATGGAAAATAGGGGGGCGGCAATTATTTCTACTTGGAGTACAACTCTATAAATGGAAAACACAGTAATGAAGCTTCTATGGGCATGTATTTTCAAATTTAAGTTTAAACTTAGAAAATCGCTTTGATGATGGTAAATTGTTGTTCTTGTGGGCATTACTTTTGGAGTTTAATTTCTCTTTGCAAATTGATTTGGGGATGAGTTTAAGTGACCATTTATTGAGTCACTAAAGTTGGCTTCTATTTGTTTGCAAATGCATTTACTGTGTCTGCTGTTGAGATTTTCCCTGAAAGTACCTTTTGGACCTTCTCTGTAGAAGAATGATCATCATTCGTTTGTGATGGTTGAAAAAGTTCCACTATTCAAGAGTTGATGCTTTTGGAGTTGGTTGTTGCAACCTATTCAAAGATTTGTTCATCAAAAGGGAACCCCCCCACAGAGTTTTCTCAGATTTTTCCTACTGATTATGTACGGATGCCACTTTTTCATTTTCAGAACTTATAAATTAAAAGAGAGCATCATTTTTCTGAACAAAATGGTGCCCATATTTTATAGGGTCCTATTCTTCCTCTTCCCTTCTTACTTGCTCTGCAGCAGAAGGAAATGCATTTAGGGTCTATTGGTGAGTCTCCAACATCGGAATGTGAAAAAATAAAGGATCAGTGTTGATTCATGTTGAATACACTTGAGAATCTTAAGAAAGCTGATTTGATTCCTCAAGTTGATGGCTCTACCATTGTCTCTCTTGCCGACGATAGAGATATCTAGTCTTGCAAGCAATATTTGAAGGAAGACAAGTATTTGCTTCTCCATGAGGTTGGGTGAAAAATGATTGTTAATAGATTTATAAATGCTGAAGAGGTTGGGTGCAAAATGATTGTTGAAAGAAAAATGCATGATAAGTTTGTTGGCGGTGCATGATGCAATTTCCAATCTGAAAATGAAGTAACAAGGCTAGTGATGTCTGAGTTAGATCATAGCATCTGCTACACAGATATGGGAGCACACCTCCTTTAAAATCCCATCATGAGGACTGCAACATTGCTTCCTTACAGAATGAGAAACACACCTCGTTTTGATATCTACTATTTGTGAACCTCCTCAGTAATGACTGTGTGCATGAAAATATGGTTTGTAGTATGGTACTCCAAGTAGAAATTTGCATGTCCTTTGGCCCTTAGTCACCTTCTTTCAAGTTTGGTAATCTTCATATATAAACTGGTTACATATCCTTATATCAAGGGTAAATTATAACTACTTCTTATTCTCAGGAAACATTCTAGGTGGAAAAGAGTCATGGATAATGTTTTATGTAATCTTCATTACCATGTTGGTAAAATCAGTATAATCGGTGTTGTTAGGTATTCTTAGATTTCGATTACTCCAATTATGTATTGGAACTGGGATACCATTTTCATGTGTCATTTTCAACTTCAAACACTTGTAGTGCTCAAAGTTCCGATATAAAAACATGTGAAAAATATAAGAGGTATATCTAAACATCCTAGTGAATGTAAACTCTTCTATTTGTTCATGGATTATTTGGATTAAGAAATTATAGAGATCAGGAAGCTAGTGAAGGTGATCTTAAGAGGGTAATTTTATCACACTAATGTTGCTTGCAGATATACCTACAGGATACTGTGACTATCAAGTAATTTTTTTTATTGTTTTGAAATTTGGTGTATAATATCATGCCAATCCCTAAGAAATCAGAGACTTGGATCTAGTTATCTCATGGTTTAAGTTTCTGGAAAATGTATAATAGTCAACTTATCTAAGTATCCAACAATTAGAAATCCCAAGTCCATCATTTCAAATTATCCAAGATTCACAAGCAGGACACAAAAATGTCTACCCATCAGTCCATTTCTTCTTGCTCTACCTATGGAAGTAAGTATCATGGTTATACTTTGCCTCACTTCATGGGACCTGTCTAATTCAAAGAGGCCTGTAACAAGGGTATCCATATCATCACAATAATGAAAGGGGTTGAGTGTGTGGTTTCAACATGTATTATTATAGGATTCGTGTTTTTTCTATGATCCACTCACCCAATACTTCAACCAATATCATATAGCCACACAGACGAGAAGCGTACATTCTATAGATTACAGCAACATACCCTGTAGATTCCCAAATCAGGTGCACAACAAGTGGTTAACTCTTAAGATTATTTCAATGCATCCACATTCACAGTTTTGTGAAAGTCAAATCAAAATCATAAGTGTTGTAGTTGATAGGTTCAAATTCAAGGCACAAGATTAAAGGAAAAATTACAGAGTATGTCAACAAAATTTGTTGAACTCTAGTTCACCATTTTGTAGGTTGTTCACATTTCTAATCATAACATAATGTGAAGACGATTAGCAAGGCCAAAAATAATAATGCATAATAAGTTTTCCAGATATAATCCATTACAAATACCATCTGGTCAAATTTCTATTACAGCTAGAAAGAAAAGTACATCAATGTATGTTCAATTTTTTGTGCATAACCTTTCTACTCATTTGCCTTGAACATAATCCACACATTCCAGAGATCATAAATTAAAATTATTCCTCATACAGAATAGTTTTTAGAATAAGAAAAAGGGAAATAAACTTATTTTCTTTTTGTTTAATAAAAAAATGTTCCAATGCAGTTGACTATGGAGAGTTTGATTTCCTCCCAAGTTTAGGTTGTTCTGCTATAGAATTCCACCTCCGTACTGGGCTATGAGGCTTCCCATGAGGAAAAAGTGTCAAATTTTCAAGCTACTAAAGCTCCCAAAACATCAACTAAGAGGTTATCATTGGATGTTATTCTATCTTTCAACTATCACAATTCTTGGCACTCTTTATCTTGCTCTAAGGTATGGGTTATGTTTCTATTGTATTTAGGATGAGCTTTTGTGTTCTTGAGCTCTATTTTTCTGTATTTAGGATGGGCTTTTGTGTTCTTGAGCTCTATTTAGGATAATTTTCCCATAGGTTGGAGTGACTTGGAACCCTTCTACATATTTAGGGGCATTTAGAAATTCCATGGCACCCTCTCTTTGCACACATGTTGAGGCTAATTTATACTGGAAGGAGGAAGACTAACGTTAATTCTATTGCTAAGACACGACTTTTCTATTGCTAATCTAGAAATATAACTCCGTACATGTACTTTTGTAATAGCATGTACTGTTTTAAATTTCTCTCCAACCTAACTTGGAATCAAACACTTCTTCAATAATTGTTCTCATTTTTCCTGTAATACTCTAGAAAGGTATTTTTGTAATAGCATGTATTGTTTTAAATTCCTCTCCAACCTAACTTGGAATCAAACACTTTGTCAATAAGGATCCTCATTTTTCATGTAATGTTTTTATTGCGCCCAAAAAACCCTAACTCCAAAAGCATGAAACAATTTGACACTCACATACTTTTCATGCAAAACCTAATTCAAAATTACAACTAAAAGATGGGGCATTAGGAGCATCAGGTTATTAAAATAAGGGAATTAGACAAGTAGACCTGGTGATCTATCATTAATCTTTTTTCTTGCTATGCTTTTCTACTATATCGATTTGGAACTATAATATTTACTAGTTTTTCTATGTTTTCAGGATTGATAAAGGGTTGTGCCTACAATTATTTTGATGGTTATTATAATCTCGCAGCTAAATGAATATGCCAATTTTCCAACCTCTGGTTCTAACCTTAGATAAGGCAAACAAGAAAATTTCAGGACAAAATAGACAGTGCAGTTTAACTGGACCAAAGAATTCTTTATAAATGGCTTTACAAGTATTGTCCTGCTAAGATTAGGCTCGAAGGCTCAAACATATCGGGGTGGTGGCGCAATAGGTTAGCGCGTAGGTCTCGTAGCTGTTTGAGGAATCCTGAGGTCGAGAGTTCAAGCCTCTCTCACCCCAATCGTTTTGGCATTAATACAGTTCGAGAAATTTCAGACTTTTTACGGTCTTCTGCCGCTTTAAACTTTCCTCTTCCTCTACCATTTGTTTTTAGGTTCATGTGTAGATTTCTTCACTAGGATTATGTATTGACTTCTTCAAAAGGAATCAGATTCTTTTGTTCTACGTAGATGGTGGAATGGCTTGAAGGCATCTTTCCAGTTAACTAGATGTTTATAACACCAAAAATGTTTAGAAGTATCATTGCATTTAGAAAAATATCTACGCCTATTGAACGGTGTGTGATATGTACGGAATTCTGATGCATGAATTAGTCCACTCCCTTATTCTTTCAAATCAACACTTTTGATGTAAGTACCGTGACCCCCTTTTGAACAAACTAGGTATAGCAATGCATAAAGAAACCATGGATAGCAATGAATTAGTCCAATGCATCAAAATTCATGCTAATTCTGATGCATGAATTAGTCCACTCCCTTATTCTTTCAAATCAACACTTTTGATGTAAGTACCGTGACCACCTTTTGAAAAAACTAGGGATAGCAATGCATAAAGAAACCATGGTAGTTTTTCTCCGAGTAACACCAAAAATGTTTAGAAGTATCATTGCATTTAGAAAAATCTCTACGCCTGTTGAACGGTGTGTGATATGTACGGAATTCTGATGCATGAATTACTCCACTCCCTTATTCTTTCAAATCGACACTTTTGATGTAAGTACCGTGACCCCCTTTTGAACAAACTAGGGTAGCAATGCATAAAGAAACCATGGTAGTTTTTCTCGGAGTTTTGTTGTAGATGGACAGTTTAGAATCATATCTGAATGTAAACAGCTCTTTGTGTAGTCTGACTTATTCCACAGAAGCCATATTCAGATACACAGCGATGTGGCTTATCGTCATCGGGGTGGCTGCAGGACATTACAAACTAGGAATATCAATGCCTGGTCACTGATTAGTACCATACAAGACTGGCATCCAGTCAACATGCAATTGGACTTGCAATGTAGCTGGTGTTAACGCAGCCTTTATATCTCAAGAGTTTGACTCACATTGTCTGGTACAGTACAATAAATTTATTTAATTTGATTCTAAGCTATGATTGTAGATGTCTACAACAAAGCAAATTAAGTGAAGGTCCAACGCTAAGGTGTTCAAAATTGAACCCTTCACAGCCCTTCCCAGAAGTGTAAAGTTAAAATTGGTCTTAAAAAAAATTAAAATTTGAATTTTATCCTTTCAATAAAGAAGGGTATAATTTATATCAACATTTTAAAAGAAGAGCTACATTTGAAATTATCCATTCATATAAATTTCTCAAGATGTTGAAATTCCTATGCTACAAAGTTCAACTCATCATTCAAAATATTGTAAATTTGATAAATTATAACCACTTACTCACTCATGTCATGCACTCGGTGCTTAGTTGTTGAAGATGGCCAGTAATCATTAATGACTACGAGGCACTAGCCATTGAGATGTGACGCTGACTCCGGAGTCACTTGGGGCTGTAATCTAAAGTGTGACAATGTGTCAGCAACTACTAGTCTACTACTAGCTCGGAAACGAGCTCAAAAATTTGTGCCTACTACCTATGTGAACCTGGCTACTAATGTCCACTTTTTTTCGTCAAAATGAAATTCAAAAGGTCGGTTCGAAAAGTCCTCCTCTACAAGACTTCATTTCTTGCATGAATATCATGGACTCACGACAACTATAAAGAACACTCGATGTCATGCAAATACAAATAATGGCATGTAGCTATGATCACAAACTGTGCAGAAATAGATTTATGCATTGCTATAGAGAGGTGTCATTGGGCACACGATATGGAGAAACAATGGTTATTAATAAAATTAAAAAAACAATTGTTGGCTCAAGAATAGTCTTTAGTTTATGAGTGGCATAATCGTGATGTTATCTCCCTGTGTCCTTCCAAAGATTTGAGGTTTCTCACGACATTTGTCCTCATCGCTACCAAAATACATATAAAAATTACTTGTCTTTACATCTTCTTCTCTTTAAATCCTCATCTCATAGTCATAACTAAGGATTATTATGTCTGCACATCCTCACCTTATAATACTAGTTGGGTCAAGGGGTAAAGACAACCATAAAATATTAAATTGTAAAGATGCAAAGAGTAAGAGAGAACTATAAGTAAGCCTTATATTAAATTTACCTTATAAGTCTTTAATTAACACTATCAACTGAGATTTGACAAGTTGGATTGTTCTGATCTTCTTATCACTCTTTAACAATGTGATTGCAAGGCATTCATTAAAGGTGAAGTCCATAATTTTAGGTCTTCTTCCTCATTATCATGCCTTTTGGTAAGACAATAAAGAGGGTAGTGGCAAGCATCAGCATGGAAAATGGTCTCTACATAGAGGTTATACACATTAATTGTTTTAATTAAATAATTTAAATTCCTACCCGTGACTATGGATTCAGTGAATAGTGGACTGGTACAAAACACAACAAATTTCAGAGCCACAAGCACTTAACCACTCACACCTATAACTTTCTGAAATCTAGCCATTAATAAAATTATTTTGGTATTCTGTTAAAAGGCGTATTGTTAGGCTCATACATGCAATGAGTTGCAAGGATTCAATTGACTTAGGCCCCTCCATCACATATATGCATGCTTTCACAACAAGCGCTGAAAGAACAATATTTATTTTTGCATTTTTTTTGTGTGAAAAGATTTGGTTAATTTATACTTATCAATTAAAGTACAATTATTTATATTGCCCTTCATCTCTGAAGGGCTGAAAAACTTTACAATAGCTAACATTACAAAAGACTACTACCCACAGATAAACAAAACCACAAACTTGGAATGTATCATAACATTCTGAAAAACTTTACAGTAGCTAACATTACAGAGGACTACTACCCACAGATAAACAAAACCAGAGTGCCTAAGCATAATCAACAATTGAGATGTCTTTCATTTGAGGAAACAAAAATATGATTGGCAAAATACCTACCATACATATGTTGCTCCATCTGAAGTAGAGTCTTGATCGTCACATCTCCTGAAATGTCCAACTTAAGGTGGAGAGAGTCAATGTCCTCCCTCATGGCCTTTATGACTAGTAGAATACTAGCACTCAGGAGGTTCCTCTATATTAATGGCCGATTAAGTAAGGTTTTTAAGGTTTTTATGGTCCAATAAGGATTCTTTTTTGGAGTATGGGTACAACTCCATGATATAACTGCAGCACCTTTGGGAATATAAAAATGTGTAATAATGTCCACTCTTGATTATAGGGCCTTGTGCTTGGTTTCACATGTTCATCAACATCTACAAGTATTGGTGTAATGGAAAACCTTACATATATCTTCAATCTCCGCTGCCAAAAGACTCATGCAACACCTCCCTGCACATGGTGGGTTGACATGTTAACACTGGCATAAAAATAATGAAATCCATATTGGCAATGGAGTTGCAATCGCTTTTTAATTGGCCTTCCATGGTATCTTCCCATTAAGTCAAGATAAAGTTTTCTATGTTGAGGTCCTTCTTTTTCAAGTCAATCAACAAGTGATCTTCGGACATGTGATATTTTGGTACCAACATTTGCATGACTGCCCATTCAAATTCTCCCATTTATATAGACTGGATGAGGCTTCCATTTTGTTCCTATGTGACTAAGATAGGAATGTGTTGTGTGACGTTGTTTATGGCCATCGATCAATTAGGTATGGGCTCAGTAAGGGGAAAGAGACCAGCTCGTTTTCTATGTGTTCATGCACAATGAGTTTGTTGTAGCACTACAACAAAACATGATAAAAGCGCAGGATTTTGCGTCGAGTTGTAGTGTATTTTTTTCCCAATTTTGGCCTCACTAGTGGACACTAAATCCAACGATACATGAAATTTTCAAACTTCGCCGACTTTAGCACCAAGTTCAATGGGAGTTTAGTGTCGGATTTTGCTTTTTTAAGCACCGGATTCATTAAGGTTTTGCTTAGTGCAAGTTTTGCTTCTTTTTAGGGTTGGGTTTTGCTTCCCTTTTAGTGCTGGTTTTGCTCTTGTTTTGGTGCAAGGTTTGCTCCTTTTTAGTATAACAAGTTTTGTTTTGTTAACACCTAGTTTTTCTCCATTTTTAGGGTTGGGTTTTGTTCTTCTTTTCCGCCTTAAAATAACACTTTCGTAAATTAAAATTTATGTAAATAAAAATTAAAAAAATTAAAAAATAAAAATTTGAAATGAGAAATGGTAAGGTAATGCTAGGATTTGGATCCAAAAATTTTGCGTTTAAATTGTAAATCTAAACTAAAATAGATTAACCTAGTGCAAATTAAAATTTACAAAAACTTATGGGAAATGGTAAAAAAATGAAAACAAAAATGACTCTACTTGAGATACATTCCGACAAAAATATGCCATTAAAAGTGAAATTTTGAGTGGCTAAAACTAGCCTAACCTATGCATCCAGAGAGGTGAATAATGCATATTTGAGATAAATACTCACATGTAATATTAAGGTAAAAGTAAGTGATCATAGATAGATTGGTACCGGGATTTGAACCTAGATCTCCTTACAAGAATGCAAGGGCCTTCCTTAGGCCACATCTATGAATTTGTTTTGCACATTAAACAAACCCTCAATAATTTGTTTTCTTGTTCTTTATGTATTAAATCTGCAACAACAAAATAACAATAAAAATCAATAAGTCAATAAAGGAAAAACAAAGTAAAAGATAAATGAATGAGGAAAAGGGAGTGGAGAATCCATAACTTTCCTCATGGAGGTTCCTCCATGAAATCCTAGCTTCCATGAATGAAACCCTAAACCTACAACAAGAAAAAAACAATAAACATTACCAAATCTATAAAGTAAAGAAAAGCACAAGAAGGAGGACTGAGGATAAGGTAAGGGAGAAGTCATTACCTTTGCCAGAGAGGTTTCTCCATGAAACCTTAGCCTCCATGCATGAAACCCTAAACCTACGACAACAAAGTAGAGAGGAAGAGAAGAGAGAAAGAGAGGAAATAAGAAAAAAATAAGAGAATGAGGGGTTTTGTGAGGGATAATAAGAAATTTTTAAAATAACAAAAATACCCTCATTGTCAATTTCGCTAGATCACTCAGTTAAAGTGTGGGTTTTGTTTGCAAGGTGACCCAAGTTCAATACCCTTAGGGTGACTTAGCTGGGAGGAGACATCTAAAAATCTAGTCATGTTAATGGTTGGTGAGGCCCAGGTGGGGGTGCAATCTCTAGGTGATTTTGACAGCTTAATTGCCCCTGGGTTATGCTTTCTTAGCTAGTGGTTGAAATGCACTGGGCTTGAGTGACGAAAGTTTCTAACAAACAAACAAAAATACCGTCACACTCATTAGGATTGAGACAAGTGGCTTATTTTTATCCCTTAATTTCTTTTAAGTTATATTTTAATTTTTTTCCCTCTTACATTACCTTTTGAAAAGTCGTCCTCACTTTCATTTGCTTACTTGGGTAATTTGGCACTAAAAAGGGAGCAAAAGTTGATGCAAAAAAGGAAGCAAAACCTTGCGCTAAAAAGGAAGTAAAACTTGGTGCTAATGAATTCGACGCTAAAATGGAAGCAAAATTCAGCGCAAAAAATGAAAGTAAATCTGCCACTAAATATGGCAATAATTAGCGTCAAATTTCGCGCCAATCTGAAAAATTAGGCCTTAAAAGCACCAAAAAATGTGCCATCCCATGAAATAGCATAGACTTGCCAAGATAATAAATAAAAATACATTGAAACTATGACTAGAAGCAAAAAGGTGAGCTAAATTAGAAGCAAATGACAAGCTTTTGTTGTAGTGTTGCTTCGAGGGTCTTTAAGAGAAACATTGTGGTTGTTCTAACAATGATGCACCATGGAGTTGTGAAATAATTTGGTGTTGTTTTCACCCTCTTTGAGCCATTTTCCCCTTGATTTTTGTTTCCATAGAGTCTCTTCTTTCTTATTGTGTTCGTCTAGCCTAGTTTGAATAAGATATTCTACATTTGATAACTCTAGAGATCTGCCTTCAAGCATTATTTTATGTTGAATATCTTCCATTTCTTACTCAAGCCTCCTCTTTTCCTTGAAAATGTTGTCGAACAATTCTTTGTTATTATTATTTGAGATGACATTTAAGGTGCTTTAGTTTATGTTGGAATTTGAACATTAAAAAAACTTTGTGAATAATAGCTTCAATCCACTAGCATTGAATATTGGATTTCAAATTCTCATGCTACACCCAAAACTTTTCAAATCTAAATGGGCATCTATTGGGAATTCCTACCATGCTTATTTGAATACAATTTGACCAATGGTTGGTGTTAGCGATTGGAAGGATGGAGGAAAATAGAATGATCACTAGCTATCCTTATGGACTCAAAATACAAGAAGCATTCTAAATGCGATGTTACTTGATGCTCGCCACCTCTTTTGTCGTTCCATGTAAAAGTGTCTTTGGGTGTTTCCATGTCTATCAAACCCAACTGTTGGATGGTTTCTTTGAATAAATCACTGTCTGATTCCAATCGTCTTAATCTATCTTTTTTCTCTAGAAGGGATGTTATCATGTTGAAATTACCTCATATGATCCAATATTGATGTCCTACATATTCTCCAAACCAATGGAGAGTGTTAAGGAATTTGATTTTTTAAGAGTTTGTGGAGCATAGAAATTTAGTTGCAAATAAAAGGTGACATGTAGCCAATGAGGAACAATTTGCTCAGTTATATTACAAGTGTGATGAGGGAGATAAAATCCTATTATGTGAACTCTACTTGCATGATTAGGTGTTTCTTGGATACAATGGATGGGATCCAAATCCAATGGTGGGGGATGTGCAGCTCAGGAATTTTTCATCTTATATGAAGAATCAAGCTATATGGGGTAAGGCCACTTCTTTCTCTAAAAATGTCGAAAATGTGCAAGGATTGAAGATACGAGATGAGATGGTGCCCTGAGATGTGTACGAGCAAAGCAAATAGAAGATGAGGGGCATTGAATTTATGTCTACTTTTGCAGGAAGGCAGAAGGTTTCCATTGATTATTGTGAACAATGAATTATAAATAACAATTTGGTAACTATCATGCACCATAGATTCAGGAAACACACACTCATAGACAATATGGAGAGGAGAGAACCTCTCTATTTCTTTGCATTCTCCATGGCCTTAAATAAATCCCATTGATATGTGATTTGTGGCAAGTCCTTAGGGACATGATGCTTGAGATTAAAGTTTCATTTCCCCATTCTTTGGGCTACAACAGAAAGTGGAGAAGAAGAGTATTGGACTAAAATTGTGGCACAATTTGGGTGTATAGCTCCATAGGATCCAATGCAATCATCTTATAACTAGAATAAGATGAAGATCCATTGCATGATCTACAAACAACTAAAGAGGAAGGTATAAATGCTCAATCTATTACAGAGTGTTCCTGGATTCACAATAACTTTTAGGAGACTATTATAACTCTACATTCCATTAACAATCCTAGGATTTAGCCTAAACAAAAAATATATAAAAACTGATACGTAACAATTTGAAATATGTTACTCCATAAATGAAATCATATGACGTTGCACTAGAATACAGTTTTTAAGTCTTATGATAATTTACTTGCTTCCCAAAGTTGATATGGTATGTCTGCCATGTCGTATGTTTCACTTTGTGTGCTTTTCTTGTTTTACCATAAGAATGGATTCGTCATGATTTTAACATTTTAGCACTCTGCTTACAAAACTTATTTCGAAAGTTGGTCTACAAGGTGATAGGTCTTACTTAGCTTATGATAGCTAAAGCATTGTTAATTTTGTATTAATGCAGGTTTTTCTAAAAGAGCTCACGCCACTATACTATCTAAGTTACAACCGTTAAGCTGAGCTTGACTCAAGTGTCATCTAAAGTCCCTAAAGAAACATAAGGTCAAACCCTTATTCACTAAGTGTTTCCAAACAAACTAAGGGCCAAAGTAACACGCTCTATGGTGATAAAAAGAAAGTGACTAAAGGAAACAAAAATGATCGCTCTCAAACTATAGAGAGTGGGTATGAAAAATATGCCATCCACATGGAGGTAGGTTAACGCGCCATGTGAAGGGTTCAAGGTACTTTCCAACTGGGTAGAAATGTAAACCCTAAGCGAAAAATCCAAAGGGTTTTTAGTTTCTTCTGTGTAGTTTTCTTTTTGTCTGCGTTGTAGGACTGGTGATGAGAGTCGAAGGCTCTCGGCTCTTCCTGCGTTAAAACAAAGGATGCTTCTGACTTGTCGGTTCTTTCAGCATTAAAACAAGGAGGCACTTCGATACTCAGGGTAAGTTTCTGTTTTCCTTTGCATTGTTTTATTTTTTGGTTTTGAAATTTCATTTTATAAAGTCAAACTACAGTTCTTAACCTTCGTTTGTTGTTTACTGGCAGGAGGTTTCGCTGGTTGCCAAACGATGAAGCTTAGCGCGCAAAGCTTGGGTCATGGGTACTTGGCATCAAAAGAGGCTCTAGTAAGACCTAATACCTTGGAACCCTACGGTCCTTGACGATCTATGGTGTGAATGAAAGCTAGAACATAGTTCTTTTTAGTTCTGGTTTCGTTTTAGATATTCAAGGGTTTAATGAGCCTTCTCTGTTTTGTGGTAACCACTGTTGTGTTTTGGCAGAGATATGAGTTGTTTTAATCCTGCAGCTAAGATAGGGTTTAAAAAAAAAACCCATTTTTCTATTTCATACCGTGGAGTCTGTGTTGTATTACGTTTTCTTCGTAAATATGGATAACTTCTTACTGTTAAATTTTAACAAGGTTGAATGTAATATAAATAGGCGAGTTCACTTCTGTTTTGTGTAAAATTTCGAAGCTCTCGGTTCTACTCCGTAATTGGTAAAATGTTTATTAGTATTTAAATTATTTATGGAACTACTTTGTGTAAATGATATTATGTTTATTACAAAGTGGAAGATTTTTTTTACCTAGTTACGACTACTGCATTTATTTGAAAGGTGAAGCCATTTTGGTTTTTAAAAACAACAACATGTTGGTTTTCAAAAGGGTTACGGCCTAAACTAGTTAACATTTCTTTGTTGTTTGTATAATCAGTTATTCCATGATTTACTTGGACAACTTGACCTTATAGTCCTCGAAATCTCGATCTGTTAAACATTTTTAGAGAGTAAAATATATAGAGTTTGTTCTTTTGTTTATATTGTAAAAACCCTATTAAAAATTATGCAGAGTTTATTTGGTTATGTGGTTAGATCAATTCTACCTCTGTGTTAGTTGTAAGTTTCAGTTATTTAATAAATTATTTGGTAAATTAGCCCTACAGGATTCGAACTTTTTTACTTGTTTTAATAGTTCTTAGTAAATGAATGTTTGTTTGTTTATACAGATTTATCGAATATTTTATTCCATTAATATGGAGTCTTTACCCTAAGTCGTTTTTATAAAAGAAGATAAGCCTTTCGACTGTAAGCAAAATGACGCTGTAAAAAATATAAGCCTTTCGAATTGATACTAAATACTTCATATATATTTTATTTATACTACTTCTTTATTAAAAGAAAATGTTTACCCTAACTCATTTTGATAAATCACTAACCTGTATGAAGAATGATACTAAGTAAATATGAAAATATCAATCCTTTCAGATGTAAGAGATTGATACAGGTTAACTATAAATATTCAATATAAATTTACTTGTATGGGTTTCGAACCCTCGACTAGAGGCCATAGTGTTTCGAATCTAGGTCTATTGTTTTAGTAGGTTTAAATTTTGTGTTTAAGGGATTTACTGTGTTTAACTAAGGAAAACTCGAACTGTAAAAGAAATTTTGAATTTGTTTTAAAAACAAAAAGATAGTCTATGCATTCTACTATGAAAAATTGTTTAAGCAGTACTATCCATTCTCCTATACTGAACTTGTAATTTACAGGAAATAAACTTTCCTACTTATATTGAAAACGATAAATAATTCTGGAAACTTTCATCATTCATAAATCCTTGAGAAATAATAGATAATGAATCAAGATAATAAATCTAGAACAATACAGAACCGGTTAACCTTTTAAGTGAACAAACATCCAAAGAAGATCGTTCCTCCCAACTGTCTCCTGAAAGCAGACAATATTACTTGCTTTAGGACCCCCAATCCTATTCACTTAACCACCGTGATGAAGATGCTGTGTAGAATCCTATTATGTCCTCTTTGTAACTTAGTAGTCACACTTGCAAGCAAAACTCTTAGCAATTCACTTTAGCTTTCCCCTCATCAAATTTCATCTTGTGTGCCTAACTTTTTAGTTTCCAACAATCCATAAGTTCTAATCTCTAGAATGTAGTGTTGGAATATATTAAACCCACTCATAACTTAGGATGAAATAATTAATCATTATTTGATAATAATTCACCCACTAGCTTAATTAGTTGGCATCCACTTGCACCTTAAAGTCAATACATGCCATCTATATCCTAGGAATGATTTATTTCTAATTCTGGGTTGATATTGACCACCTTTTGACCATCCAGAATTAGTATACAACACTTTACAACAGATTCTGCTTTATTCTGCTTTTTCTATTTTTTCTGCTTTTCTATGGATAAGATAAAATCTAGTCAACTATGAAACTGTCAGCTTTTGTTTCCAACCCATCCTCCATTATTTTTTCTCCATTTTCTAGGATTAGCATGTTTTTTCCATCTCCTTGAAAACTCACTCATATTTTTTCCAACTCGTGAGGTCCTTGATAGATTTGGGAAGTGCTTTAGCCACCTATGGGGGTTTGCTATATTTTGGTAAGTCAGCATTTTTGAGCTTTATGAGTTGTTTCCATACAATTTGATTTTCCTACGAGGGATGTAATATTTATGTACACTATTATTCACCATTATTCAATGAAAGGATACACACCAATATTCATCTCTTCCTTCATGTGATCTAGTCTCTTTTCTTCTCTCTATTTTTCCTGTGTATGCTTGTGAGAATTCTTAGTAGCAAGATCTATTTCATGTGCTTCTTCTTAGCATCATTGCTCATAGAATTGATATATTAGTTCTACATGGTATCTGAGCTACATGGAGCACAACCTTTCCATCTTCTACAGAGCAGCAAGGTTGATCAAGTTCTACAGAGTTGAGGAGCGCTTCTAGTCCCCTATCCCTCTTTGAAGAAGAGCTTGTCTAGCTTACAAGATTTTCTCCTAGTTTGTTTTGCAAGTTGCAGAGAGTGTCTACTATAGCATATCAAAAACTTCAATATGGATTCAAAAGTTCCTCTACTATCTCCTTTCAACTATGCTGATTGGAAGCCAAAGATGAGTGCATACTTGAAGAGGCAATGTCTCTTTGATGTCTCGATTGGTGCATTGAGCGAACCTGAGTCTTATGAAGAGAAGATTGATTTGATAAATAATTGTGATAGAGATTATGGAATTATGTGTTTGGGAATGTCTCCAAATATATATCATCTCATAGATTCTGTTGAGTTTCCATTTGAGCTTTGGAAAATTTTGGACAAAGCTTTTGGTTTGCAGGAAATAGAAGATGAAGCATGGAGCGAACCCAACATCTCCTCTTGTTCTCTCTCTCAAGATTTCTTGGCCTCTACATTCCCTGATGAATTTGATCATGATGAAGAATTTTGTCATACATTTCATGTTGTTGCTACCCTCTTTGATTCGAATGCTTCCTCCTTCAATCAAGAACTAGCAAATATTAAAGAGCCATCTTTTTCTGTGTCTCTTGAAGGTGATTTTTCTTCTTGTGATACTAATGATGAAAAATAAGTAACATATGGAGATGTTGTTGATATTGATTATGATTCCATAACCCATTCATTGTTCTCTAAATCTCCTATCTTAGATTCTGATATCTATGTGCCAGATCCTTCACACTTTGTGCATACCTCTCTCCTTGATGGTGCGCAACCCAGTGTTTTCCAGGATGTTTGCTTAGCCAAATCAAGCCTTATTTGTGTCATACCACTTACCTTACTTGATATCATGTGCTTCAGCATATACTCCTTTGTTCTTGGCATCAATAATCAGAGCCTTCTTGAAGATTGTGAACATCTCATTCTTTCCTCCTTTCATACAGAGGATTCACTACCAGTGTATTCCCATGAGTCTATTGATATGCTTATATGTGATCCTTTGGATTCTGATTTAGAAGCACATTTGCAGGTTGATACACAAATAATACCACCATCCATACCATCTACCATACCTCTGAATAATCCAAAGACTATACAAATCCCAAGCTCACTAGTTGATTCCTCATTGGTCTCTTATGCAATGATATTTATTTTACATGGTTTGAAGTATTTCCTGTCTTTCAGTGGTTGGTAATCCATGTCCTTAGTCATATTTGGACTGATATTAAACATGTTTGGATCTGTTCTAAACACTTATGGTTTAGATCTTATTCCCATCCATCATTTAGATTTTTACACCTATCAGTTTTCCCCAATTGCTCATAATTTTCCTAGTGTAGCCCTATATCCTCATGGAGCCATTGAAGCCTTTGTCCTTGCTGTTCCATATGCTAATATTTATGATATATTAGAGTTTTTTTAGCCTCATATCAGATCTGGAAAAGTGCTACATCAGATTGGAATATTGACATGTGATCCACATCACAATTTTGCAGCTATTCAGGGAATTGGGTGTGAAATAAATTATCTTAATTTTTGTATTCTTTGGAAAGGAGTATGCACAGATCTCTTTTCCATTTCAGATTATGTTTACAGATCAGAGTTTGACAATAGAAAGAAGCATTCATATAATTCTCCTACTTCATCAGTTGACGAGATACAAGGAGTCTCTCCTCTTCCTTCTTGCAGGTTCTACATTCTAGCGCATGATCATGGAGTTCATGATTTATTCAGCAAGTCCTTCATCTAGAAGCAGTTCATTCATCTCATTAAAGTGAAGATGAAGATATGTTGAAGACATATTTCAAATTTTGTGCCTTGTCCTTTCTTGAGGGAGGATTTTCCCCATGGGTTTTTTCCTCTTTCCTCACTTTTCTGGACATAATAATTGTTAAAGGGTGACCATAGCCTTGTTGCTGGGCCCTATATGCATCTATATTTTTTTTCACACCATCATAAAGCCAAACTTATAGGGGGGTGTTGGGATATATTAAACCCACTCACAACTTAGGATAAAATAATTAATCATTATTTGATTAATTATTCACCCACTAGCTTAATTAGTTGGCATCCACTTGTACCTTAAAGTCAATACATGCCATCTATATCCTAGGAATGATTTATTTCTAATTCTAGGTTGATCTTGACCACCTTTTAACCATCCAGAATTAATATACAACACTGTATAACAGATTCTGCTTTATTCTGCTTTTACTATTTTTTTCTGCTTTTCTATGGATAAGATAAAAGCTAGTCAATTAAGAAACTGGAAGCTTTTTTTCCAACCCATCCTCCATTAGTTTCTCTCCATTATCTAGGCTTAGCATGTTTTTTCCATCTCCTTGACAACTCACTCATGCTTTTTCCAGCTCGTGAGGTCCTTGATAGATTTGGGAAGTGCTTTAGCCACCTATGGGGGTTTGCTATATTTTGGTAAGTCAACCTTTTTGAGCTTTATGAGTTGTTTCCATACAATTCCATTTTTCTATGAGGGATGTACTATTTATGTACACTATTATTCATCATTATTCAATGAAAGGATACACACCAATATTCATCTCTTCATTCATGTGATTCAATCTCTTTTCTTCTCTCTATTTTTCCTGTGTATGCTTGTGAGAATTCTTAGTAGCAAGATCTATTTCCTGTGCTTCTTCTTAGCATCATTGCTCATATAATTGATCTATTATTTCTACATGTAGTGAGCCTCCTGCTCATTCGATGGGTATATATTTGATTGCCTAGGTCTTTGGGTCTATTTTGTAATTAAATGAGCCACCTACTCAATTCCTCCTTTCTTGGGAACATGACCACAATTATAGGGAAGTTGCCTCCTGCAACACTAGAAAGTGAATGTTGTTGCTGCCATTTGTCAGTTTTGTCTTCTACACCAATTCATTCCTCTTAGTGGGTCAGTGAACGCTCTTCAACGGTCCTCTTTGGATAGGTGTCTCTTCTTTTAATTATTAAATAATAAAATATTTCAATGACAATCATCTTTGACCATCCTTGGTCAACAACATAAAATTTTACAATAACTTTTAAAGTAATGTCTTTTCACAAAATAAAATGTTTTTAGTTCTATGTGGGTTACAATTTACCTATGATGATGTTTCAGATTCATAGTTCGAAGATGAGGACCAAGAGGAACGAGATCTTTATATTGAAAATGAATATCAAGCAGATCAAAATCCATATCCAACTCATGCTACCAATCCAAAACCTAAATGGACTCAAAAACCCATTGAAGGTGTTGGGAACAATGATGGGGATCCATCTAACAGAAGGAGAACTGGATCTCAATTTCAGGATGAGAACCTTGCACTTAGTCATACAAATCCACTTCTCCCAGAGAGCTGCTACATGATGTTGGGGTTTGATCCACAATCCTACAAAGAGGTTTGCCATGATCCAAAGTGGCGTGAAGCCATGGATGATGAATATGATTCGCTACAGAACAAAAAGACATGGGATCTTGTCTCCTTACCTCCATGTAGTCCAGTGCAAATGGATCTACAAAACCAAACTGTAATGCCCTGGTTTTGACCCCGTTTCATTAGATGCATATGATGTATAAATTGTAAATGATCAGGGTGTGGAGCTAAAGGCCAAGGCCCCACCATTGATCGGTTATGTTATGTTTTGGATTTGAATTTGTCACCGATGGTATATCGGGGCATGCGGCATATATTATGGTGGGCATCATGTAAATATGCATCTATAATTAATTATATGAACCCGACCAGCTACGATCGCGGCAACTAAATCGAAAAAGGGCATGATTTTCACAAGGATAAGGATGTGGGGGAATTTGTCAAAACTTGGCCAATAAGAGAAATTACCCATGTGTCTTCTCACTTTGTTTTACCCAACCACCTTCATTAAGAATTTCTGCTGGTAGCTGGAAGAAGTTATGGCAGTTATTTTTTTGGGAGTGGGGTGGCAGGACTGTCAGTCCTAGCCTACGCCCTTCATTCAATTCGTTCTCATCATTCAGGCGGACCATCCATTCTCTCCACTCACGCAGCAATACCACTCTCCCCACGACTGTGCAAAAATGCTCATGCACTCCAATCCGCATCCTCTTCATTGTCTGTTCGACCACGCGTAGGCTGGGAGCTGTTCGTCCTCCTACAGGAACCGTTGTCTGCTCATTTTCCTCACGCACAGGAGACTCCCCAATTTGCGGCCTCACGATTTTGCTGAAGACTCGCGCACACCCAATTTCGCGTTTTCTGTGTTGCTGCTCATTTCACGCACAGATTGAAAGTCGGTATTTCTCTCTTCCTCTGCGTGGTTTATGTGTGTGTTACCGGTGACTCTGTTGCCCAAGGGCAAGTTGTTGTTTCTCCATGCTGTGGGTGGTGCTCACTGATAAACTTCAGGGCTGTATTTTTCCCCACGTTGTGAGCTGTGTTTATTGTTACGTTTAGGGACGGTGGTAGGTGGTTTTGAAGTCGTTTTTCCCTGGTTTAAGCTGTAATGGCTGATTGATTTCCTGAGTGCAATGGTTGGTCTTTGAACTGTGAGAGGAGCAGGGATGTTGGCTTAGATTTGCTTGATAAACCTGGTGGCTAGAAACCACACAGATAGAGCTAGAGGGATGGCCTTCTTCTCCATCACCCCTGAATAGCACTGGAAGGGAATGCAGGGCCTGAGGGACTATGTAGCAGAGAAGGGACTGATTCCTTGTGTTGGGTGTGTTTGGGTGTCTTAGAGGTCAGGCTAGTTCTGGTGTAGGTGTTCTTGGCTCTGTAATGAGCTCACCAGCTTAGTAATTTGCCTTCTCCAGCTCCTTAATGGCCTGATAAACCCAACTCTGTTGTCTTGGTTGTGTGTTTTGTGTATCCTTGGCTACGTGTAAGCCTGTTGTTCCCTTATTCCTTGGAGAATCATGCCCAGCTCGGGGGTGGCAGCGCTGCTGAGAGATTAAGGAGCATGCTGGCCTATGGTTGGGTGGAACGTTGCAGCGACGTAGCTGGTTGCGGAACAGAGCTTTCATAAGATAAGTGATCTTGTTCATTTCTACCTCTGCAACCATAATTTACTGTTAATAATATGATGAACATGTGGAATGAATGCTTGTTTGAATGTATGATGTTTCCCCTGTGTTTGATAGATGTTTGCATCTGTGCAAGATAAATAAATATAGCTGTGTATGATAAATAATTTCGTTTGAGCATGTTATACTGCAATGCATTTTATTTCAGCATTTTGTTTCAGCAAATTTTATGCATGTACATGTTCATGGGGCTCTTAGCCCGAGTGATTAAGTCACAGGTCACGTCCTCTTCGCCGGTCGGAGGCATGGGGACGTGACACAAACTAGCATCAGATGGATATACTACCAAGTACAAGACTCAATTAGTTGCAAAGGGGTATTTACAAGTTCATGGGTTGTACTACAATGAAACATTCGCTCATATTGCAATAATGGACTCCATAAGACTAGTTTTGGCTATTGCAGATTCGAAGAAGTGGGAGGTACATCACATGGATATGAAGAGTGGCTTCCTCCATGGTGATTTGGAAGAAAAGATCTACATGAGACAACCTGAGGGGTACACTGAAGATTCCTCCTTGGTATGCAGACTAAGGAAATCCTTGTATGGGCTCAAGCAATCCCCAGGGGCATGATATGCCAAGATGAATGCCTTCTTACTGTCACAAAAGTTCGAAAGGTGCAAGTATGACTGCAATGTCTACATGTAGCAGAAAGGAGGTTTCTTACTATTGATTGTATGTAGATGACTTGATCATTACTGGTGCTTTAGCTACTGGATTGAGGGACATCAAGTTAGCCTTGAGCAAGGCCTTCTCCATGACAATCTAGGGCTATTGAGGTAGTTTATTATCCTTGAAGTGAATAAAAAAGCTCAAGGGATCATGATTACTTAGTCCAAATACGTAGGTGATTTGCTCAAGAGGTTCCATATGACTAATTGACAAACAACATCCTTCCCCTTCCTATCTGGAATCAGATTGGAAGAAGGTGGTTCTACACCCCTGGTTGATAGCACTTTCTACAGACAATTGATTGGTAGCTTATTGCACCTTATTCATTCAAAACTAGACTTGTCATATGCTGTGATTGTTATTGCTAGGTTCATGTAGGAGCCACATTGTGAGGCAAAAAAATGTATATTGCATTATGTGCAGGGTACTAGAGAGTTTGGGATTCACTATTATGTTGGTGGTCAGCTAAATCTGGTTGGTTTTATTGATTCAGACTAGAATGGAGACAATAATGGCATAAAATATACTTCGGGGTTTGTGTTCATGTTGGAATATAGACCAATCAACTGCTCAAGAAAGAAATACGAAGCTATTGCTCTCTCTTCGGCTGAAGAAGATTATAGAGGGGTTGTGAATGCAACTATTAAGATAGTTTGGATACATGGAATTCTGATAGAGTTTGGCATTCGCACCTCTCCTTCACCAGTAATTTTCTTTGGTAATCAAAGTGCAATTAAAATTTCCAGCGATCTAACACAGAAGCAACGGATCAAACACATAGAAGTCCATTTGTACTACATCTAAGAACTAGTGCATAGTAAGACTATCATTCTGCAACTGCCCTATAGAGGATCATGCTACAAACATATTTACAAAATCTTCTATTGAGAAGAGATTTGTTTATCTCAAGTATCTTCTTGGTGTGAAAGTTTGGTTCAACTTTTATTTCTTGGTCTATTGCTCGTTTTGAGGGGGGGGGGGGGGGTTGTCCCATGAGTTTTCCCCCATTTCCTCAATTTATTGAGCAGTTACTTTTTCATTTTAGATTGTATGGGTGACCTTTGGTCTCAGTTGCCAGAGCTCAGGTTGGCCAAGTTTGGATTAAGGGGGGGGGTCTTAGGATTATTGTAATCCTCTCTTGTCCACCATAGTCTATTATGTCAGTTTACTAGCTTACGATGTCATTTCCATTTTCATTGGTGTATGGAGATATTATTTGGGGCCCATTGGCCACTTGATGCGCACTCATGCATCAATCTAGGATCTCCAGAGACCATATCCAATATTTTAGGAAACCACTCTGAGTTACAAGAGTCCCACCATCAATTCACCCTAGTCAATGTTGATTTATGCTCCGATGCGCCACACTTGGTTCACTTTCAGTTAGCCTAGCGCCCCTTTTGCATGATTTAAGGAGATGGGCACCTTTGCTCACCTACCTTAGTCAGTTAACTAGATGTAAGCTATTTTAATTTTCCAGAGTTGCACCAATGAGGCTTCACTGGTGATTATTCCTAGGTTAGTCATGTCTGGAGTCATTCTGGAGTCATGGATTCGAATCACACCTAGAGGATTCATATTTCCACTTTTGTATCATGGATGTATTTCATACAGTTTAATGAGTATTGTGTCCAATTATTGTTGTAAAATTTATCTCTCTTGTCTAATTAATTTCACTGTGAATGCTTACGAATTTTTCACTGTAAAATCAACCTCTTTCATTCTTCTCTCACTGTGAGGTTCAATATATCTTGAATATCTTTTGGAATTCATAATTTTATAACAGTTCTTACTAGTGTGTGTGAAAAGAGTCCAACATACTATATGTTGTTGGAGAACGTCATGTAACATTAATCCATGGCTTCTCAAGTGTTCAGGAGTAGATAATACCCAATGGGTAAAGGTTTATTTCTTTCCCAACCTCTATGCTCACCTACAACCATACTCTTTCCACTAATGTTTTCAATTTCCCCTTCACAATTCAAATTTCTAGTTATTTTCACAATCTGATAATTGGTAATGGAGAGAACAGCATGAAAAACTCTACATAGTGTAAAACTATGCATGGAGAATGAGTGATAAAATGAAAATGAGATGAGAGGGTGTTGAAAAGACAACTGTCTTAAATTCTGACCATAGAAGGAAGGACTCTTACACTTGTCATAGAATATATCCATCCCATGCTTCCATAACTACATGAGGAGACTTTTCCCACCAACCTCACACATCCATTCAAATATTGGATATAATAAGTCAAAAGGGAGTAATTGTCTCATTTAAGGCACATGGTAGCAAATGGTTGAGTTTTAAGGTTGACACTTGGAAATAAAGGGCTTAATCTCCCATAGGCCACCTTTCCCCTTCAATTCTAGTGGATTCATAGCCCCTCTAGTGCTCTTTACACAAGCATCTTGGACCATTTTATTATTTCTCAACATAAGATTTACATGGTTTTTTGAGTTATCATGACAAGCCAACCACATGGCCCATATATAAATATTTACATTACACATGCCTATCCATTCATTGATTGGACCTTGGCTTTAAGCTCTACACTATGAATCCATACTTGCATATTTACATCATTTGATTTAATTGCATTCAAAGTGTCAAAACTAGGGGTATTACACTACAAACCTCTATCCCTTCATTTTTCATGCTCCCTCCCAATTCCTTTTAACCTTAGAACTTTAGGGCTCTCAACATCTACATCTACAAAATCCAAGGTATAACGATTAGCTTCTACAAAGCATCAATATGTTCTTCTAGTTGGAGGTAGTCCATTGAAGACTTCTAACACTTTTTTTTTATTACCTTTGATGGATAATCAATTATATTTTTGCCTTCTTGACTTGGCACCTTCATCATGATCTTTTAAATTGTTGACTTATCATCTGTTTGTTAGTTTAAAAGAGCATGAATGTATGCATGTGCACATAAAAGGAAGACAACACATCAAAGAGAGATGCACCATAAAATCATACAAGAACCACTTGATAATAGATTTCATCCTTAGGGGTCTACGTCTTTGTGCCTTCTCTTCAATGGGGAGGCCATTTTTATAATCTTAGCAGGAAAAAATAAAGTACATGGCAATACATGACGATGATACATTAGTACCTTGGTATTTGAAGATGGAAATAAATCCTTTCCTAGATCCTCAAATGGGTTGCACCAACAACTACGAAATGCGAATATGGTGAAAAATTAGTATAAATACCCCCAACTTCATTTTACAAAAGGTACAACAATGCCTTCCTCTCTTTTGCACAACAATGGCTAGATATGGAGAACAAAGTCTCTAGGAACTCCCCATGTAATACACCCATGGCATTACTTTTATTTTCATGTTTTGAAAATTATTTTTATTATGTAATGAGTTATGAAACTCAAAAACTCAAATGACATTTGCACAACAAGCCATTTGAATTATTTGTTTAATTATTATATAAAGAAAATAACACTTGGATATTTCAGCTACATGAGGGGATACCACTATGACACCAAGGAACATGTGTAAGCAAGACAAGGACAAGATCCAATCCAAAACTCAACAACCAATCCAATCCAAAACTCAACAACCAGACAAGATCCTAAATCATAGGGATTTAAGGATTTGATTGGGATGGCATAAGACCTGGGAAAAAGCTATATATATGAGTGCACTGGAATAGCACGGGACGCCATGTTGTGCATGGGGAAACGATGTTGAGTGCATGTGTAGAGTGTTTTTCTATTTTATAAGTCCATTGTGAAAACTTGTTACGGACTCGAGGAGAGAGTGTCACAAGGAAGTTACTTGTTGTTCCAGTGCATGGTTGTTGATCCAGCTTGGGGGTGGAGTGGAGCAAACCGTTGAGTTGCTTTCTCCTACGGTTGGGAGGAGCTGAATTCTCCAAGTAATTTTTCTGGCAATCTTTCAAGTAAGTAGACCTGATTTATTTTTGCATTTATTTTTGCATATACTTCAGCTTGACTTAGGGTTGTGTGCTTACCAATGAAATGAACTATAAATGGGCTATTAGTAGATCTTTAAATTGTATTTTATGAAGCTATGATTTATGTGTATTTTGTCAGAAACAAGTACCTAGTTGTTACACGTTTCTTTAAATCTAACGAAACTTTTGGAAACGAATCATAGAAACATTGGTTTAAATTGATACATAGAGGTTATTTGAATGAATGGATTCTTACTTTCGATTTGCAGAGTTTATTGTTTAAATTGTCTTATGGATCGGATATAAGATGAAAATATGCATTGGTTGTCAATATGTTGAACCTTTGTTTTCTTGGTTGTATTATATATATGGGAATGAGGTAGTCACAGGGTTATTCAAATAACTTACAGAAATATTTAGTCCTGAGTTAAAAACCGTAGATTCCTGTTAGTAAAAACAAAATTATTGTGTCTCAACTTAATGATTTTTATTTCCAAGTCTCTATCCGTTTGATTTTATTTTATAGATGAGGTAGAGGGCCACGTAAGTAGAAAAAGATCAGGATAAAGATCTTACCTTACTTACCTGAACTATTTCTATTGGCTTGGACGTTTGGGTGGGATTGTTTTACTTGTTGCTTTCGGCTCTAATCACAAACCTATCCAACACCGACTCCATGTAAAGGACCTAGTGTTAAAATATTTTATAAAAACCTTCAAATGTGTGTGTAGTGGATCTACATGCGTGATAACTTCACTAGGATGAATCTGCCCATTTTGACAAGCAAGTTTTTAGAACGATATCATGTATTTTATCGCAAGCTCTTTGACAGGAATTTGTGGCTATGATAAGAGATGTCTAGCGAGCCCTTACAACTTCATTTTAATATGATATCACGAGCTTTATCGATGCAAGGGGGTTACGTTCCTCCTCCTTATCATCTGGTTGTATGTATAGCAGGTAATTCTCCTTCTAAATTCGTATACTGCCTCATTCTACTCGAAGGAGACTTTGCCTCATTCGTATATTGCCTCATTATACTTGATGTTTCCTTGACCATCCCTAAAAACATGTGAAAAATGATACACATGACTTTTAAACTCCTAATCGCGTATATACGCGGGTTTGACCCCTAAAACTGCGTACATCGGGATGTGTGCATAATCCAAATACTTTTGGAGTTTTCCTTGACATGGATCCGACTCACTTGACTCTTGGCCTTCCGTATGCCTTGAGATCGCTCGGATTCGACCTTTCATTACCCCTTTGAAAAGCTATATAAGGAACTCTATGGTACATTGAAGGCATATGAGAGAATTGAGAGCAAAGAAACTATAGTCCATTGTTGCTGGAACTTATGCTTGAGTCTGCATCCCTTTGTCCCTTGGAGCACTTTTGTGTTCTTCTCAAGCTTGCCTTTTGCTTGTGAGCTTGCTATCGAGAGATGGAGGATTGAGGTGGTGGAGGCCCAAGTGGGGGATTCAGTTTCTCCGATTTGCAGACGTGCCGACAGAGGTTGTATCCATTGTAATCTCTGATTTTATATTAATAGAAATATCTTTTCCTGTCCAATAATGTATGTTTGAATGAATATTTTATCCATGGATGTTTTCAAATGCTTATACATTATTGATTATATATGCTAGAATAGATCTAACATCATCATATATAGTATGCTTGTATTGTTTACTTGTTGTTGAGGAAGTAATTTATCAATTCAAGCTGAAGTTGGAAAGCTCAACGGGGATCTACTTCAACCGTCCAGAATAAGGTACCAGGTCTGATCCTTTAGTGTTAGATATTTAATTTCTACTACATATTGGAAATGATTGATTTCTGGAGTCAAGCTGTCTGTTGTGGTACCCCAAGCCATAGGAATTTCTCTCCGTAACAGAATTGGCGACTCCGGTGGGGATGTTCCTTGTTTTTATTTGGCGGTTTGCGAGCACAATGGGCTTGATATTATTGACTTGCTCTTTGTTTCTCCTTGTTTATGTGTTGCATTTTATAGTATATTCATCCATTGACACTCCCCTTTATTGGTTTAACCCTTGGCCTACTTTTTACCACTGTATTCTCTATATACGCAGGTTTTTGGCCAAAAGTCGCGTACATACACGGATTTTTGTCCAAAAGTTGTGTACACAAGCAGGATTTTGGCCAAAATCCGCATATACATGCAGGTTTTTGGCCAAAAGTTGTGTATATACGCGGTTGTTCTTTAAACAGTAGTGTACATCCTCCCTTTTGGTGAGTTTGATGTTGTGGGAAGTTGCTAGGTGGGTTGTGAGTGTGGTTGGGTCTTCCTTGGGTCTGATGTTGTCTGTTGGATGCTTCTTTTGTGACCAGAGACCGCTTTTTCATTGATTTTTCTTTGAAAGTAGTTTTAGTCATTTATCCTTTTTGTTTTGCCATTAGTGCATTACTCTTTTTTGTCTCGGTGTCTTGCTGAGCTTGTGTTTTATACTTGCTGCAGAGACTGAGAGTTTTAGATGACTTTTCTTGCATTTTTCATTCTTTTATATTGAAAAATACAAAGTAGTTGCACTCTTAGTTGCATCTTAGATATGGATTTGAGGGGGTACTTGCATTGGATTGCTTGGATGAGAGTTGTGTTTAGGCTTTCATATAGGAAGGATTGCATTGGCATTAGAAAAGGAATATATATTTATGCATCTCATGTAGTGGCATACCCTATTTTTCATTTGACAAAGATTGCACTTAGTATTGTTTGTTATGGTGTGCATATTTACTTCACTGCTAAGTCATAACTTCATTAGTTGCACGATCATTTCCCTTTGATTAATTACAGCCAATTAAAATCAACGCTTAATTAAAATGGATTACGCTATTTTCTTTTATAGGGTACACCAACAAGATTAGGTTTTAGCGTCTTGGAAGAGTTCATTGTGAGTAAATTCTCCAAGGCCACTAAACAACAACATGTATGTGTCTGTCCAGGTGAGAGTGTGAAATTCCTTGGTATAATTGGTGTTTCTTAGGATCCTCCTCTCAAAAGGGAGTTAAGCACAAGGCAGTGTGAGCGGTTATTGACTAGGATGACCCCTAGTCATAACTGAGTAGCACCGGAGATATTTACAGGATTGTATTCATATTTGGGGGCTCTTTCGAGAGTTTCGGGCTTTGCTACCCTACCCATACGGTCAATCCCGCCTGCGAATGTCTGCCTGAGAATTGATTATATTGAGGTGACCTTAGTTGCCTTACCTAGGTTATCGAGGGGGTACTTTGCAGGGGATATTCTGCAGGTGTCCTGGCTAGGTAGAGGTCGGACAACACAGACGCTTTATGCGTTGAAGCTGAGGGCCACTATAATCGGTTACGTACCTCCGCTTGTAGTGTATGGGAGTTTCGAGCCTCTCCTAGGCGAGACATACCTGCTGCATTCGGGAGCTCACATATCCTCCCCTTGGTTTGCTTGTATTTTGGCTGTAGATTTTCTTAGGAGTGTGCTCTTTGTGCGCTAGTTGGCCTTTGGGATCGTGGTTACTTGAGTATATTTATGCTCTGTTGAGTTCGGGTCCTTTTATTTTCGTCATGCCTGGTATTCTATCACCCGTCCTTGGTCCTAGTACAGACTCTGGTGTCAGACTTGGGGGCATCACAGCCCCTTACCGTGCTCATAGATTTGGGAATGGTCATATTCCATCCTCTACTCCATTTGTGGAGGATTTTTATTCCCTTCACTCGGTCTTTACACTAGTGGTCACCCTCACGGGGGTGGTGGTGGATGCGTGAATGTTGGGTATACACTTTACTTTCCTTTTTATGTCCCATCGTTCACCGCATTGTTTCTTTTGGGTGCAGTTGTCATGATCATTCCTCCCTATATACTATATTTTGGATTCTTTATTGACTATTTTGGGTTGTTTTGGACTAATATGGTTGTCATGTAGGGTCCAGTTTCTGTACACTCTCTCCGAGGTTTCGACCCGTTCGTTCCTATCACAAGTATTATGTCTGAACTAGTATATAGGTTAGGATTTCACATCCGCCTGCACTTTGCATGACCTTATGGCTATTTCATTTTAACCTTAGGTACGAACCCATTCCATGGTATCACGGAACCTTCATGTTATTGTTAGAAGTGGTACTATGTGAATGGTAGATATTTCCTATACATGGGTGTCCTAGTTAGCTCCCCTTTGCATTTGGTACCCATGCTATGAATCCTCTCTTAGGTCTGGGAGTCCTTTATATAGTACCGCCATGACTTTGAGCAAGAGCTTCATACTCCTCTTGACCTTTAAGCTGGCCATTTCCTTGGGACTCCCTTATGTCAAGTTGTAATTGCATTATCACGAGCTTTGCCTGCCTTATTGAGCCTTACGTCGGCTTCCCTGACATTGAGTTTCAGCCATATAGCCTGAGCTTGTCTCATGTCTAGCCATGCAGAGCCATTTTATATATCCTTTGCATCTTGATTCCCTATTTTTACCGGGAGGGGATTTTCCCCCGAGTGTCGCTATCCTACACATGTATCCTTGCATTGAGCATAGGTATGTTCCATTGCTTGGAACTAGTTTGTTTTCCCATATGACACTCGTCTCCTCCTAGTCTGTAACTATAAAGCCATTTTATTCTTTTTCAAGCTTTTTAAATATTTGAAAAAGTCCAAAAAAAGTAAAAAAACCAAAAAGATGGACAAGGAAAGATGTTATCTTTTGGCAGCTATCGAGTCATGTCGCCTTCAAACAGAGCATTGAATATCACATCCATTGGTTGGGTTTATAGTTTGACTTTAGGAGCTGTACTCGTTTTATCTGAGTTTATCTCCACCGACTGGTTAAGCTTCCAGTCCCCATGGAGCCTCTGTCGATGCTTCCTGTGTCGTAGAGATGTCCCAGTTTGTATATCGAGTCTATGCTGCCTTTATATAAGTCACCATATGCCATTATGCTCTTGTTCGAAGGAAGTTGAAACCTGAGTCGGTCATTCCTCAGTTATCTTGACTTTACATGTCGGCCATTCCCAGTACAATTACTGGTTCGTGCACCTTATGATCGAGTCCTTCCACACTATACAAATTTGTTGAGTACCTCATGTTGGATGATGGGGGATGCATTAATGCCCTCCTTCCAGTGGATTTCATCCCATTGACTTCAAATCATTTATTCTGGGATTGGAATCTAGAGTCATTTTGAGTGCCTTGAGACTTGCAGTCATCAGTGGAAGGTTCTCTCGCCATCGACAGTCTTTGGGAACACATCAATGTCCCCTGATCGATGAATCCTTTCAAGTGTTCGACCTCAACACATTTATTCACACTTGTTAGTTTGCACTCTAGTACCTTGATTCCCATTTTCATTATCTGTGGGTGATCTTGCATCTGTTAGCGGTATACATCAATGACTGGTAATCAGACGATGGACTACTATGTTCGACCTCGACACCTCTATTCACATAGTAGGACATGTACTCGTAGCGGTTTGTGTAGAAGACCTTCCAGATTGGTGGCATCTCTTATATGCTACCTCCTTGATCATGCCAGTGTTCATGAGATTTCAGCTCTCGTGACTTGATTCTAGTATATGTTAGACATCTTCAGCCACTATGGAGATCTTGATCCATTATATATCTTCAACCATTATGGAGATCATGGTCCTTTGTATATCTTCATCATGGAGATTCTGATTTATGTATATTGTACGTGGCGATGACCACTTATGTGATATCTTGTATCATGCCTATTCATGGCCATTGTACTCTTATGTATCCGAGACTGCTATATGTATTTGCAGTATGTGCAGAGTTGTATCATTGTACTATGCTGATTGGGTGGCTGGTATTCCATTTGGGATCCTTCATCACTCCATTTCTGGGATGGACTTGTAATGTATTTCGGCCATCGTATGACCCCTTTGACCTCACACATTATGGGGCATCTGTTATAGCTAATTTTACCACTCCAGGTGAATCACACTTGTATGGCATTCCCCTGTCCCTCTGCAGACTCCTTAGACCCCTTTGACCATTTTTTGTCTTTTAATGTTTCCTTGACCATCCCTAAAAACATGTGAAAAATGATACATGCGACTTCTAAACCCCTAATCGCATATATACGCGGGTTTGACCCCTAGAACCGCGTACATCGGGATGTGTGCATAATCCAAATACTTTTGGAGTTTCCCTTGACATGAATCCGACTCACTTGACTCCTGGCCTTCCCTATGCCTTGAGATCGCTCGGATTCGACCTTTCATTACCCCTTTGAAAAGCTATATAAGGAACTCTATGGTACATTGAAGGCATATGAGAGAATTGAGAGCAAAGAAACTATAGTCCATTGTTGCCGGAACTTATGCTTGAGTCTGCATCCCTTTGTCCCTTGGAGCACTTTTGTGTTCTTCCCAAGCTTGCCTTTTGCTTGTGAGCTTGCTATCGAGAGATGGAGGATTAAGGTCACGGGGGCGTCACCTAGGGACCAATATGATATCACGTCCGTTCATATTGGGGTGGTTAAAAATTAAAAAATTTAAAGTCAATATATTGGTGGTATATTAGGGGTAATAAGGGTTTTTTTTTAAGTATATAAATATCCAATATGTTTAGGGTTATTTTATTCCAAATTTCTGCCCGCGCCCTTCTCTTCTCTGCAAAACTGCACATTTTGTCCTTCTGCTCTGCGTGAACCTGGTTCTGAACTGCTCCTGCGTGAATGCGGCCGAGGCGGCCGACCGGTCAAGGGGTTTCTTCAGCGGTCGTCTATATTTTCTACTATGAATTCCACACTGCAAAAATCGAAGACAATATTCTATGCCTAGATCCTCATCGATCCTGCGCAGGATTAGATTCAATCCATTCTAGTAGGCTCTTGGACGAAGTTGCGCGTTCGAAACAGATCGAATGATGCGAATTTGGTACTGTTTGGTGTAGAATTCCGATTGATTTCGTGCGATGGAGGGTTCGCAGAACGGCAGCAGCAATGGGCCGCCCCCTTTCTTAACCAAGACGTATGATATGGTGGACGACATGGCCACGAATGCTATGGTGTCATGGAGCCCCAGCAGCAATAGTTTTATTGTGTGGAATCCCACTAAATTCTCCGGTGTCCTTCTTCCCACTTACTTCAAGCACAGCAACTTCTCCAGCTTCGTCAGGCAGCTGAATACATATGTAAGTACCACCCTACATGAATGTATAAATTCCTGTGAATTGATTATGTGGGTATTTGTATTTCTAGAGGGTTTTTGTTTCTTTGAGTTTATGCAAAGAGTGGCTCAGAGGTCAGGTCTCAGTGTTGAGGGTAGTTATTCCGGCAAAATTTCCTAGGACTTGCACCAGGTTTCATCCTTTTGAAAATTGTCTGGATTTTGCTCCCGGTGGTATTCCTTTGAAAATTGCCCACAATTTGCACCCGGCTCTCATCCCCTTGAAAAGCCTGCAACTTGCACCTAACCTAATCTCTTGGAAAATTGAGTCCCACTCACACATGTTCTTGTCCCTTTGAAAATTGCCCACGATTTATCACTTTGAATGTTGCCCGAAGCTTTCATCTGGCCTTATTACTTTTACAATTGCGTGCGACTTGTATCTGGTGTCATCCCTGTGAAAGTCGCCCGAAAGTTGAACCAGTAGCAACTCATTGAAAATTTCCCAATACTCGCATCTAGCCTTATCGCGTTAAAATTTTCCCCGGGCATGCAGCCGACTTCATCCAGTTGAAAATTGCTGATACCCGACCTCATCCTTTCAAAGATTGGCTGGAAATTGTGCCCAGTCTCATCTCTTCAAAGATTGCCCGGCCTTATCCCTTCAAAAATTGCCTGGTACTTTCACCTGATTTCTTTATCCGAGACTTGCACCTGGCCTTATCCGTTTTAAAGTTGAAAGATGCACCCAACCTCGTCCCTTTAAGAAAAAGCAAAAAGCCTGGATCTTGCACCTGGCCTTGTCCTTTTAAGATTAGCCTAAGACTTGCACCCAACCTTATATCTCTGAAAACTGCCAGAGGCATGCATCCGGATTCAGCCCTTTGAAAATTGCCCCAATCTTGTACCCAGCCTAATCTATTTATGTTATCAGAAGTTCGACCAGCAAACCTTATGTTCTCGTGTACGTTCTCATATGCATTTCCGTTCTCATATGCATTTCCAACTTGGCACTGCATTAGTACATTACTAATAAATTTTATATGCATAATATATGATGGGAGGAGGTCTTGATATTACATTAATACGCTTTGAGTCAATTTTGCATCTAAAATAGATGCTGGGAGGGGTCTTGACACTACATGAGGACATTGCAAATCATCAATTTTGATATGCATAATATATCTTAGGAGGATGGGGTCATGTTTCTTATCCTCCAAAATTCTTTGCCTCATATCTTGTTTCTGATTACATAGCTTTGAAACTGATGCAATACGGGTGGATAGACCACAACAAGGATTGAACCCCAGTAGATGACTTGATACTCGGTCAGTGTCACCAGTGAACCGACACCATCCACTCAACCAATCAATCAATCCCACAAAATAAGCTTGGAGCAACATTGCAAAAGGTGCTCTTCTTCTGATATAATAACAGCATGACATCATCATCAGCAGTATTCAATCAAAGCACCCAGATTGGCATGAGAATATGGAAACTTGATCTTCTATCCTCTCAAAGTAATCATGAAGAACAAGGTTTGTAATATGTATTCATTGTCTTCCAAACTCCTTCAAATCTGTGTTAAAAACCTTTGCTCTGAGCCCAAAAAAGGTCACCATCAGGTTTTGGTATAACTCTCGGGTTGCTTTCTGAGTGTTATTTGTAATCATGAGAATCCTGCATGATCTATATTGATATGTACTGGAAACGGTGCAGGTTCAGGTGCTGGGAAGCAATTAAGGAAAAACACCTTCCACCTTTATAACAATGGTACTTGATATCTCTGTACCATCTCAGAGCTTTTTAGGACAGAGTGCTGTCACAATGGTTGTGCTAGGCCATGGACTTCCAGCAACTCCATTGCTGATATAGTAATATCCTTAATAAACTCCAAACTCTTACCCATCTTTAATGATCTTGTTAGATTTCACAAGTGCTCCTAACGGTAAAGGAAAGGTAGCTGCTGCAATCTTTGCTGCTAGAGATGAACCTTTAGGAGGGTCTCTTAAGCAACTCAACAATCTCTATGATCATTTCCTCAAAAGCTTCATCACTTTCTTCACCTAAAAAATGCCATTGTCATTTGTTAATCAACCATTCTCCTCTTCACTTCTACTTGTTGTACAAGCCCAGTGAACCTCAAGATTTCTAACACCAAATTTTTCTGTGGAATTTTTAGTGTTAACATGTAGGAAGGCTGTTTCTTTGCCAAATACCTCAGAAGGAGATTTTTTGATAATGCAAAATAACGTCTATTGTAGCCAGCTAATTTCTACACTTATGATGGATCAGTTGTGGCTGGGAGGTTGAATGATCGAGTTGTACAATGAATGATTTTTTATCTTTGCCATAAACATTCCTTGAAAGATAGGAAGAATTTCATTATATCTTGAGTAGAAACCTTGACACTTAAAGCATGAAGGTCATATCTCCTATTAATAGATCATGAAAGGGCATACAATGCACAGAGTTCATCATAGGATCCCCAATGCAACTCAAAATTTAAAAGATTAGTTGCTTTCATTAGAGTGGCCATGGTTACTGTCAGTCCATTTGTGGAAAGGCTACTGACCACTTCCTACTGGCAAGTAGATTCAACTAATTTTGTGACCTGTAAATTGGAAAAAGATACGGATATTTCTAAGTTTCTAATAACATTCTTGTGTCATCATTATTCTAAGGCTTCTGGAAGCTTTAGCTAGATAAAGGATAATTATTTTGTGACCTTACTTTGACTATAGAGAGATAATAAATGACAGTGCAGGGCTTGAGTGGAAGTTGATGTCCCTTTGTCTGTGGCCTAGGAATTGTGGTCTGACAGGGAAGGTGTGAACCATTGGATGCCTTGGATTGCTTCCGTAAAGGTACCGAATACTTATCCATTCTCTACAATGTGCTTTCTTTTCCTCATTTCTATCCTTTATACAATCCAGGCAAGAACACAAATTACTACTGATTCCTTTTACTTTATCCTAGAAATGGATGAAATTAAAGAAGTAAGATTGACTGACAGTATTGAATCTTTTATAGAGTATTCCATCTAGTAAATATGTATACATAATACAGTCTTCTTCTGCATGAACCTTGGATACACTCACAGGGTCATCCAATGCCTAGTGAAATTTACACCTTCTCATACCAGGCTGAAATCTTGGACAAAGTTTCTAGTAAGCTAAGTATATAAAAAATAATTCCAACTACAATGGGCCTTTGGAAAGAGTGGTTTCTCTGGAGTCAAAATAAAAAAGTTGTCTGCTCTTTGTAAGCCATTCTTCTGTTATTGATGTTAGTCCAGTGGGCAAGCCAACTTTTGTTGATAACTTGATTGTGTTATAATGTACCTCATAAAGGCATAATTAAGATGCTATTAAATTTTTTCCCCTTGGAATTTAGAACCCTGAGAAACCTCTGGGAACTTTCCCTCATTCCAAGGATGGTACCCAGTGTGAAGCACATGGCATAGACTTAGTGTGCCTAATCTGTCAAGTACATTAAGTGGGGGAAACCTCTAGGCACTTCCCCTCATTCTGAGGATGGTACCCAGTGTGAAGCACATGGCATAGACTTAGTGTGCCTAACCTGTCTGGGACATCGAGTGAGGTCCCCACACATATCAAGTACATCACAAAGGCAGCCAGTCCCAGGACTTGATCCCAAGATCTGCTTTAATTCACAACACTCAACTAGTTGAGCTAGCCCACTGGGCTATTAAAATGCTATTAATTAATTATCAAATGCATTAGTATCAATGTAAGATCACCAACATGAGACAACCATTCATCTAAGGGGGATGAGTCATAAACAGAGCCCCAACCTATTGTACATATTTACAATTCATATATTCAATTCTGTTTTATTAGACATTATGTCTCTTACATGCTACCTGCTTATAACTGGGTAAAATGCATTGTGACCTGTCTCAAATGGACCTTGGCAGCCTTTGTCTGATACAGAGATAAATGTGGCAACATTGATTGATGATCCTATAAAATGTCATATATTCTCTTTAAGGGAGAACATTTTACTCTCTTTTGCTTTTATAATCAAGATTTGTTTCTCCAAGAATCCAGACAAGTTAGCACTGGTAGCATGTAAAGTGTTCATGTGGCGTATTCATGCTCCATTGGAAGAATGGAGAGAACTCTTTCTTGAAGAGCAGTCTATATGAATATTTTGAAGGTAAACAACATTCTGTTTTACTGGAATATGCATAACGCTACAGTGTTGTTTGATCTAGCACTGCTCGGATGAAATCTCCTTTGTACCTGGACAGCACGTTAAAATGATGAAATTTAAAGAATGAAAACAATTCATTAGGTTATCACTTGTAGCTCTTATTGTAACTAAAGAAAACCTGTGCCGTGAAGAAAGATTTTAATAACATGGTTTCTGAGTTTGTATGTTTCATTTGGCCATACATACCATCTTTTGAATGGAATCAAGCAGTGGATATAACAGGTGGTGTGGACCCAACAGAGCTCGATTTGAATCGAAAGCATTTCTATCAGTATAGTGGTTCCCTAACCACTCCTCCGTGCACAGAGGGAGTGATGTGGATGGTGATGAAAAAGGTAAAGTGACCATATCACAATCTTGCTAAGTACCTTTTCTTGTTTTCAATAGAATGTGCAGTTTCCTATTGTATCCATGACGTGCTTCACGGATCTATATACATTAGTTACTGCGCCATGTAGAGTATGACGCTGAACCCCAGATAATGTATGCATACCTTAAGGTTTCAAAGAAATCACATCAGAACCTTTTATAAGATAGATAACTACCAGAACTGTCTGGTCAAAATGTATATGATGTGTGGTTTCTTATTGGGTATTATTGCTTAATATAAACATTAAGCATTCAACAGAGATATAAGAACCTTTATGTTGGTTCTGTGTTTGCATTTCTGTATAGCAAGTAGTTTCTTTACTAGGATTTATCTATGCAGACTTGAAGTTGGATTAACCTTCATGGGTTTGGGATTTACTGATTCCATCTTCTAACTTTAACAGATACACAAATTCTCTCCCATGCGAGTGGATATGTTATATGCTGCTCTCAAGGTAGAGCACAATTTCAGTTTTGTTTTCTCTAGTTTCTTTCTATTCACTAGAATGAAATGTCTCTGCTTATGAAGGAGTGCATGAGTTTATTTAGAGCAAAACATTTTTTAAAAATGACTTCAATTTTGAATGCATTGTGGTTTTTCTTTTTAAGTAGAATGTATATATTACATATTGCAGCATGAATATTCTCGCCCAACTCAAGCTCTGAATGGAAGAAGTGTATACAAGAGGAAATTAGCAGGATTCCTTCCGAGTAATGGAGGAGCACGGGTCTATACATGAAATGTTTTTTCTCACATTTCGTGCATTACTCCTATTTCCAAGGAGGTCATCACCCTCGTATTTCTGGATTTTTTACTTCTAGTGTACAATTTTAGTTGAATCAACTGCCTGTATTCCATTCTCATTTGACCTGTTTATACACCAATTGATATGGAGATTTGGAAAGCTTCATCTTCCAAGGTTTGCATGTTCAAAATTGGTAGAGCAAACTTGAGTTACCCATCTGTCTGAAAAGAAATTATGGCCTCCGAGACCAATCAACTTCCTAGAGAAATTATGGCCTCTGAGACCAATGACTCAGGTTTCTCTTCACTGCTAGAATGAAGTGAGAAATGTAATGTCTCTCAAAGATGTTTTTTTCCAATATGGTTAATGTAATCACATTGTAAAGAGGAAAAGTAGTCTCTCTTTGGCTGTGGAAAGGCTCCAAGAGTTTATTCTTTCATAGTTGCTTATGTGGTTATAATATTTTTAATGTGTTTAATCTTGGATACTTGTTGCATGATTTTATATCCTACATTAACTCTATGCCTTTGTTGTAAGGATTTGGACTATACTGAAATATCAAAGTATGTGAACCATACTATTGACTTTCCTGTTCTAAATGCTGGCATTATTGTTTTCTGGATAATTAATCTCATTAGATTGATTTCATCATGCACATCTTATGAATTTCTTGGTCGTTTTGTTTGCTAGTGTACATTGAATGCTAAATCTCCTGTTCATACTAAAGTTATGATGTTCCACGATTTATGATAAGCTGTCATTGTTTTACCTGTTTCCACATTGTGTGTTAAATTTTTCGAGTCCAATTGGTATGGAAGTTTGGGCAACTCCATCTTCCTGGGTTTGCATGTTCAAAATTTGGCTCGGCAACCTTGAGCAACTCATCTAAGGAACAAGTAGCCTCTCAGACTTACCAGCTTAATTTTTAGTCAATGTGACTGCTGAGTCAACAAATTCTGCTAAGATTTGATTTTTGAATAGCTCATATGATATGTTCTCACAAGAAACTCCACCGACCTGATATAGGATTGCCAAAAATTTCAGGTACTTAATAAAGAGTATATCCATGTAATATTTCCATTTTTAGCTTGTGTCTCCATAGTTCCTTAAATATCTCTACACATTTACCACCTCAACAAGCAAATTGAGATCAAATGACATGTAGCTTGGAAAAAAAAATCCAACAGTCAAGGCTACTACAATCAATTTTTTCCAAAATGTGTATTCATATTATTCTTAATATATTTTGAAACTCTGGTCAGTTTTCCATAAACAAAGACAAATGGATCCATTCAAATATAAAATGCATGTAGATATTAGATTTAAAGATTCTCAATAATAAAACCTGGGACCTGCGTATTTTCTTACTACTTCTTAAACTCCTCCATATAGTGAAATTCATCCATTGTGGCAGAGGATAAAATCTTAACCTGGGACCTGCATATTTGCTTACTACTTCTTAAACTCCTCCATATAGTGAAATTCATCCATTGTGGCAGAGGATAAAATCTTAACCTGGGACCTGCATATTTGCTTACTACTTCTTAAACTCCTCCATATAGTGAAATTCATCCATTGTGGTAGATGATAAAATCTTAACCTGGGACCTGCGTATTTGTTTACTACTTCCTAAACTCCTCCATATGGTGAAATTTATCCATTGTGGCAGAGGATAAAATATTCTTGCTGGTAAATAATATGTATACAGAGGTAATTACTCGAGTAATAATAAGCTAAGCACGTGTATTATATATTTATGCTATGATGGCATGGTCGTCGAATCAATACTTCTTTAAAATCGTTGAAGAATGACATAACCATATGAGAGGACAATATAAAAATAGTTGTCTTATTAGCAACATTGCATGGTGTGGGATTTGAATAGAGAACTAACCGACAATTGTTGCTAATGGACGAAGATAACAATTGTTAATGTTTGTCAACATTGTTGGATACCCATTGTAAAATCAATATATACAATAGAGGGCACATCATGGAAATAAAAGATCATAGAAGGCACATCATGGAACAAAAAGAGTGTAAATTAGCTCAGTATTAATGGTGGTGGTTTCTTTCTACAATAGTGAACACAAATAGATTAGATGGACTTCTGGGGCATTAATGGGAGAGGCTTGCTAGATAGGTGTGCACTAAAAACAACAATATTTAGAAAGTCTTATGAATAAAAGGTGGGTTAATCTCCTATAAAGCATATTCAACCATGTGATATCTACAATATATGGCTGAGTTCGATAGTATATAATTGATTACTAGAAAACTTAGCCTTGAACCTACCCTGCTTCTTGTGATGAGGTAGAAATGAGTGTTCTTGTAGCACCTTCAAAACCTGTGCTATAAAACTTTTAGAATATAAAAGTAATATAACGATTCCCAATCATTATCAGTTGGGGTAGAGATGGAGATGGAGATGGAGATGGAGATGGCGAGAGAAGAAGAGTAAGGGAGGATATTTATCTCACCCAATATTGAGCAAATATCGAATGAATAACGCTGACGGGATTATGCTGGGCTGTGAGGAATTGGCCCGTAGTGGGTGGGTGTTCTAAATGTAGTTGGGGCTTGTCCCGAGGATGTAATTGCAATCTGGGCATTGGCCTTCCCATGAATGGGGATTAAGGATCGAAATGATAGTAGAATTCATTTGGGTCTATGAGACAAAGAAAATTACCCTCCCATTTTTAGTTAAGACCCAACATTCATTTTCAAGAAAGAGATTGATTGATCCCAACCTGTAACCTTATTTTTTACATACACCAGGATAAATTAATTGAATATCGAGCATTTGATGATATTATACGTGCAAGTAATGTCCATTCCATGATGCATAAGACCCAAATGAATGCTTAATCATGCATACACATAGTTCAGAAAGAGTAGTTCCTAATGATTATGAAGTTGGACGAGTTATTTTTGACCCAATTGTTTCTGAAGTATGCTTTTTCTATAAACACCTGTAGGAACTTCACTAAACTAATTTTATCACGACATAAATTGTGTAGCTTAACCCATAAGGCCATTCTATGGATCTTTTCATGGTCTAGGTCAAAACTTAACCCCTTAAGAATGGATATCATGCATATATGAATCTTGGACAAAATAATGAAGCAAAGGTATTTGGAAAGGTACCCATTGTTGCAATATTACAAGAAACATTAATGGACGTCTATTGTGATCGAGCGGAACCCCATCCTTCCTGCTATCTATAACTCGGTCCCTATGCCTTGCCCTTCCCAATCGGATTGAATGAATACATGCCTTCCTATCCAAACAATGAATTGATACCCTTACCTCTCCTCCCACATCAAAGGTGTAAATGTTATTCCCCCATATGTTTATTTACTGAAACATCAGGTTAATAAGTATATAATAGCACCTATCTTCAAGAAGCCTTAGAGATAGAAAGGACTTAGTGAAATGCGAGAAACCTCCTATTGATTCAGTTGTTTTTTTTATTGAAGAACTGCTTTAATATGAACACGGGTTCTTTTACAATGAAGAGTTCTGCAATTAGATGAATCTATGGAGCTTCGTTCAAGCAAGCTGTTGTATCGACACATAGCTTTGGAACCCAGTCAGATAGGGATAAGTACATTTAAAAAAAAGCGAGTGCTACAAGAACATTACAATCGCCTCCTTAACCAAATATGGCGATCGACGATGATTTGTTCCTATAATCAATTTTTAAAGACCTCAATCGAAGATGCAAAAGGGAATAAATATACCAACTGCAATAGTCCTAGCGCAATCGGGTGACCTTAAAATATTATCTATTGAAATGTATGAACTATTAGGGACGACGACATCGAGAAAATTCTAAATATTTGCTTATTCACATGTTTAAAAAGATCAAGCAATGTTTAGTCATATGAACCTGGGATTAATTGTCGACCAATATCGTGTTACAGTACTCTTATATTTCACTCTTAATGTGCATCAATGCAAAAATCACCTGCACAAATGAAAAAGAGTAATTAAAATCTTTGGTTCTCAATATTGATCTCAAAGCATTTGGTTCAACTGTGAAAGAAGTAGAGCTAGGCTCTCCACTTAAGATTGTCTCTCTATGTAATATAAATGTTCAACTAATGCTAGTCAAAGTACTAAGAAATCTATGAGAGTATTATGTATACAAACTAGATTTTTAAAACTATTTTGAGAAAAGTTGTTGAAGCTCTGAAACAAAGGAGCACTAAAATATGCGTGATTGTCGATGAAAGCATTTAAAAGTCTACTACAACTGAAAAGGCCTCTCAACCTCTGGAGTTGGATATATATCCAGTGTCCACATCTTGAAGCAGTTACTAAAGCAGTTACACACTATTGTTTGAGATTGGTACAAATAAACCCTCTCTTATTTGTTTTGACATCATGTGATAGATTTTAATTCATAATAAAGTGATTTGCCTAAGGGCGCCTATCAAGTGTCGCCCTTTCTTGTGTTTAGTTTTCTTTTCCCTTAGGTAGAAATATAAAGGGGTATAAAAAATGTAAATGAAAAAATGGATACATGCAATATATAGGGAAAATAGGGGTTTTTTAAAATCGGCAAGGCATATTGGGAGGGGGTTAAAAAAAACGATTTTTGGAGGTATTTTCCAATATTTTTTGAAAATAGGGGTATTGTTTCATATGTCATGAACGAATGTGCTATGGCATAGTTTCACTAAGTGAAGACCCCGTGATTAAGGTGGTGGAGGCCCAAGTGGGGGATTCAATTTCTCCGATTCGCAGACGTGCCGACAAAGGTTGTATCCATTGTAATCTCTGATTTTATATTAATAGAAATATCTTTTCCTGTCCAATAATGTATGTTTGAATGAATATTTTATCCATGGATGTTTTCAAATGCTTATACATTGTTGACTATATATGCTAGAATAGATCTAACATCATCATATATAGTATGCTTGTATTGATTACTTGTTGTTGAGGAAGTAATCTATCAATTCAAGCTGAAGTTGGAAAACTCAATGGGGATCTACTTCAACCGTTCGGAATAAGGTACGAGGTCTGATCCTTTAGTGTTAGATATTTAGTTTCTACTGCATATTGAAAATGATTGATTTATGGAGTCAAGCTGTCTGTTGTGGTACCCCAAGCCATAGGAATTTCTCTCTGTAATAGGATGTATGGTAGCATATGTAGACGTGTTATTGAAGATTATATGTTTAGATGGGACATGATCCTTACGAGATTTAAATGAAAATATTTATATGTTAACCATTTTGAATATAAGGTTTTTGTTTTATTTTTACAAGTTAGTAGTTCCACATGGAGTATAGTTTTTTATGATAGGGATATAAAGGAGAAAAACATTTGAAAAAGTGTAATATTTTATTTGCTATGAAATTTGTCAATAAGGATCATTGAATATTCAGTCATCAATGATTAAGCGAATGATACATATTTAGGAAGTGAATGTTATGCTAATAAAGTATAAATTAAATTGTCTTTAGATGTTTAATGATTTTTTTTTTTTTTAATTTAGTAATTGGGTACATTACACCCAACTCTCACAAAACTATATCCAAAATTCTCACTCCGCAAAAAATAATATAGCCTCACCAAAAATTGGTCTCCTTCCCCATGGATAATGGGGTTTATATAACTTTTGTGACCCCTTTGGCATGTTACAAATGAGCCATACTTAGCCCATTCGTTGGGCTCCATTTAGTGCTTGGTTACAACTATATCCAAAAATATTTACCCATATGCCACTTTGGGTTGGGATTTGTTAATGGCCAACACATATAAATTATTGGTTACAACCATAGGCTTGGTCATATGCTTGTCGACCCCCTTTCTTCGGCACATATCAAAGTTTGACATATTAAAAGTTTGTTGTGAAGTCCAAGGGGTTGTAACGACCTCCCATACGTAGCAAACATTGGTTACATATTATGGTTGGGTCACGGGTGTATTGCCATATGGTCGACCCACATAAATACGGTGTATAGTTATAACTCCCCATTAGTTGGCATATATGATATCCGTCTGGTTACAATTACCCACTTTTAGACCATAATCCAAAGTCTTTATTGCACCATGTGTTGAATTGTGTGCGCGCTCCACGTGGGCTTGTTGGTTATAACCATAGGGCGTAGGCCAACGAGTCGACGATTTCGCCCAACCGACGAAATTGTTCGTTTATTTTCCGGCTAGTCGATCGCTTCCGTCTGCTCCTTCAACAGGACGTGTTCTCCGTTAATGTTAATTTCACCATCACCGTGTGCACGATACCGAGGCATGGTAGAAGAGGGCAGGGAACCAACTCATTTCAAATTTCAAATGTATAGTTCGACTGCCTTATTTCCCCGAAACGTGGTAGTGGTGGAAACCACTCATGTGCTGCTCTTCTCTACTATTTAGGTCACTGTGTCTTATTTTTATTGAGAGCTCTTCACATTGCAATAAGTTTTCACATTTATATTTGCACCTCTGTGTTGTAAATCACTGCATTATTTCATGCTTCCAGTGCCTTTGCAACAGAGCTTCAAACAGGAAAAACTAACACAAAATTCACAGTCTTAAGTAACTATACTAGCACTCTCTATTTTATGCTAAATACCATTGCAAGGATCGCAAAAACACAGCGATACAGCAAGCCTATGGTAACAAATACCATTGCAAGGATCGTAAAAACACAGCGAGGCTATGGTAACATATTTTTATGTGGAGAAAACAATCTCATGGGATAAATATTTCAACACTAAATAGTATTTTGTTTTGATGAAAAAAAAATTACAAATCACAGAGATTTTTCTTTTCATATTCAGAGAGGATTCAAAGCACTAAATAGTATTAAGTTTTGATGAAAAAAAAACTACAAATCACAGAGATTTTTCTTTTCATATTCAGAGAGGGTGCTTTATTAGGTGTTCATTCATCTACCGTCGCAGATGTTTGCAAGTCTCGTACAACTTGCAATTCTTTTCTTTTTTTTTCCTCAGTGAAGAAATTGCCTTTTTTCTCCCGGGTGTATTGAGTCATTTTTCTAACTTAATATCAGATTGGATATCTCCATTTTCATTGTCTCACAAAAATTCAAATGAGTGGGTTGCAATTGTATTCCATTCTTCATCTCTCTGTTTGCGAAATTGCTATTTGAAGAGTGTTGGATTCAGTTTCTTTCATTGACTAACCTCTATGAAATTTAAATTTCATTTTGTAAACATGGCTTGGCATGGGTTTAACACTAGCGAAATATTCAACTTCTAGGTACAAGCATTGTAACATATACTACCAAAAACTACACACGTTTCATCTCGATGATGTAAGTAGTACATTAATACTTATGGTAAACTTGAATTTCTACAGGATGATTTCAATTTCTTTTATACATTTTGCATTAAGGAGAGTGTTTCCACTATCTTAAATAATCATCCTTGAATTTTGTGTTAGGTGTTCCTGTTTGAAGCTTTGTTGATTGCAGAGGCACTCCATCCTTGAATTTTGTGTTAGGTGTTCTTGTTTGAAGCTCTGTTAATTACAGAGGCACTGGAGGCATGAAATAATGCAGTGATTTACAGGACATAGGTGCAAATATAAATCTGAAAACTTACTCCAATGTGAAGAGTTTTCAATAAAAATAAGGCACAATGGCCTGAACAGAAGAGAAGAGCAGCACATGAGTGGTTTCCACCACTACCATGTTTTGGGGAAATAAGGTGGTCAAACTATACATTTGAAATTTAAAATGAGTCGGTTCCCTCTTCTACCATGTCTCGGTATCGTGCACACCGTGACGGTGAAGTTAACGTTAATGGAGAACACGTCATGTTAAAGGAGTAGGCGGAAGCGGTTGACTAGCCAGAAAATAAACGGACAATTTTACCTGCTGGGCGAAATCATGGGCGAAATCATGGACTCGTTAGCCTACTCCATAACCATAGGCCATGGGGTATCCCACGGGTCCCTCCACACGGGCCTTGTTCAACCACATTCCCGCCTCCCGTTTCTCCCTACTCTATCTTCTTAAAACGTAAATATCACTTTTATTACATGGCTTAACAAGAAATGCGTGTGGTGTAGTGCTGAAGACGTTGACACTTAACAGGGTCAGGTCGTCGGTTTGACAACCAGTGACTCCATCAAAAGTTTTGTAAACAATTACAATGTTCCAGGCTCTAGCCAACTGTGCACTGCCACATGTCACAAGATGATTGGCCCACAACTATGTCAATACGATTGGTCCACAACTATGCCAATACCCTGTCATGTGTCAACTTAGGATGTATGGAAAGTCTACAATGTCTTGCCACGCTGATTTGTGCCAAATCAGCTTTCTACGTAAGCACCATACAGGTCACGTGGCACTTTTTTTTTTCGTCCAATTTTGTCAATGAAATGCATGTTTTGATGAAAGTTCTTCATGTGGATTTTGGATTTTGTTTGAGGTGAAGTTTGTGCCATTGGAATCGGCTTGACCAGCTCTTCATAACCATTCCAATTTTGAAATGAGATTTGTTGAGTTTAAAATTTAACCTTTTGAGATTCTCCCACATCACACCTGCACATTTATTCATCTATCTTTGTTTCATGGAGCATTAGGTTTACATTATGATATTTTATCCTTAGGAGCATCTATCACCCCTTTTGCTTCCATTTCACATGGGGCATTGCACCTTACATTATCTTGTGTCCCCAACATGATTCCAAGGTATGGTGTTACCACTCTTATGGACATTGCTATTTATGGGATACAAACACTTGTCAGACTATTATTTATAGTTTGCCTACTACATGGTCTTCACTCACCAAAACTATGCCATAGCGCTTTAGTTCATGGGATATTAAAGAATACTCCTAATTTCACTAGCTATTGACAAATAGCTACAAAATTCCTTTTGCTGAGACCCCCTCCCAATACATATTTTCAATTTAAATAAAAAAACATATTTTTACTAGATATTTCATATTTTTATTAGATACCCCTTTTATAGCCCCAAATATCTATAAACCCATTATACCCTACTAGTGGCCTCTCTAACATCTATAATAAATTGACCTTTTTTTTCACAATTTAAAAACCCCTCTGTATGAGTGAAAGCGATAAGAACATAACACCTACCTACAATATATTGACTTTTTTTTCACAATTTAAAAACCCCTCTTTATAAATGAAAACGATAAGAACATAAAAACAAAGTGAATCCACTGTGTTTTCTACAAAACCACCACTCTTTTTTTCTAGTTGACATGTTTTATCCACTTAGATATACCAGACACTCCCATATTATATTATAGATAAATGAAAAGCCTTAAAGCCTCAATGCGGTACAGGCTACAACATTCACAACAAATTAGTTAAAAAAAACACTTGTCAAAAGAGAAAATGTTCTTTTTTTTAAGTTGTGCCTACCATTTTATATCCATCTTAATTTGAGTCTATAGGTGCAAATAAATCTAGATTGGTTGTAATCTTAGTTAACTAGGTAGAACTCAAAACTCCCACTTGAATAGATAAATATGTAAAAGGACAAATATAATTGTTGTTAAAGTGTTTCTATTTATATTATAAAAAATTATTTATATAAATCTTATATTTATAAATATTATATTTTTTTATGTATAATTTTGATATCTTTTTTAAGTTTTATATAAAAAAAATAATTATATTTTCATAAAAAATGATCGACATTTAATGAAAAATGCCTTTAAACATAATAAAATCATTTGAATATTATCATATCTTAGTTTTAAAAAAATACATTTTGATTAAAATTATAATAAGTAGCATAAATCCATTTAAAAAGGGCTCCACTAAGTACTCAAAAGGATGGAATCTTAGTAGCAAGGAAACTATAAATTCAAAGATAAAAAGAAAAAAATTAAAACTTTATCAAATTCAAATATAATCATAATTATAATTAAGACATTTAAATATAATCATAATTATAATTGAGAAATTTTAAATAAGAGAAAACTAAAAAATAAACTTCAAGTTTAATTAAGAAATTGCCAATATTTAATAGAGTTTAATATCACATATAATAAAGTTTTCAAAAATTAATAAACTCCTAAAACATACGTTTGGCATATGATCTTGGTCATCAGTCATGATATGCGCTCGAATTTTTTTGACTGTAAAAAAAAATGGGCAAAATGCTTCATGATGGGCATTTTTGCCTTTAGAATTCCAACCCTGGATGCCTGTGATCTTGGTCATCAGTCATGATATGCGCTCGAATTTTTTTGGCTGTAAAAAAATGGGCAAAATGCTTCATGATGGGCATTTTTGCCTTTAGAATTCCAACCCTGGATGCCTGTATATGGTCTTAAATTTTCAAAGTCCAACCAATTTCTTGTTAGTAATGGACAGGGCAAAATAAAACGGGTCAGATACGGTCTAAAAATTCTGGATTAGGTTGTGATAGAATATGCATCCCGTACGACAGAATTCTGGTTAGTAATGCATAGAGCAAATTAAAACATGAAAAATGCCTGTACAGGGTCTTAAGTTTTTTTATTAGTAATAGACAGACCAAAATAAAACATGCCAGATGCCTGTACAGGGTCTTCAATTAGAAGTGAACAGATCCTATCAATAAACCTAAAGAGGAAGGACATAGCAAATTAAAACATAACAGATGCCTGGAAAATGCTTGACCACTGTCAAAATCAACGCTGACCTCCACCAGCGCTCCTTCGAAACTAACCCTGAGATGACGCAAGAGAAGAACCTTTAAGTATCATGCTCGATGAATAATAAGGGCCGTGAGTTCGTGACCATTACCAGGATATGGAAACGAAAGGGAGAGTCGAGTTCCAGCATCAGTCGATGGCCATTAAGTGAGAATCGGGATCTATTTCTACCATGGCAGCCATCAATTCCACATTCCAACGATCAAATATCCTGTTAAAACAAAGAACAGTTATTCTTTTGATAAGAGGAATAATCATCTTCGTAGCAGGGAAATCATCTTTTCAGGGTTTTACAATGGCAACCATAAATGTTTTTCATAATAAACGATGATGACACTGTTGAAGTCAACTAAATTTCAAATTCTATAGCAATCCTGTCGATCGCAATCATGAAGTGCCAATGAAGTACTGGTACAGGTATCAAGAGAAATTTTATTTTCACATCTCAAGGTTAACTTGCGTACTCTGCTGAATTCGGCGAATGAAGCATAAACGTTTAATTAGAGTCACAGCATATTCATTCCTTAGCTCGTACTGGTCTATATTCTTCGACAAAGGAAATCATATACAGAAATCAGCATACATATTCAAATGGGTTCGCTCTACAGGAAACAGGGTAAGACCACAGTAGAAGAACCTAGGTTTGAAATATCGCTTTGTTAATTGGATATTGTTTTGTTCAGCAATTTCCACAAATAAGATCTATAAATAATTAAATCGCTGTCCAACTTTGGGTGTCCAAACCAGGAGTAATATCCAGTTCAAATTCTTCTCGTAATTTCGAATTGTCTATAAATTGTTGAGATAAAATTGGCCATTCAATAGCAAATAACTAATTCGAGAACTACAAAAGGATTTTGATACTGATATTCGGTGTTGAATGAGTTACTTATGTACCACTGATATATTGCAATTTGATTAAATGAGTTATTTCTTTATAGTTATTATGTCCAAAGTAAGAAGTACAATTTAAGTTGCAACAGGGGTGGTGGCGCAGTTGGTTAGCGCGTAGGTCTCATAGCTGCTTGAGGAATCCTGAGGTCGAGAGTTCGAGCCTCTCTCACCCCAAACCATTAGCTTTTATCATTCTTACTGCATCAATTGTATTGCTAATACAGAAATTTACTGCATCAATTGTATTGCTAATACAGAAATTTAAGACTCTGTACAGACACGACTTTTCTATTGCTAATCCAGAAATATAACTCTGGACAGTTACTTTTGTAACAGCATGTACTGTTTTAAATTTCCCTCCAACCTAACTTGGGATCAAACACTTTTTCAATAATTGGCCTCATTTTGCCTCTAATACTCTGGACACATATTTTTGTAACAGTACGTACTGTTTTAAATTCCTCTCCAACCTAACTTGGAGTCAAACACTTTGTCAATAAGTGTCCTCAATTTGCATGTAATGTTTTTATTTATTGAGCAATTTCGCCCACAAACCCTAACTCTGAAAGCATGAAACAAATTCCTGCAACTAAAAGATTTGGGCATTAGCAGCAGCAGATTATTAAAATAAGGGAATTAGACAAGTAGACCTGGTAATCTACCATTAATCTTTTTTCTTGATATGCTCTGCTACTAAATCGATTTGGAACTTTAATGGTTCCTAGATTTTCTATGTTTTCAGGATTGATAAAGGTTTCTGCCTAAAATTTTTATATGGTTATTATAATCCGGCAGCTAAAGGAATATGGCATTTTTTCAACCTCATATAGGGCAAACAATAAAGTTCAGGACAAAATAGACAGTGCAGTTTAACTCAGACAGACCAAGGAATTCTTTGGCTTTACAAGAATTCTAGGTCCAACTATTAGGCTCGTATAGTTAAATATATTGGGGTGGTGGCGCAGTTGGTTAGCGCGTAGGTCTCATAGCTGTTTGAGGAATCCTGAGGTCGAGAGTTCGAGCCTCTCTCACCCCAACATTTTTGGCATTTATACAGATGGAGAAATTTAGGACTATTATGGTCATCTGCTCTGAGGTCGAGAGTTCGAGCCTCTCTCACCCCAACATTTTTGGTTTTAAACTTTCCTCTATTGCATTTACAAAAATCGCTACTGCTCTGAGGTCGAGAGTTCGAGCCTCTCTCACCCCAACATTTTTGGTTTTAAACTTTCCTCTATTGCATTTACAAAAATCTCTAAGCCTGTTGATGGGTGTCTGGCATGTACGGAATTCTGATGCTTAAATTACTCTATTCTCATATCCTTTCAGATTGACACTCTTGATGTAAGTACCCTGACCCCCTTTTGAACAAACTGGACATGGCAATGCATTAAGAAACCATGTTAGTTTTTCTTTTAGTTGTTCTGTGGATGAACAGCTTACAATCAAATATGAATGTAAACAACACTTTGTGTAGTCTCTCACTTATTCCACAGAAGCCATCTTCAGATACAGCAGTACATACCATTTGCAGCAGTACCCAAATGCTTCTGGTCACTGAGTCAGTGGTGATCACCCTACAAGACTGGCATCCAACCAAGATGCAGCTGGACTTGCAATGTAGCTGGAATTTGGTGTTAAACTCAGCCCCTTGATATCTCAAGAGTTTGATTCACATTGACTGGTACAGTACAATAAATTTATTTAGTTTGATTCCAAGCTATGATTGTAGATGTCTACAACAAAGTAAGTGAAGGTCCAACGCTAAGGTACTCATGAGATATGTTATTGAAATAGTTTTGGACATGAAAATCTTGTGGAGCATCACCTGTTGCTCTAAGCCTTGTTAAAATCTTGTAGTTAGTGCAACGCTTGCAAAAGATATACCACTGCACCAGAAGGGCTGCAACTTTCGCTGATATTATGCTCAGTACAGATGCTTAATAATTTTGCTCCTCCTTTCGCTGATATTATGCTTAGTACATATGCTTAATAATTTGGCTCCTCCTTCCCATATTATGTTCAAGTTAACTGCTCATGAAATATTAACTCTAATCCAACGAAAGCAATCAACTCTGTCTCCTTCTGTTTTTATGAAATCAACACCGGAAGGCGGATAACTGATACTAGGCATTTATCCAAATTCTGCACTGTTATATTTCAGAAAATACTGGAAAAGTGAATGAATTGCAAAACAACATATCCAAATAAGAAGTAGAAAAATCACTGCAGCTTGCACATTTTCAAGCAATCCCTTGCTTAGAATGAAAACCAACCAAAGGAAAAAAAAAAAATTGAACAGCAATTGGTAAGTGATTTACTATGTGAACACAGCATCAACTGGCATAGTTTCAAAGCAAAATATTGCATGTGAAGATCCAACATAATCATTAAACAGTTCTGGTTTCATTTTAAGAGTCCCATCAGTACTCTCTTTACCAACTGGTATAGCGATACGAACTTCTTCCACCATTTTCTGCATTTCAAAGAATAACTTGATGTTCTTCTCTGCTAGAATACTTGGAGCTACATTATCTTCTGAAAGAGGAACAGCAGCCAAGATGAGCTGCTCATGTGGGTGGTGTCAAAGAACTCGTATATTGCAAGTTCCTTCATTATGGCCATCATTGCAGCACAAGTTTTGATTAAGCAAAATACCTTAGGTTAATAATGGGTGACTTGTTTTATGAGGTCCAATGGTTTTAAGAATGTTAAATAGTCGATTGTTAAATTATAAATGACTTTAAAGTTGGTCATATCAAAAGAGGGTGTTTCCTCGTCCTACCGGTGGATTATCTTCTGAAAGAGGAATAGTAGCCGAGAAGAATTTCATATTGTATAGATTTTGATTCAGAACTTGAGTTTGTAATGGAATTTGGTAGTTTTTTATTAATTAAAAGTTGATTATTAAATAATTAGAGTAAATGACATATCAAAGGTTTATAGAAAGACTCTGAGTTAATTGTCAAAGGTTCATATAAAGACTCTGAATTATTTGATTCATGTTCAGTATTAATCAAATTAAATGAGAATGGTCAATACAAAAAATTATTCAACTTGTTTGTTTTTTATTAATTAAGAATAAATTTTATTTAATATATATAAAATAATAATAATGAAGTGTTTATTAACATTTAAAAAACCAAAATACTAAATTATTAATAGATTCTTTATATTCAAATTTATTTAACTTCCAACTTAAGAATATATTAAATTAAAAAAAATTATTTTGAGTTTTTTTTCTCTATTTACTTATACTTTTAGATAATAAACAATAGTTATTTTTCTTTTCTTTTTCTTAATATTAAAAATGTAAACAATATTATAATGTTAGAATTGCAACAATGATAATAAAGTGTTTGGGATATTTTCTCTAGGTTTGCTCTTTAGAGTTTCATCTTTTTTTATTTTGATTTAATGTCTATCTTTATGTCTAAAAAAAATGATTAAAAATATAAATAATGTGTTATTTGTTAAATGATTTCATAAAATAACATGTTTTGAAATATCTTGGTTTTCATGCATCTCTTTTATCTTGATTTAATGTTTATCTTTATGTCTAAAAAAATTATTAAAAAAAGATAAATGTTATAATTGTTAAATGTTTTCATAAAACAACTAGTTTTGAAATATCTTGGTTTTCATGGATGATGAAATTTTAAGGATAGGTCCCATTTCATTTTGAAGGGCTATGCCATATTTAACCCTTCTAGGCTAACATGTAAAAACAAATCATTATTTTTATTTGAAAATGTAATAGTACATCAATATTTCATAAACAATGTAATCCAATTTCTAAAATATTTGTAATGTTTAACTCTATAAATTTTAATAATCAATGTTTATATTAAATTATTTTTTGAAAAAAAAATTATTCAACTGAATTTTCTTAAAAGGTTTATCAATCACACAAAATTCTAAATATTTTTTACTTTTCTAAATAATATTAATAAATATACATTTTTTTTTAAAACTCAATAAAAATTGAAAATATCTCAAATACCATTACAAAATACAATTACCATAACATAATATGATATGTAGAATTTATACAAGTGATAATGGAATCCATCATTTATTGTCATCTTTTATGATGTGTTTAAATATTTAAACATAGTCTTTTCTTAGATGCAAAGTGTAAGCCTGGAATAGCTATAATCAACAGTTCTATTTTCTGGTTTGCTTTGGTTTAACTTCTCTTAGCTGAACTAACTGGTCGTACAGATAGGGTAATTGATTGTGCTACTAAGTAAGGATAGGGTAATTTTCTAGGAGAAATCTAAGAAAGTAGAGGAATTTGGTTTTAAGAGTTTTTTTAATATAGAAGATAAACAAGTTGACACATAGGTAAGGAAATTTAGAACTGAAGGAGAAAGTTAAGAAAGTCAAAGAATTTTGTTTTAAGGATATTTTTATATAGAAGATAAACAAATTAATGATGAAGATAATCAATTATAAAAAATATAGGTTATTTTATTTTTTAATATTAAAAACAATTAAAAAGTGAAAAGAGAAGTATGAAAAAGATTTTCCGTGGATAGAGGAGTTTGTCAATAAAAGTTGACCAATTTAAAATAATTTTTTGAAAGTGTATGTGGAATCTTTTGAAAGAAAAAAAATCAATTAAACCATTGTCCTTGAAAATTCAAACCAATATTCATGGAAATTGAAATGCTTTCAATGTTGGTAATGGAAAAAAACTAGCAAAGAAAACAAGATATTGTCAATCAAATTATTAGTATTTAATTTCTTTCAAAATCCAGTTAAATGGGTTTGTAAATGATGTCTTTTTGAAAAAAAAAGAGTTGTTGACTCTGACTTTCTATTCTTCAAAATTCATAATGGTCAAAATCTATGTTCCATCTTTATTGTGCCATTTCAACACCTTATATTTAGAATGCCAACCATTCTAACTAGATTTGAAAATTTATTAGAAAAAATATAATCTTTAAATTATGAAATAAATGATTTTTTTCTTCTTCAGAATCCATTTTTTAATTGTATAAATAAATTCACGACCTTCAAAAACCTTGATTCTGACATCTCAACCCCTTATTTTGAGTATCTCAACATTTTCAGCCAGCTTTTAGAAAAAACCAATATGTTAAGAAAAAAATACATGCAAATCAAATAAAACATGTTCAAATTAATATCTAAGAAGATTTTAAATTTTTATTTTTCAGAAATAAGTACTGCTGAAAGGAAAACATGTATTACAGATTGATAGTCCAGCATATTCATTTTTCTACCTCAAAAATTACAAAAACCAAATTTAAAAATTGCTACTACTTCTCCTAAGTTGAATTTTCTCATATATAACATATCAATTTACCAATATGTCATTCAATTAAGTTACAATAAAATCAACTAAAACATGTAAATTAAGCCTGACTGACCAAATCCACTCAAGTAAATTAAGCCTGACTGACCAAATCCACCACAAAAATTGACTTTTTTATATATATACTTATAAATATTTTATTTAAAATATAAAAATATACATTATATTTATACTACTTTTAAATCCAAAAAAAAACCTAAATCCAAAGACGACCCACTTCAAAAACTCAAAGACATCCTTCCAAAAACTACCATATTTCAAAAATTCTCCAAGCTTCTTAAACCTATATAGTAACAGCAAAAGCAAAAACTTGAAGTAGTAAAACACTGAATTAGAACAAATTCAATACATAAACCTAAACACGAAGGACAGAGCAAAATAAAAACATGCCAGACATACAGGGTCTTAAACTTCTGGATTAGTAATGGACAGAGCAAAATCAAACACGCCAGATCCCGGGACTGAAATGATGACAGATCCTATCGATAAACCTAAAGACGAAGGATAGAGCAAATTAAAACATGATCGATGCCTGTACAGGGTCTTAAATTTCTGATTAGTAATGGACAAAGCAAATAAAACGTGCCAGATAGGGTCTTAAATTTCTGAGACAAAGCAAATAAAACGTGCCAGATTGGGTCTTAAATTTCTGGATTAGTAATAGAATATGCATCCCGTTTGACAGATGCCTGTACAGGATCTTAAATTTCTGGTTGGTAATGGATAGAGCAAATTAAAACATGAAAGATGCCTGTACACAGTACAGGGTCTTAAATTTTTTTATTAGTTATAGACAGAGCAAAATAAAATATGCCAGATGCCTGTACAGGGTCTTCAATTAGAAGTAGAACAGATCCTATCAGTAAACCTAAAGACGAAGGACAGAGCAAATTAAAACATGACAGATGCTTGGAAAATGCTTGACCACTGTTAAAATCTAAGCCCTCTTGGGTGACCTGCGCTTCTTCCAAACATCAATTCCATGGCAAACATCAAGTCCACGTTCCAAGGATCAAATATCCTATTTCAAAAAACAAAGAACAGTTATCTTTTGATAAGAGGAATAATCATCTTCGTAGCAGGGCAATAATCTTTTCAGGGTTTTACAGTGGCAACCATAAGTGTTTTTCATAATAAATGATAATGACACTCTTTTGAATTCAGCTAGATTTCAAATTCTACATCATTCCTAATAGATCGCAATCATGAAGTGCCAATGAAGTACTGGTACAGGTATGAAGAGAAATTTTATTTTCACATCTCCAAGTAAATTTGCGTACTCTGCTGAATTCAGCGTATGAATCATAAACGTTTAATTTCTCACAGGCTACAGCATATATTCATAGTCTTTCCTTAGCTCTTACTGGTCTATATTCTTCGACAAAGGTAATAATGGATTCGGTCTGCAGGAAATAGGGTAAGAACACAGTAGTAAAACCAAGGTTTGGGAAATATCGCTTGGATATTGATTTGTTCAGCAATTTCCACAAAAAAATCTATAAATAAATAAATCGCTGTCCAACCGTTCAAATTCTTCTCGTAATTACAAATTGTCTATAAATTGTTGAGATAAAAATGGCCATTCAATAGCAAATTCCTAATTCTAGAACTACAGAAGGATTCTGACACTGTTATTCGGTCTTGAATGAGTTACTTATGTGCCACTGATATATTGCAATTTGGTTAAATGAGTTATTTCTTTATCACTGTCATAGTCCAAACTAGTAAGTACACTCTAAAGCGCAACTGGGGTGGTGGCGCAGTTGGTTAGCGCGTAGGTCTCATAGCTGTTTGAGGAATCCTGAGGTCGAGAGTTCGAGCCTCTCTCACCCCAAAGTTTTAGTATTTTATCATTCATACACATCAATTCTATTGCTAATCCAGAAATTTAAGACTCTGTACAGACACGACTTTCTGTTGCTAATCCAGAAATGTAACTCTGAACAGGTTAGTTTTATAATTCATACGACATCAATTCTAATGCTAATCCATAAATTTAAGGCTCTGTACAGACACGACTTTTCTATTGCTAATCCAGAAATATAACTCTGAACAGGTATTTTGGTATTTTTGTAATAGCATGTGCTGTTTTAAATTCCTCTCCAACCTAACTTGGAATCAAACACATTTTCAATAATTGCCCTCAATTTGCCTGTAACACTCTAGACAGGTATTTTTTATAATAGCATGTACTGTTTTAAATTCCTCTCCAATCTAACTTGGAATCAAACACTTTTTCAATAATTGCCCTCATTTTGCCTGTAATATTTTTATTTATTGAGCTATTGCGGCCTCAAAACCTAACACTGAATTGCATGAAACAAGTTCACAATCACATACTTTTCATATAATACCTAATTCAAATTACACAATTAAAAGATGAGGCAGTAGTAGCAGAAGATTATTAAGATAAGAGAATTAGACAAGTAAACGTGGTGACCTACCATTAATCTTTTTTTCTTGCTATGCTCTCCTACTAAATCGATTTGAAATTTTAATGGTTACTAGATTTACTATGTTTTCAGGATTGATATATGGTTGTGCCTACAAGTTTGTGATGGTTATTAACTTATTATTATCTGGCAGCTAAAGGAATATGGCATTCTTCCAACCTCTGGTTCCAACCTTGTTGGAAGGCCAAAGCTTCAACTACCATTCTGACAATGGAGGAGAGGGGATAATCACGCAGCTACAGCTGCCACAAATGGAAACACAGAGCTACTAAGCCCGCTCTCAACTCAAGCTTCCATTAAACTATAAACAGATATTTATACACTGAAGAATTCTCTGGAAAGATCCAGAGATCTAGAAACCTCTATAGGATGGCTCTCGGAGAAGTTCCAGACATTACAACTGCATTAACTATAGCAACTACAACCCAAAACAAGTACATACGGCTGGATGGGGAAATTACTCCCCAACAAACCTTAGATAAATCATAACACAAACAAGAAAAGCTCAGGTCAAAATAGACAGTACAGTTTAACTCAGACAGCCGAAATATTTCTTTACAAGGGTCGTTGGTCTACTAGCTGGCTCGCCGCATCTACCGTAACGGGGTGGTGGCGCAGTTGGTGAGCGCGGAGGTCTCATAGCTGATTGAGGAACCTTGAGGTCGAGAGTTCGAGTCTCTCTCACCCAAATTCTGTAATTTTTCCGTTCTTTTAAACAGAACGGAAAGTAAAATTTTATTTTTTTTGGCTTTTAATTCTTCGGTGATTTTTCTTTAGTTTTATGTAGACGGTGGCATCAGGCATCTCTTTTGTTTTCGGTAGACGGCGGTATCAGGCATGGCTTGTAGGCATCTTTCTGGTTAACCAGCATAAACGTTTATAACACAAAAGATTTCTCGTTAATTAGCATAAATGTTTATAACACAAAAGATTTCTCGTTAATTAGCATAAATGTTTATAATACAAAAATTGTATTGAAGTATTAAGAATTTCTTTACTTGAAAAAAAGAAAGAAGGTTTGTATTATCTTTAGAAATTTGATAAATCATTTTTTAAAAGAAATCTATACTGATATGGTAAGCCTTTTTTTTAAATAAATTAGAAATATTAATGTATTAAAAAAACCATGGTAGTTTTTCTCTGAATGTTATTTGAGCAAAATACTTCAAAATTGGAGATGGCAAAGCATTAAGAAACCATGGTAATTTTTCTCTGAATTTTAATTTAGCAAAATAGGTCAAGTTAGAGTGACTAATGGAAATTTGTTTTATGGGGTCAAATGGGTTTGGGATATTATTTTTAGAACACAACATGGATTAATCTGTGGTTTTTTTATTAATTAGAAGGTGATTATTAAATAATTAGAATAAATGACATGTTATTTGATTTATTTTCTGTATTAATTAAATTATATGAAATAATAGTAAATGAAAAAAATTATTTAATTTATTTTTTAACTAATTAAAAATAATATATATATATATAATCTAATTTTAAGGTCATCGCGAAGCGAGTATGAGACGAAACACATGCTCTTAACCATTACGCTCACTCACGCTGACAGAACTGTTAATTAGAATTTCAAAAACCAAAATACCATACTATGATTAGCTGTCAAATTCATATAACTACCTAACAAAAAAACCAAAATACCATATTGTGTTTTCTGAGAGCGTGGGGTAGCCGTTTCCCGAGCTGCTAGAACCATGTAAGATTACTTTGGGTAGCATATGTTGTATTTCCCATTTATGTGTGATGCATCTGTGGACTTTTGATGATGATGTTATATGCATATGTTGACCTGATCAATGTATAGTATTAGGTACTTATACATGACGATTAGATGGTGATCATTATATGAACATGGTATGGATATGTGGATTGTTTATACACGCATAACAATAGGTACTTGTACATATATGTTGGATGACCCATACTTGGATGTGTAGAGACTTTCTTTATTTGCGTAGGGCTAGGTAGACACATGATGTGTCAAGTGGGCCTCGTTGGCTATAGATTCTGGGAATAGAATACATTGGAGTTTATGCGTGAAGGTAATGGTTTCAAATCGTCGTATGAGAAGGAGCGCTCACAAAAACTTGTGTAAGAGGAGTGTATGGAGGACACAAAAGACATTGTTGAACAGTGAGACAACTAAATTGGAATCCAAATGCACGTGTAAATGGATAATGATGAGATGGAGGGAATTATTCAACGAACCAATAACAATGTTGTATTATTCTTGGTTATTAGTATGTGCCCCCAAGAAAACTCGACCTATGTGGTATAAAGTTTGGTGGGGGGTATAAATGGCCCAAGTAGGTGAGGTGAGTTTCTTTGACCAATGAATTGCACCATTTGGGAAGCTAAGGTAGTTGTAATGATAGTTAGTCATCTGCAATGTAAACAAAGGATGGCTTTATATCTTCAATGGTTTTGAAAACTTAATATCTTATAGTTAAAGAAAAAAATGAATCAATGGGATTCAAGTACTGCGATGGATGGATCCTACTTTCGTTGGGATTACGAGTCATATCTAGGAGTTAGGAGACTCATATGTATGGGCATGCACCCAACCTATGTGGGGGAACCCTATGTGACTAGTTAGGTAATTGGTGTGGATTATGATTGTCGATGGATGATGACTCTGCATCAGATGATGATGAATTTTCATTGGTAAGTATACTAGCTAAGGGGGTCACATTCTCAAAGGTATTGGTCAGAGTTAGAACAATTTGCTCCAATGGTGATTCTTGTGGAGATATCGTGCGGTGGACAAGTTGGTCTTGTAGGCACATATGTTGGAGGACTACTTCTCATTCAACGTGCAAAATGGGTTATTGAAACAAATAATGGGAAGTTGCGCCACATCAATGTTGAAATATCGTAACTTGAAAGAATATTCTAAATGTATTTCATTGATGTAACCTATAGGAGATCTTTTATTCCTCCGTCAGGATGTTACTATTGTATTTGGTCATCATAGAGTCATGAGGTAAAACCTCCATTGTAAGTCAGGTCAATAGAACCCTCCTGAATATAATATCATATTGTTTTTTGACTTCCTAGGTGAAGTCAATCCAGTAAGTTTGTTGGGGCTGACTTGTTAGGGAAAAAGTCAAGTGAAAGAAATAGTACAAATAGAGGAAAGAAAGAGTACAAATAGAGGAGGTGTGTTCCTCATTTGAACACACACACTCACTTGTGTATAGCGCATAAAAAAGAGAGAGAGACATATTTGCAAGGAGGAAGAGCACATGTTTGATGTTTTTCTTTGTACTTTTGATACATCTATATAGAGGAAGTTTTGTTGGGTTTTCTTCCCCTTGAGGGTTTCCCAGGATAAATTTGTGTCTATCTTGTGGTTGTGTTTCTTTGAGTGATCCTGCATGTGCTATTGTTGTTAAATTGAATTGAATACTAATGATAGATAGCTAAGCATATGGAATCTTAACATGGTATTAGAGCTAGCCTAAATATAACAACTTTCACAAGGTGAAATTCTCTCTCCTCTCCCTCCTGGAAGAAATTAGGGTTTCTGTCAAAGTTGGAATTTTGAAGATATGATTGCATAGAAAGTCGTGCCTCCCTAGAGAGCATCTATTGATCTCTAGATCGAAATTGTTGAGTGGGTAGATCTTCAGGAAATTCAAACCCTAGTTTGGATTTGGACCAGAAAACTGCAAAAAACCAGAGAACCAGAAAACTATAGAAACTGTAGATCAAAATATCACAAGTAAAATTTGAAAGGTGAAGACTTGGAATCTCCAGAAATCAAGTGTACCAATCAACTCACCTGATTCAAGTGCATATCCTGGTAAGGTCAGTTTTTCATTTTGAGAAATTTCATTTGTAGTGACCTCCTGGATAAGATGGCCCCAAGCACTAAGCTTGAAGGAATAGAGAACTTCTGAGCATGGAAATATAGGTTTGTCATCATTCTTAGAGAGTGATATTGATAAATACATCAAAGGAGAAGTTTGGATTCTTTGGATTCTTAGATATGAATGGTATCACCAGACCTTTGGATTCTTTCATCCAGGCTATGTGTGCCAGAAAGGAAAGCATGAAATTTGACATTGTATGGGAAGACTGCATCCAAGAGGAGGCTAGAGTAGCCAATAGAGAATCTCTACTTAAAGTAGATGGTCAAGCCCTATCCACCCATACTAAAACAAGAATAATTCAATCTAAATTCAAGAAGGAAAGCAACAAGGAGTCCCAACCTCCCTAGAGGTTCCAAAGGAAAAGAGGAAACGATCAAAGGAAAGACTACTCCAGTTTTCAATGTTTCAATTGTCACAAGATATGACACCTTGCCAGAATTGTCCATTAAAGAAAGAAGAATATAAGAGGAACAAAAAAAGACAGCATGCACACCTAGCTGAAGATGGAGAAGAAGAGGAAGAAGGGCCTCAAAGAAAACAAGCAAAAGAAGAAGATGCAAAAGAGTATGTATTATTGTCTGCACTCTCTGTATTTGTCACACCTGGAGAAGACACATGGATTATTGATAGTGGTGTTTCAAAGCACATGACAAAACATAAAAAAACCCTATCAAAACTTGAAGAAAAGAACTCTCCTCAGTATTAAATTGAGCACATAGATCTGTGGAAAAACACACAACTCACAAGATAGATCACACAATTTACTCAGTTATTGAAGAATGAAACATTGCAAAAATGGCTTGCAACTGTGAATGCTTTTCATTAATCAAAGAGTAATTAGATTATAATTACAATGAAGCACAATGGTTCAAATAGCCACATTCAATTCGAATCCACATGACGAAATTCAAATTGATTAGACTCTAGTTGACTGTAGGTAACTAAGACCTTGTCTAAATCACTGTCGGAGGACTCAATAATTAATAGACCTTGTCTAAACCATTACCGAAGTTCAACGGAGTTCTAAGACACACTCAAGTGTCTACTTCAGTGTTGACTAAGGCTAACTGACTGTGGTAGGTGAGAAATGCACCTCTCCTGCATGCAGCCATGCAAACCTAGCACTAACTGAATGTAGAGGACTAGAACTGAATGTAACTGACTCCTAACTCAACTTGACTAGTCACTAACCGAACTCAACTAATGAAGGTTGGTATCGACACTCCCAGTGGCTCCTAAATTATAGGAATTGATCTAGGAGGCAAGTGTAATCAGTGGCAATATGCCTCAATTAGTGTTCCCCACACTTTCATAACTTGCGCACTGTATCTTTTCCTACATAGTGACCTCCTACGACACCAACATGTGCTTCACTTAATATCATCGGCTGCTAATGTTCCAAAACGCAACACCAAAGTATCTCATCAAGACCCATTTTATACAAGTTTCTAGTAATCAACTGGAAATATGCAGCTCACACCACCAACTATTTCTTATGCGCCATGGTAAACTCAGTTGGCGCATAACCTATACTAAGAAATTATATGATATCTATATATTGGTCATCAAACATGGTTATCGCAAATAGTTGGGCATCAGGAAGATTATCTTCCATACTAGTAGTTTATTCTCCACTTTCAATCCTTGACAAGTGGTCTGGTCCCAAATTCAATCGACCAGGTTTAACAATTATCTCAAAATTGAATTCCTGGAAGAAGAGAAGCCACTAGTAGATCTCCCCCCCCAACACTAGCTTATTGACCAAATATTTCAATGCAGAATGGTTAGTGTACATCTTGAAATTTCCACCTAGTAAATATTGTCTAAATTTATGCAACACATATACCATTGCTAGCCCTTCTCTCTTTGTTGTGGTATGATTTTTTTCTGCAATTGATAACTTTTTGTTAGTGAAGGAAATAGGGTGATCAATCGATCATTCACCCGGCTGCGTCAGTACCACGCCAAGCGCAACAGATGATGCATCGACATGAACATGGAACTCTTTTTGCCAATCTGGAAATACAAGTATTGGCACAGTAGTCATCTTTTTCTTCAGCTTGTCCAGACTCTCTTAACATTCGTTTGTCCACTGAAACTTAGTGTCTTTTCAATAGTCTCTCCATCAGGAAAGTCACCTCCGCATATCCCTTGATAAACTTTCTGTAGTATCCAGTATGTCCTAATGTTTCTCTTAACTACTTAACCGTGGTAGGTGGTGGTAAGTCAAGGACGATGGCAATCTTGGTTGGATCAACCAAAATTCCATGACGATAGACCACATGGCCTAACAGAGCTCCAAAAGGCACACAAAAAATACACTTTTTCAAATTTAGGGAAATTTGACACTACGACATCATTCCAGCATCATTATGGGGCTCTCTATGTGGCATTTTACAAGACCAAATAACGGTCTAGTCGTCAAAGTAGACTTGAAGAAATTTATGTATAAAATAATTAAACGCAACAACTATGATTCTAGAAAAAATTATAGGTGCATTCTTGAGTCCAAAGGGCATTACCGTGTATTGGAAGCATCCCCATGTTTCATTATATATATATATATATGACGGTACTCATATAATTGACTGGAATGTGATTCAGGTTGAACTCAAGGGCAAGTACCATACCAAACCTTTTCACATCCTAGAGACAGGAAGAAACGTATGCTATGGAATCGAGCCATTGTTCAAATAAAAGTGCAATGGAAGCACTTCATCCCTAAAGAGGCAACTTGGGAAATAGAGGATAAAATGTGAGAAGCATATCTCTCCATGTTCCGGAATGAGCAAGAGAGCTCAGAATAAAAAGAACATCGAGGACGATGTTAAGAATAAGGGGGTTAGAAATGTGATACCCCCATGACATTATTTATTTTTATATTTTTGAGAATTATTTATGTAAATATTTATTTAAAAAAATCTCAAAGTGACATTTGCAAAAACAAACTATTTTTTTATATATAAATAAAAGAAAGGGGCACTTGGAGAGTTCAACTACATGAGGGGACACCACCATGGCATAAGAGAACACGTGTAAGCAATCTAGAGAGCTCTTTACCAATCAATTCCAATATAAAACTCAACAACCAGACAATATCCTAAATCATAAGGACTTATGGATTGATTGGAGATTTGATTGGGATGGCATAAGACCTGGGCAAAACTATATAAGAGTGTCGTTGAGATAGCATGGGATGTCATGTTGTGCATAGAGGAAATAGTTGAGTGTTCTCTATTTTCATAAGTCCATATACTTGTTACGGAATCTGGAAGAGAGTGTCACAAGGAAGTGATTGCTTGCATTCTAGTGCATGGGGTTATCCATCTCGGGGGTGGAGTGGAGAAAATAATCGAGTTGCGCTTTTCTCCTATTGTTGGGAGGATCTGACTCTCCAAGTTTTTTTCTTCATCATTGTTCCAAGTATCTTTCTAGCATTATCTTCAAGTAGGTCACAAGGGCGTCACCGAGGGACCAATATGATATCATGTTCGTTCATATTGGGGGGTTAAAAATAAAAAAAATCTAAACCAATATATTGGTGGTATATTAAGGGTAAAAAGGGTTTTTTTATTTACTATATGAATATCCAATATGATGGGGCATATTTTATTGCAAAGGGTTTCCCGCACCTCTACCATAAGCCTGTGTGATGTTGCATATGGTTTTTCTCCATCATTTTTTCTCCATAGGGTTTTCTTCATCATTTTTTGTAGATTTGGAGGGATGTTTCTCTGGTGCATAGCAGTGTTGGAGTTTTTCTCCATCATTTTTTCTCCATAGGGTTTTCTCCATCGTTTTTTCTGGATTTACAGGGTGGTTTCCTTGGTGCATATCAATGTTGGAGGAGGGAGTTTTCTCTGGTGCATAGTGTTTTTTTCCACTGTTTTCTGGATTTGGTTGTGGGTTTGTGGTGGTTTTGCAGAGTTGGAGGAGGGCGATTTCTCTGGTGCATAACAGTTTTGGAGGAGGGCGGTTTCCCTGGTGCATAGCATTTTTTTCCACTGTTTTCTAGATTTGGTCGTGGGTTTGTGGTGGGTTTGTAGTGTTTGAGGAGGTCGGTTTCTCTGGTGCATTGCAGTGTTGGAGGAGGAAAGTTGGAGGAGGGCACACATAGCCACTGCATAGCAGTGTTGGAGGTAAGGGATACTGTGTTTAATCCTCTGATTAAAAATACCACTTAATTATTTTCTTTGTTGGGGCTCTGTTCCACATAGCTTAGTCCTTTATATAAATTCTGTCAGGTTATTTAGTGATTCCTCGTTGGCCGACTGATGGCTTACATATCGTGTTGTTAACGCCCAATGTGAGGTAGTTCAATTAAAGAGCAAGGATGGGTAAGTTCGTCCAAGTCTAATAAAGTTACTAGCAATGTTGTAAGTGCTCAAGCCAAGCCAAATTGGTAAGGTCTCATGCATGCATGGGTCTGCCTGTATTCGATCCACCCCAAAGGGTTTTTAGTTTCTATGATTGACTGGTGGTTCCTTTATTGTATTTCTTTGTTGGGGCTCTGTTCCTTTATTGTCTTTCTTTGTTGGGGCTCTGTTCCTGTTGTGGTTCCTTTATTGTCTTTAGAGTCTAGATAGCTTTTAGCATGCTTTATTATGGTGGTTGAAGGGGGGCAAGATTTTGTCTGCATGGTGATTGTATAGCAGTTGACCACATCTTCTACTACACCTTCACAACATTATGAATATGTGAAATGTAATTGTTTATTGCTCTTGCACTTTCATGGAGAATCCTTAAATATTGCTTTGGTGCACCAGACATGGTTTAGTTCTTAGTGCTAATGGTCTCTTTGGCAGCTTCCTTTCAAGGGGTGAATCCACGGACCTGGGTAACACTTTTTGGCAAGCGCATATTGCCAAAAACAAAAAAACGTACCTCGGTCGAGGGCTTTATAAACCCTCGACCGAGGTTTTATAAAGCCCTCGACTGAGGTATTTTTCAGCCCTCGGTCGAGGTATTTCGTAACCCTCGGTCGAGGTATTAAAAGCTCGACCGAGGGTTAATAAATACCTTGACCGAGGTACATAGCTCGACCGAGGTCCATACCTCGGTCGAGGTATCTTTTTCTAAAAAAATTATAAAATGGGGCCGTGGAGGCCCCATTTGTCATTTTCAATCGCTCGACCGAGGGACAGAGCTCAACCGAGGGATAGCGAACTCGACCGAGGTACATCGACCATCGCTCCAAAGCAACCCATCCTCGTCACAATGTCAGAGCAAAGAGGTAACCATTTAAATTGTTTTTCAATTTAAATGGAATTAAATTTTTTTTTTTATAAATTTATAAAATTTGATAAATGTATATTTTTATAATTTTGTTTTCAAATTTAGTAAATGTATGTTTTTATAGTTTTGTTTTCAAATTTAGTAAATTTATATTTTTATAATTTTCATGTTTAAAATGTGTACCGGCAAGCAGAAATGCTGCCAGATTTTTGAAAATTTGTAGTTAAATTGAATTTTTTTATTAATTTGTTATATATATATATATAAATTATGTCAACCGGTAGGGTTTATGCTACCGGTTTATTTTTGAAATGTGTCTCAGGCAAGCCAAAATGCAACCCGATTTTTTTCAATCCTCCGTGAATTCATGGAGGATTGAAAAAAATCCATAAAACACCAACTAAACAAACCTATATAAACCATAGAGACAATTAATCAACTGTAGTCCCGAGACAAATAATAATTTTTTTATAAAAATTTATTTGAAATTGGTTTTTAAGAGCATGTGCATGATACGTGATACATGATTCATAGAGGAACGGGTCTTAGGGCCTTTGTCTCTAGCATTTGGTCATAAAGCATGGCCTAGACCACAAGGCCTACCCTTTGTATAGACGATGTAAAACTTGGAGTTATGTTCTTATTGGACGTATTGAGCAATAGGTGTGGTTCTCTATGTTGTAGACATGATCACTGAAGGAAATAGTTGCCTTTGGCCCTACATGAAGGTTGTAAGCA